>CM053029.1:63435660-63486334 GCA_028564925.1 Lithobates sylvaticus
GCATGAAGGAAAGGATGGAGACCTGTGATGAAGTACCAGAGGTGACTCTTGCATGGACCGGGGACCCATGGAGAGCCTGGGAAAGCATCAAGACAGAATCATCCATAAAGTTCCTGCACCTTCCGTGAGTTAACTTCAGTTACCATAGGAGACAACCTATTCTACAAAGTACTGATGTGCTGGTTCAGCTTAACCACTTACCCACTGGGCACTTAAACCCCCTTCCTAACCAGACCAATTTTCAGCTTTCGGTGCTCTCACACTTTGAATGACAATTAATCAGTCATGCTACACTGCACCCAAATGAATATTTTGTCCTTTTTTTCATACAAATAGAGCTTTCTTTTGGTGGTATTTATTTAACTGCTGGGTTTTTTATTTTTTGCGCTATAAATCAAAAAATACAGAAAATTCGGTAAAAAAAGAAAAAAATGATTTGTTTCTATTAAATTTTTTTGCAGAGTATTGGCAGAGTATTGGCAGAGTATTGGCAGAGTATTGGCAGAGTATTGGCAGAGTATTGGCGAGTATTGGCA
Organism: Lithobates sylvaticus; assembly: GCA_028564925.1. Taxonomy (NCBI): domain Eukaryota; kingdom Metazoa; phylum Chordata; class Amphibia; order Anura; family Ranidae; genus Lithobates; species Lithobates sylvaticus. The sequence goes on from CM053029.1 coordinate 63,436,197, forward strand.
GAGTATTGGCAGAGTATTGGCAGAGTATTGGTGAGTATTGGCAGAGTATTGGTGAGTATTGGCAGAGTATTGGTGAGTATTGGCAGAGTATTGCAGTGTTGCACAGTGGTGGCAGAGTATTGCGCAGTGGTGGCAGAGTATTGCGCAGTGGTGGCAGAGTATTGCGCAGTGGTGGCAGAGTATTGCGCAGTGGTGGCAGAGTATTGCGCAGTGGTGGCAGAGTATTGCGCAGTGGTGGCAGAGTATTGCGCAGTGGTGGCAGAGTATTGCACAGTGGTGGCAGTGTATTCCACACTGCTGTCACTGACCAGCTCTGTGGGCACTACACATCCAGCCCACAGCGCTGGTCCCATCTCTCCCCCTCTCCGCTTCTCCCCTCTCACTGTACCAATCGGTACAGAGAGGGGAGGGAGGAACCGGCGTTAAGGCGTGACGCCGGTTTGTGTACATGTGATCGCTCCATCATTGTCATGGGTTGGCATCATTGGTGGGCATCCCTGGTGGTCCTGGGTGGTATCCCTGGTGGTCCTGGGTGAGCATTCTGGGGGGGGGGCTGCACTAATAATCAATCAGCGCAGACCCCCCCTGTCAGGAGAGCAACCAATCGTCCCTCCTCTACTCGCGTCTGTCAGACGCGATAGAGGAAAAGCCAATACATGGCTTTTCCTGTTTACACTGTGATCAGCTGTGATTGGACACAGCTGATCACGTGGTAAAGAGCCTCCGTAAGAGGCTTTTTACCCAGATCGGAGATGCAGTGTGTCAGACTGACACACCACACCACCGATCGCCGCGCTGTGCACCTCTGCGGGCACGCGATCGTGGCTTATCCTGCTAGACGTCACATGATAACTGAACCACTTTGCGCATGTCATATTGCTATATGGCGGGCGGGAAGTGGTTAAAGGGGGTGATTCCATAATAGACTGAAAAAGGGAAGACAGATCACTTATGCGCTGCCCAATATTTGATGTAAATAATATTATAAAGGATATTGCTGGCAACACTTGATGTGTCCTCACATACAAAACAAATTACTGAACTAAGATATACAGTGTGGCGCTAAATCCCCAATAAACCACCAATAAGATAAAAAAAAATATTTACATAATGGTCTAAGGTATGTGATAAATTTGGCAGAACGTGTGCATAAGTTAAGTTATATACTAGACATGGTAACACCAAAACGAACGTTAGTGCTCTAAATAAATCAAAATAGTTGCAAAATAGTAATTCAACTATAAATAAAATAAACCTCAAAGAATACTAAAAATATATAAATATTCAAATGCACTACTGGGCAGTGACCCCAGTCACCAGTTCTATAATTCCAAAAAGTTCATAAACATAGAAAGTAGGGTTGCACTGATACTAAGCATGTGCGCGAGTATCGGTACTCGTGTAAATGCTCCAATACCTGAAACCTTCAGGCTCGGTTCTTTTAGCTGTTAGCGGGGATCCCCCACTGACAGCTAAAATGTAAAAAAAAAAAAAAAAAGCTGGCAATTATCAGTAGTTAAAGGAGAAGTGTAGCCAAAGCTTGTTGGCTGTAATTCTCCTCTGGGTCACAGGAGTGTAATTCGTTTTGTACTCCTGTGACCCATTTTCAGCAGAGAATGGTCTGAAGTCCACAGGAATCAGTCCATGCACCGCGTCACCCTGACAATGGAAGTCTGGATCCACCAGGTGCCTGGACCATCTCAGCCTCTCAGAAAACCTCTGAGAGACTGAGCCGGCCGCTCCCCTCCACAGCTCGGCACTCCAGTGAGCGAGGAGGGGGCAAAGCGGAGAACTGCTGATTGACAGTCAGCAGCTCTCTGCTCAGGGAGCTGTGAGAACCGATTAATCAGCGATGTTCGATCGCTCGGTTCTCAGTGTGGAGGCACCGGGGGACAGATGAAGCATTGGACCCATGCTGTATCCACCTAGGTAAGTATGAAAATGAAAAAAAAACTTTACTTCTGTTTTAAGAAAGCAGCGGCCTGCTCATTTAGCTGTCAATGGGGTTCCCCTTAAACAGCTAAAGTGTAAAGAAAGTCCCGGCAAGTGGAGCTGTCAAAAATATAAATAAAAAAGCAGCCAGGCAATGTTTATCAACAACATTGCTCAGTCACTAAAAGAGGAGAAGGATAAAAAGAAACATTGTATCATGTTGTATCTTTCTGTTTATTTATCTACAGATCAAAGTGATGAACTTCAATCTGCAGATGAAGTCAGTTTAAAGCAACCTGTCAAGTAAAAAAACATTTTGAATTAAATGTTCTTTTGTTTAACCCCTTATTAACCCTTAATTTACTCCAATCAGCCCTAATTAACTCCTTATTCTCTTTCAACATTTAATTATTATTTTCCTACTGATTAGTTTTTTTTGTTCACTTCTTTTTTATAAACTAAACCATTAATAATTAAAACTTTTTTTGTTTGTTTGTTTGTTTTTTTTCACCTTTAACATATGTTTACAGGTTTCACATTGAAAAAAAGTGCAAAAAAAAAAAATATTTAATTTTGTAAATAACTTTCCAATGATTTGTACCATTGCTGACAGCTGAAGTGTAAACAAAATAGTTGCGGTAGCTATCAATAATTGGTATCGGTACCCGTACTTGCTATTAAAAAAATGGTATTGGTGCATTCCTAATAAAAAGTCCCATTAGATTCTGTGTATTGTAATGGTGCAATAATGATTCTTTAGTTATGTGACTTTACTCCAACTGATTCTGTGCCCCGCCAATGTGCAAAGTAGCAGCTCACCTGAAAAGTGGACCCATAATCGCATACAGGTCACATTGCGCTTTTCTATAGATATTAAAAAGTCTTCATACACAATTTAGCGATGGAAGGCTCACAGATTCTCCTCTCAATTCGCCATCACATGTAATATTGCTAAAAATCCATATAGTGTAGTAATTCTTTAAAATGTTATAAAAAAAATTGTGAAAACTCACATTTAAAATAACACTCATCAGCGAGCGTAACAAACAGCGAGAGTCCTCCAGGGTACAATCACTATCTTTTCCAAACTTCTGTTCTCGGCCGCGACCAGAAGTGACGTTACCCGGCTCCTCCTGACGTGTTGCGTCACAAATACGTGACTTTCTCAAGGGCTGGAGATTGGGTGAGCGCTGTCAGGACTTATACTCAGGTGAGGTTACCATAGTAATCCACATAAACAGTACCCCGCAATTCAAATAACATGATGCTCATCAATTAAACTCTCACAGCAATTACACATGAATATGGAAAGCAATCTAAATAATCAATATAGTACATATAGATCAAGTATGAAAACCCAAAACGTGATATCCGTGCTGAATGTATTACTTAATATGTGTTTGAATACACCACTTGAAACATAATAGCCATACCATATTAAACATACTAAAGAAAAACATATATCATTTCTGATTTGAAATGTTAATAATTGTCTAAAAAGACAGATAAATGCCATCTATTGGATAAAAATGATAAAAAGAACTTAGGATAGATGCCATCTAGTGGATAAAAATTTTGAAAAAACAAGATTATAATACATCTCTAGAGAGTGTATGCTGATAACGCCATCTAGTGGATAAATTGAATAATACTACCGCCTCATGATAATCATAAACCAGATGTTATCTCAGTCAACCAAGAGATTAGTGGTGAGTATTATTATAAACACATTTAATGAGAGGACATAAAGAGGAAAATAAACTACTGGAGCTTTAAAATCAGAAATGAAGGAACTAATGTTGAATTCTACGTTATGACCCAGTGGTGTCAGGGTCTGCATTTCGTAAATCCAACATGATTCAGACGAACTTTGGATACCCTTTCTTTATATTTTGGATATCCTTCAGCCGCTTCCAGTCTCTTTGTTTTTCCTACATATCGGAGGCGGCTTGGACATTTCAATACATATACAGCCCTCCGTTTTGCAGGATATAAATACTTTAATCTTGTAGTTCCTACCCGTAAAAGTAGCATTAAAGTCTTCTTTTTTTCTTTTTATTCTCCTTTGTGTGCTTGCATGTGTAGCACTTTTTACAAAGATAAAAACCTTTTCCTTTAAAGAAGCTGAATCCTTTCTTCAGGGGGTTGGTCTACCATATTCTTAGCTATCATATCTCTAAAGGGTGAGTGCCCTCCTATAAGTACATTTTGGAATGTTTGGCAGTACCTGTCCCAGATGCGATCGGCTTTTAATATTCCCCAGTGTTCCTTGATGATTTTTTCTACTTGTCTATGCTGGATGCTAAAATCAAAGATTATTGGTACATTCTGATTAATTTCAGATCTTTTTTTGTGTTGAATTTTTTCTTAATAAACTCAGGCTTTAAAATGGTTCTAAAGCTTCTATTTTTTTGTCCATAAAAATAACAAACATGTCTACACTTGCCCGCTCTGTAAAAGGGTTTTGCACAGAGCAGCCCCAATCCTCATCTTCTGGGGTCCCCCGCTGGCACTCCTGGCCCCTCCTCTTCATCCGGTGCCCCCAGGTAAAGCCCTGCATGCTTTCTCCCGGCCCCGCCCCCCGCTCCCCTGTCACCTGATTTGATTGACAGCAGTGGGAGCTAATTCTCCCATTGCTATTAACCTGTCCAATGAGAGAGACAGCGACGGGAGCCACTGCGCTGGTGCACATCGCAGGTTTAGGTAAGTTTTTCACCTTAATGCATTTATTAAAGTGATTGTAAAGGCAGAAGGTTTTTTTTATCTTAATGTATGCTATCAGTGGCGGCTGGGGTCTCGCGGTCAGTGGGTCATCCAATGCTGTACTTATCCCATCTAGGTTCCGGGTGGGCATCGCTCCTACGCGTGACGGCGGGCGTCTCCTCCTCCTCTCCATCACAGCAGCTTCTGCCATGGGTCTCCTCCTACTAGGCATCCAATAGGATCGCCAGTCCTTTCAGCCAATCGGGTGATGGGTCTCAGGACCCGCTTCCTGATTGGCAAGGAGGAGGATCAGTGTGAGAATAGCGAATATTAATTCGCTATTCTCATACAACTGGGTGGTCTCAGAATGCAGTGCTCTGCACCTGGAGCCCACCTTTCTTTGAAGCCTATTAGAGCCTTTGGCTCTAATCATGTGCTTAATCCCCCCCCCTATTGGAATCCATGTGTCTGGCGCCCTGTATGTAGATTAGGGGGGCTGACGCAGGGGGCGGCCACTGCATTCTATGCATTAAGATAAAAATCCTCCTGCATGCAGCAGCCCCCCTTCAGCCCCCCTAATACTTAGCTGAGCCCCCTCTCTGTCCAGCGATGTTGTAGGAGTGTCTCTGCTGCCCGGGACCCCCCTCCTCATTGGCTGAGACAGCAGATCGGCACCATTGGCTCCCCCTGCTGTCAATAAAAGTCAGTCAGCCAATGAGAAGAGAAAGGGATCGGGCCAGGTCATGGCTCCACATCTGAATGGACACAGGGAGCTGTGGCTCAGCTCGGGTGCCCCCATAGCAAGCTGCTTGCTGTGGAGGCATTCGTCAGGAGGGAGGAGCCAGGAGCACCGAAGAGGGACCCGAGAAGAGGAGGATCTGGGCTGTTCTGTGCAAAACAAACTGCACGTAGGAGGTAAGTATAACATGTTTGTTATTTTTGACAAAAAAAACAAGACTTTACAATCACGTTAAGGCTTTAGAACCACTTTAATGTGAAAGAATAACAATTACGCAATGTTACACTTGTGCTTGAGAACTAAGCCTCTCAATGAAAAAAAAAAAAATATTATGATATAAATTAACAAATGGCATTAAAATAATTGAAGTAGCTTGACGTCAATGTGACAGTCTTTTAATAATATATAGCAACCACTAGGTGGCTCTGCAGCACCACAAGTTGTTTTGTAATACAAGTAATACATTGTAGCTTGAGAATTATTATTAGCAAACATGTAAGAAAAGAAAAGTGTTGACTGTACTTAAAGGAGAAGGCACCTAAATCTTAGCAACTGAGATATTTCACTTCTCTTTAACCACTTCAGCCCCGGACCAATTTGCAGCCAAAGGACCAGGCCTCTTTTTGCGATTCGGAACTGCGTCGCTTTAACTGGCAATTGCGCGGTCATGCGACGTGGCTCCCAAACAAAATTGGTGTCCTTTTTTCCCACAAATAGAGCTTTCTTTTGGTGGTATTTGATCGCCCCTGCGGTTTTTATTTTTTGCGCTATAAACAAAAATATAGCGACAATTTTGAAAAAAAATTTAATATTTTTTTTAATATTTAATATTTTTTACTTTTTGCTATAAATATCCCCAAAAAATCAATAAAAAAATTTTTTTTCCCTCAGTTTAGGCCGATACGTATTCTACATATATTTCGCAATTAGCGATTATTGATTGGTTTGCGCAAAAGGTATAGCATTTACAAAATAGGGGATAGTTTTATAGCATTTTTATTAATATTTTTTTTTTACTAGTAATGGCGGCGATCAGCGATTTTTATTGTGACTGCGACATTATGACAGACACATCGGACATTTTTGACACATTTTTGGGACCATTGTCATTTATACAGCAATCAATGCTATTTAAATGCATTGATTCCTGTATAAATGACACTGGTAGTGAAAGAGTTAACCACTAGGGGGCGGGGAGGGGTTATGGTCTGTGACGTGTTTTTTTTTTTTTTACATTAGGGGGTGGGGCTGACGTCTGACGTCACTGATTGGCTTTCCCGATGACGGAGAACAGTCGATCAATGACAGTCAGTGTAGGAAGTGCGGGGAGAGGTTTGTTTACACAGCTCTGTGACCCGATCGCGGGACACCAGCGGCGATCGTGTCTGCTGGTCCCGCGGCCGTGGGCACGGAGCTCCCGACCGGGTTGCGAGCGCGCCGCCGGTGCCGCGCGCGACCCACGGCTGGGACATCTTAAATGTTAGTCATGTTAAAGGACCACGTACCGGTACGTGGTTTTGCCCAGCCGCGCCATTCTGCCGACGTATATCGGCGTGAGGCGGTCGGGAAGCGGTTAATAGGGATCACGGTTGTCACCATGATGCCGATCTGGCAGATCTGTACTAGCTACGCGCATTGGGGGTTATTTACTAAAGGTAACTCCACTTTGCACTACAAGTGCACTAAGAAGTGAAGTCGCTGTAGATCTGAGGGAGACATGCAAGGAAAATAAAAAACAGCATTTTTGCTTGTGCATGATTGGATGGTAAAATCAGCAGAGCTTCCCCTCATTTCAGAGCTTCCCCTCAGATCTACAGCGATCTACAGCGACTGCACTTACAAGTGCACTTGTAGTGCAAAGTGGATTTGCCTTTAGTAAAAAAACTCCATTGTGTCACTCTACAGTTAAAATGTGTGTTTTTTGGGTACCCTTTCCTGACAGGTACACACTCCCATTTCCACAGTTTTCGCTTAGGCAAACATACAGTGCCTTGAAAAAGTATTCATACCCCTTAACATTTTCCACATTTTGTCATGTTACAACCAAAAATGTAAATGTATTTTATTGGGCTTTTATGTGATAGACCAACACAAAGTGGCACATAATTGTGAAGTGGAAGAAAAATGATAAATGGTTCAACATTTTTTACAAATAAATATGTGAAAAGTGTGGCGTGACTTTGTATTCAGCCCCCTTTATACCCCTAAGTAAAATCTAGTGGGACCAATTGCCTTCAGAAGTCACCTAATTAGTAAATAGTGTCCACCTGTGTGTCATTTAACCACATCAATACTGGGCACTTTCGCCCCCTTCCATCCCAGACCAATTTTCAGCTTTCAGCGCTCTCGCACTTTCACTGACAATTGCGCGGTCATGCTACGCTGTACCCAAATGACATTTTTATCGTTTTGTTCGCATAAATAGAGCTTTCTTTTGGTGGTATTTATTCACAACTCCGTTTTTATTTTTTTGCGATATAAGCAAAGAAAAAAAAAAGCGGAAATTTGGAAAAAAAATGATATTTTCTTTATTCTATTTTAAAAGAAATCCAATAAAATCTAATTTTGTCATAAATTTAAGGCTAAATGTATTCTGCTACATGTTTTTGGTAAAAAAAATCCCGTTAAGTGTATAATAATTGGTTTGTATCATATGTACGCAAATGATCATGTACAGATGTGCGCAGGTGATCACGGACATATGTGTGCAAATGATCATTGGGACATGTGATTTTACTGTTATATATGTGGGGGACATGTGTTTTGGGGATCATTACTATGTGGGGACATGTGTTTTGGGGACATGGGCATTTACTTTGTGTTCACTGTGTGTTTTACATTGTGGTGACACTAGACTGATGATCAGTGAGTAAAAAGCTGTAAAAAAAAACGCTCATACTCACTGATCACCAGCCGGGTGCAGAGATTCGCTCTCCTCACCGACAACTTCCTAGCAACCGGCTCTCTGTTTACATCACATGACGGCTGTGATTAGACACGGCCGTCATGTGATCAGGAGGGCCAATCACAGAGCCCTCCTGCGGATCTGAGATGCGCCGTGTCCGGGTGACACGAGCGCATCAGGATCGCACCGCTGCACGGGCACGCGCGATCCCCCTCCTTCTGAGGGACGTTCCTGAACGTCCACTCAGAAGGAGAGAGCGCCCACCCTGCCGTACATATGCAGTGGCCGGGTGGGAAGTGGTTAATCCCTGTCACCACTAGGTGGATTCACCCTTCTTATGTGTCCTGTGACTACCTTGGGTGACCATCAAGAGGAAATCTTGGAACAGGGACAACTGTCCAAGGTGAGAATTACCTTCACTTTGTGTAGATTTCACAACTCAGGACAGGGGTTTGAACTCTTCCCTACTCTACCCATAACTAAAGAATTATGGCTATACATACACCTTAAATCGGTAAAAGAATATATACTGTGCCATAGATGTAGAGAAATGCCACCCATCCATTGTCACTAGGGTTGCACCGATACCCTAGTGATACTAAGCATTTACACAAGTATCGGTACTCGTGCAAATGGTCCGATACCCGAAACTGATACCTTCTGGCTCGGTACTTTCAGTTGTCTGCGGGATTTCCCAGCTAACAGCTAATAATGTAAAGAAAAGGAAGCCGGCAATTATCAGTTGTTAAGCGTGAGGAGAAAAAAAAGCCGATCACCGGTTTCTGTGTAAGGAACATCAGTCTCGAAGAGGAAGAGGCACAACCACCTCATCTGTGCCCACCAATGCCGCCTGCCAGTGCCACCTGCCAGTGCCCACAGTGCATATCAGTGTCCACCAGTGTATATCAGTGCCACCTATCAATGCCCATGAGTGCCACCTATCAATGCCCACCAGTGATGCCAATCAATGCAACAGCAGTGCCACCTAGCAGTGCTGCCTATCAGTGTCACCTACCAGTGCCCATCACTGCCACCTATCAGTGCCCATCAGTGCCACCTCATCAGTTGCGCCTATCAGTGCCATCTATTACTGCCCTTCAGTGCCACCTATCAATGCCCTTCAGTGCCAACCATCAGTGCCAACCAGTGCCACCTCATCAGTTGCGCCTATCAGTGCCCACCAGTGCCGCCTATCAGTACCCATCAGTGCCGCCTTATAAGTGCCCATCAATGCAGCCTATCAGTGCCCATCAGTGCAGCCTCATCAGCGTACATCAATGAAGTAGAAAAATTACCTGTTTGCAAAATGTTATAATAAAATATAAAACAGTTTTGTATTTTTTTTTTTACAAATTTTCGGCCTTTTTTAATTGTTTTAACAAGAACATAAAAAAAACAGAGGTGATCAAATACCACCAAAGAAAGCATTATCTGTGGGAAAAAAAAATGATAAAAATTTAATTTGGGTTCAGTGTTGTATGACCGCGCAATTGTCATTCAAACAGGTAGGGAGATCCTACCCCAAAGCACCCAAAATGTTGATGATGTTTTATTTATTTTTTTAAACATAGCTGCACAGTGAAGGATTAGCCCATTGGTACACAGAATTTTGGAGTCCTCACCCGCTTTAACTTGAGCCCCCCACTCAGGTTACAGTGTCCGGCCAGGACATAGCTCCTCATCCTTGCAGATCTCGTACATGCTCAGTGCAGCATAAGCAGTGTAATAGGTTTCAGGTCAGGTTTCCATAGCAACGGCAGTTTGAGAGGAAGTTGCTGCCCCTTCCCAGGAGGCATTGCAAACAGGAAATGATGCGATGGGCCGCGGCCAGGGAGGAGGAAGTGAAAAATGAATACAGCAGATATACAGTCTGTGCTGAAAAAAAAATAAAAAAAATATCCAATTTGTTTACAGTGCACAGTTTAGTGAGGGATGCTGAAGAGTTGTAAAAGTGGGTGGAACTCCACTTTAACCACCTGAGACCCAGAGTACGTCATATGACGTCTTTTTGGTCTCCGGGGTATATCTGAATGATGCCTGTAGTTACAGACATCATTCAGATATTGCCGTTTTCAGCCGGCGATTCCCTACACCATAAGAATGATCATATCGGCTGTTCCGCCGCTTGATCATTCTTACGGGCGGCGGGAGGGGGGCATCCCCCTCCCGCCACCCTCCGGTGCTTCTACCGACTCACCGCTTCCATCGATGAGTCGGACACAGGATCCGCCGGCCCCCGGATGATGATCATAGAGATTTCCGGCGGACCAGATGGTCGCCGGAGTCTCTATGATCGTTCGGAGGCCGGGCACGATATTATGACGTCACGCCCGTCCTCTGCATTCAAAAAACGGCGGCACCGCGGCTGGGAAGCGGTGATCTTTTTTTTTTTTTTTTGATTTTAGGCTTCCCAGCCTAGAGGTGAGATGTGGGGTCTTATTGACCCCATATCTCACTGTAAATAGGTCCGATCGTGTCATATTCCTATTACAAGGGATGTTTACATTCCTTGTAATAGGAATAAAAGTAATCAAATATTTTATTTAATTTTTTTAAAGGTGTTGAACTAAAAAAATAAAGTAAAATTAACAATAAAAAAAAAATAAAAAATTTAAAGCGCCCTGTCCCTGCGAGCTCGGACGCAGAAGTGAACGCATACGTAAGCCCCGCCCACATATGAAAACGGTGTTCAAACCACACATGTGAGGTATCTCCGCGAACGTTAGAGCAAGAGCAATAATTCTAGCCCTAGACCTCCTCTATAACTAAAAATATGTAACCAGTAAAAAATAAATTAAAGCGTCGACTATGCAGATTTTTAAATACCAAAGTTTGGCGCCATTCCACAAGCGCATGCAATTTTGAAGCGTGACATGTTGAGTATCTATTTACTCGGCGTCTCTTCATCTTTCACATTATGCAAAAAAATTGGGCTAACTTTACTGTTTTGTTTTTTTTTTAAAGCAGGAAACTGTTTTTTTTTTCTGAAAAAAACACGTTCGAAAAATTGCTGCGCAAATACTGTGCGAGATAAAAAGTTGCAATGACCGCCATTGTATTCTTTAGGGTCTTTGCTAAAAAAACATATATAATGTTTGGGGGTTCTATGTAATTTTCTAGCAAAAAAATTTGAAATTTTACATGTAGGAGAGAAATGTTAGAATTGGCCTGGAACTGGCCTGGTGGTTAAAGAGTCCCATGATAACGGGAAATTGTCAGTGCTTTAAAGCGGAGTTCCACCCAAAAATGGAACTTTCGCTTTAAGAGAAGGTGACCCCCTGGGATGTCATTTTTTTAGGGGGGGGGGTCGCAAACCCTCTTTTTAGAGGGTTCCAGCTCCCACTTCCTCCCGGGGCACCGTGGCGCCGGAAAGGAAGATCACCTCTCCCCCTCCGTCTCGGCAATCGTCTGGGACACGTCACAGGTCCCAGATGATTGCCTGGCCAGTTACAGCGAGTAGCGCGGTTCGCGCATGCGCAGTGTGTGCCCAGCTGTGAAGCCACAGCCCAGCGCCCACAGTGACAATAACGGCACCGCAGAGAGGAGGGGGAGACAAGTGGGGCCTCATTCCCCCGCATCACTGGACAGTGGGACAGGTAAGTGTCCGATTATTAAAAGTCGGAAGCTGCAGTATTTGTAGCTGCTGACTTTTATTTTATTTTTTTAAGTGGAACTCCGCTTTAAATGTCCATTTCTAGGATCATCTGGTCCTTAAGTACAAAGAACGGAATCAGTCCTTCACACAGATGGATGAGTTCACTTCGGAGACTCTGCTCGGTGTACATGAGGCAGAATATACTGCTCCCTGCAGGTAAGGTTTGTATACACAGCTTAATCTGCTCTAAGACATGTCTTTTAAGACTTGCTGGGTCAACTCCATACAAGTCAATGTGGAAGACATATGTGGCATTTGCATAAGCCACTGGAAATGCTGGGGTGCCAAGGCTGAGGAACCCAGCAGAAGAAGGTGGCTGAGTTGGTGGCCCTCTGCTCACAAAGTTTTCATTGTTAGTTTGATATCCGTCTGCACTGCCAGCAGAGTTTTCAGCAGACACTTCCGAAGATCCACTCGTATTACATGCTTCGGAGTAGATCCAAATGACTCCCCTTTCAAAGAGCATCTCCAAATTGGATTTGTGGGTGGAAAGAGGAAGCCAGTTCTGCACCAGGAGATCCCCAGGAAAAAGATCTTCTTTGGTCTTTGTCCCATCAAAGAGTTTGAGCACCTCAGCAGGTTCCAGAATAGTGCAATTGATTGATTGTCCCACATTGTCCAGATGAGACTCCAACAATTTGATATCTTTCTCAAGCTGGTCAGAGGGAAGTAATATAGACACCATTGCCTGTTGAAGAGAAGATGAGAATATATTTTTTTGTATGTCTGGGCAAAAAAAAAAAAATATTCTGTACATTTCTGCAATACATAGACATTTCCCCATGTTTTGTCTTTTTAAAAAAATGCTGTACAGAAAACATTACTAGCTCCTAACTTCCTGTATGAGCTTGTAGGCAGGTGCAGTCTACTTTCTCCACTGCAGGTGGCGCTATCCACAGCGGCATTGCTGATGGAGAGGAAGTCAGGAGGAATATGGTTCCTCTATGGTTTCCTGGGTCACTGGTGAAGCGATCCGAATGTATGCTGCCGCCACCCCTTTTTAAGGCCCTGGCTCCCCGGGTTTTGGCGCATTTTGGCAAGTTGGTAGAGTAGAAACTGATCCCCCGCCTGTGAGGGACAGAACTAGCACTAGGGAAAGGTTCCTGATGAGGAGGGAAAGCGTAGGGTTGCATTTCTTATGGACACCTTCCCTGATTGGGCATGAGATAGCCAGGCAACTACCTCATTCCTCAATACAACTTTTACATTGTCTCCGGCTTTGTGAATTATTGCCACCGCACCACACTGCACCCCACCTACAAACTGACAACCCTTCCTGCTCTACTGAAATCCAAAGCACTGTTGTCAGCCCTGCTCAGTTCTCTCCTGTAATGCCGCGTACACACGAGCAGATTTTCCGTCAGAAAAAACTTGGATGTTTTTTCCGACGGAATTGCGCTCAAGCTTGGCTTGCATACCCACGGTCACACAAAAGTTCTATGAACTTTCAACCGTCAAGAATGCAGTGATGTACAACACTACGACGAGCCGAGAAAATGAAGTTCAATGCTTCCGAGCATGCGTCGAATTGTTTCCGAGCATGCGTAGCAATTTTGCTCGTTGGAATTTGTACAGACGATCAGAATTTCGGATCGGAACTTTTTCCGACCGCAAAAAATAGGGAACCTGCTCTCAATGTTTTGCTGGCTGGAATTGCGCCAGCAAAAGTCCGATGGAGCGTACACACGGTCGGAATTTCCGACCAAAAGCTCTCATCGGACTTTTGCTGGTGAATTTCCGATCGTGTGTACGGGGCATAAGACTACAGATTACCTCCCTTCCACCTCAGCTCTACTGAAGAGGTATGTTGTAGTGTAGCAGAGGAGAACTCAGGTAGGGTTGACAACACTACTTGGGATTTCAGTGCAGAAGAGACAACATAACTTACCTTACTTTCAAAGCAGATATGATACAGATGGTGCATCTGCTCCATTACAGATTGTCTTGGGTATTCACCCTTTCTAATGAAAAAGTTGCCCCATCAGGGGTCTTACATTGTCAGGTAATGGTCTTTAGGCCCTTCACAAACACACTGCCTCCTGCTACAGCCACATATTTCAAATGTTGACTCATCAGTCCAGAGCAGCGGCTGCCATTTTTTTGACACCTCATTTCCTATCTTTTCATGCATAGTTGAGTCGTTTAGCCTTATTTCTATCTTATGCACAAAAACATAGGAACTGCAGTGCCAAAAAATGGCAGCCGGTGCTTTGGACTGATGAATCAAAATTTGAAATATTTGGCAACAGTGAAGCAGGGTAGAGGTTCCTTGCACTTTGGAGGCTGCATTGCAAATTCGCAATTCGGAAATTTCGGGAATTTTCACATTTCTATTTTTCAAATTTTCGGATTTCCGAATTTCCGAATTTCGTATTTTCGGATTTCCGAATCTCTGAATTTCCGAATTTCCGAATTTCGTATTTTCGAAAATTCGGAAATCCGAAAATTCGAAATTCGGAAATTCGTAATTTTCGGAAATTCGAAAATTCGGAAATCCGAAAGTTCAAAATTCGGAAATTCGTCATTTCGGAAATTCGGAAATTTCAGAAATTAGTAATTTTGCAAATTTTGAAATTCGGAAATTTCGGAAATTGAAAAATTCAGAAATTCGGAATTAATGAATTTGTCAAAATTCATTAAATAACTAATTAGGAACTAAACGAATTGCAAATGTCTATTTGGAACAACCTACCTGCCGAGTTCCAAGTGCACCTAGAAGAATTGAAGAATTGATGCTGTTTTAAAGGCAAAGGATGGTCACATCAAACATTTGATTTGGATTTCTCTTCTGTTCATTTACTTTCCATTTTGTTAACTGATAAAAAAATAGGCTATTAACACATCTATTTCTGAAAGCACTCTCCATTTACAAGAGAGGCAGTTCAGTGTTAGGAAAGCGAATAATCATTAGCTGTTCTAACACACCTGGGTGAACAGCGAGGGCCAAGCATGATGCTCGCAGGTCACCTTTTTTGACGCCTATTAGAGCCCTTTGGCTCTTCAAAAACAGGTGCTTCAAAAACACCCCCAGCACTGGAATTCAGGCGCACTGGAATTCAGGCGCACTGGAATTCAGGTCATAGAGGGGGTGGCTGGAGAGAGGGGGTGACGCCCGTGCGGCCTTATGGTGAACAGCAATTTTCAAGTCTTGTCACAGATTCTCAATTGGATTTAGGTCTGGACTTTGACTGGGCCATTCTAACACATGAATATGATTTGATCCAAACCATTCCATTGTAGCTCTGGCTGTATGTTTAGGGTCGTTGTCCTGCTGGAAGGTGAACCTCCACCCCAATCTCAAGTCTTTTGCAGACTCTAACAGGTTTTCTTTTAAGATCGCCCTGTATTCTGCTCCATCCATCTTCCCATAAACTCTGACCAGCTTCCCTGTCCCTGCTGAGGAAAAGCATCCCCACAACATGATGCTGCCACCACCATGTTTCACGGTAGGGATGGTGTGTTCAGGGTGATGTGCAGTGTTAGTTTTCTGCCACACATAGTGTTTTGCTTTTAGGGCAAATAATTACATTTTGGTCTCATCTGACCAGAGCACCTTTTTCCACGTGTTTGCTATGCCCCCCACATAGCTTCTCTCAAACTTGACTTCTAATGACTTTTTTTCAACAATGGCTTTCTTCTTGCCACTCTTCCATAAAGGCCATATTTTTGGAGTACACGACTAATAGTTGTCCTGTGGACAGATTCTCCCACCTGGATCTCTGCAGCTCCTACAGAGTTACCATGGGCCTCTTGGCTGCTTCTCTGATTAATGCTCTCCTTGTCTGGCCTGTCAGTTTAGGTGGACGCCCATGTCTTGGTAGGTTTGCGGTTGTGCCATACTCTTTCTATTTTCGAGTGATGTATTGAATAGTGCTCGGTGAGATGTTCAAAGCTTGGGATATTTGTTTATAACCAAACCCTGCTTTAAACTTCTTCACAACTTTATCCCTGACCTGTCTGGTGTGTTTCTTGGTCTTCATGATGCTGTTTGATCTTACCTTTATTGCTGTCAAAAGAGGGATAACAAGCTTCTCATGTGATAGTACCGGGAAGGTGAGAGGTACTCTTTATGGAGACATCAGGGGTCTATTGGACACCTATTGTCTCCCCTGCCCTCTGCTCCAGAGGGTCAATGCACTGTTAACCTGACAGTTCATCTGTGATTTTGAAAGCTCTGAACTGGAAAGAGTCTGAGCTGATTCACACCCGCAAGTTATGTAAGAGTGGTTGGGTGGCTCTGGCGTCAATTAGACCACTCATACAGAAAAACTGAACACGACTGAAACAAGCTCATGGCTGATACTGCAGCTGTGAGCTTTTTGTAACCTCTTCATGCTCTAGATATACTATACAAATCCAAAGAGCTGAAGAGAATAAACAAACATAAGCTAGATGGGTATAGAGCTAGGGACACTAAATGGCGGACCGCGGTCCGGAACAGGAGAGAATCACAGTCCTGTCCGGACCGTGCCCATGCCACTGTCACAGCTTGGTGTCTCAACCTGGATCTCCTGCTCGAGAGAGGGCAAGAGTCTTTTCATATTAACTAGCCAGGTAATTGCGTGCTTGTTAACATATTAACTTGGGCAGCTCCTGCCCCTCAGTCCTGATCTGCAGTTCCTCCTGCTCCCACACGAGGTAAGGATGACATCAGTGGCCGGGCGGGAGACTCGGAAAAAGACCCCAGGATAATTAGTGCCTCTGAACTGTGATGTGAAGGGGAACTGAGGAAAATGTGGGACTGCTTTAAAGGGTGGACTGTGATGTACAGGGAGACTGTGGACACTGATGTAAAGAGAGGACTGTGATGTAAAGGGCACTGCGATGTAAAGGCCCACTGCCATGTAAAAGGGGGCTGTGATGTGAAAGGTAGGCTGAAGACCATGATGTACAGGGGGTACCGTGATGTGTTATAGCACTAACATGAGATTCAGACATCAGCCAGAAGGAAATTTTGCTCTGTAAATTTTAATTCAAGACCCCTGGTATAGAGGCTGCAGACTTAAAAACCAAGATGGCTGAACTATCAATTTAATCCTGAATACAGCCATGTGCTTTTGTTTTTGTTTTTAATTGTGAGGTAATTTTTGGGGGTTTTGGTAGGTTTCTCCAGCTTCCTGCTCCTGTGACACCCATATAAGAAATTGGGGCTGTGGTTGTCACCAGGACAGGATAGCTAGTGTTAAAATTATTGTTATACATTCCAATGCTTCACCACAGTGCCCAAAATTAAGGTTGCTGTGCTGTTTTTGCCCTCATTAGAGAAATTTCCCATGGTTTACTGTCCTGACCACAGAGGACCATGCTTGAATAATGTATGTTAAAACGACCACTAGTAGTTTCCACTGGAAGCCAGTGAGATAGGGTGACAACACAGGAACACAACTGGTAGACAGGGACAGAGTGCTGTCATCCTATAACAGGAAGTGCTTGTACACGGACCTGCATATAAGGATTATCAGATAATATCTAATGGAAATCTGATTTTAAAATATTGAAATCGGCAAAATATTAAATATAAATTACATGTTAGAGCAATATGAAAGTTTAGTGATTGGCTTAACATATTACTTGATGGGTCTTCATTTATACTTTAAATTCCCACTCCAGGATACCCTTCAGGCTATAGGGCTCTTCATTGTTGTGTATACTACACTATCTTGTATACCTGGATTACCGGTTGGACTGAATTACCCATATTATGGCAGTTTGGGCATTTCACATGAATGTATTTCAATGGTATACTTAACCGTTTGGGTAGAGCTCTGAATGAGTTGGTTAACTGCGAATGGCAAATTTCCAAAAGTTGAGACAGGCGTGATATACTGTTTTATGGTTTCTACTTAATGGAGTTGTTTAGTAAGAGGACAAAACATGAACAAACCCAGCAGTATCAAAATTTCTGAGTTATAATTAAGATGATGTAGATGACCTTGGAGTCGATCACTTTGAACGTCCTCAATAAGTTGGGTGGAGGGTCCTCACCACGAGTTAGGCGCACTCTTTTCACTTGGGGGTGGTCAGAATAAAGTTTATCTAGGCAGTATCTCTGGATTATACCAGCCATGCCTTGTCCCATCATCCAGGGGGCCACCCGAAGGCCTTGCAGTACAGCAGTGCCACCCCCATCGACCAGCAAGAAGGACTCAAAGCCCACCTGAAAATGAAACACCAACAGGACACATTCAGTAATACTGTATAAAAATAAACAATTTTGGCAAAAAATGTGGACATCCTTCCAAATCATTGGGTTGAGGTGTTTCCAGTGATGGGCACTGTTAAAGTGGTAGTAAACCGCCCCGCCCCCCCCTCTGGAGCAACTTCATATAAATGCCCATAGTTTTGTAATAGGATGTCCAACAAGCTTATAAGGTATGTTCTAAACAAGCACCTGGAAATGTCCTTCAACATATACACCAGATTCCTATCCATGATAAGGTTCTCTTATGGATTGCAAGGTGCCCCCCCCCCCCCCACTCAAAAAATGTGTTCCCCCTCCAAATTTCATACTAGACTCTTATTTGGGCGTGCAGCCTAATTGGCCATGAAAGAGCCAGGTATGCTTGTCCCTCTATTCCTGTCTTGCTCAGATGAGGGTCTAGTATGAATTTCCCATAAAACCCATACCAGACCCAAAGGATCTGGTATAGAATTTGGGGGCCTCATACCATTTTATTTTTTTATTTTCCTTTTTTTTGTGGGATCCCTCCTAGCATTCATACCAGACCTGATGGGCCTGGTATTAATTCTGGGAAAAACCCCAAGCCCTTTCTTTTTATCTTGAATCCTATAATTACTTGCCTAGGGAGTCTTCATTAATACTAGAGCGTTATCCTAGATGTGGGTCCGATATAGATGCTAATGGGGGACGAAAAAGAAAAATCAGCATGAGGGTTACCTTATATTTCATGCCAGGTCCTTCAGGTTAGCATGAATTATAAGGAGTACTCCACGCAAATAAAAAACACAAGGTCACCCCAAAAAAAGATTTTAAGGGGGAAACCCATGCAAAAGTCAACTTGTGATGGTCTGCGGGCAGGAGAATAGTACCCCTAGCCATTCACAAAAAAGTGCACAGTTTTTGACAAGCCCTTGATTAAAAAAAAAAAAAATGTATTCACATTAATCACAACACCCTCCCAAGGAAAAAAACACAATGACCTTAAGACCCAAATTTGCCACATGCCAAATGACAGCTCCCTGTGCTGTTATCAGCAATATAATGGTAGGGGAAGGAATGAGAGTAATATTGCTTATATGATTGGAGATTCCTGGCCATGTAAGTGAATGGCATACCTCTCAACTTTCTGAGATGGAAATGAGGGACAGCTATTAGCAAATGTGTGTAGGTTAAGGACACACACCCTGCCACGTCCACCCCTTAAAGAAGAATTATACAAAAAAATTATTGGTTAAACCCACAAGTGCTTTTTTACCACTACCCTTCTTTTATATTGGATTTTAGAATTTACAAATGCAGGAAATTAGAAATTGGATGAAAGGTTTAGCGCTGTAAAACACTTTTTGATAGATAAGTAGTGCATCTTATACAGTATACAACTATATAGATCAGACCAAAATGAGGGACAAATGAGGAGGAAAGAGGGACAGAGGGACTTTGTTGAGAATGAGGGCCAGTTCCTCTAAATCAGGTCCAGTTGGGAGCTATGGAATAGGCTGGGTGAAGTCAGTGGTTGGTATAGAGTGACACAGTGCCTGGGCAAACACCCACTGCTTCTGTAGCAACTATTGACAACAGGAAGTTGTCACGTGTATCCACACCAAACTCCCTAAACTTTCAGGATTTGGTTGAACATATAAACAGAAATTGTTTGGTCCCAACGTAAGCTCATCCTCAATGATATCAGTATTCATCCAGAGCAGTGATCTCCAAACTGCAGCCCTTTGCTTGCTTTTATCCGGCCAGTGGGGCACTATTTTTATCCACTGATACCAACAATGGGGCATAACCCCCCTCCCCACTGAGACCAGTAAAGGGGCACAATTCCTTCCAATGACACCAATGATGGGGCACAATTCCTCCCAATGACACCAACGATGGAGCACAATTCCTTCCACTGACACCAAAGATGGGGCAATGCTTTTTCCGCTGAGGTCGGGACCTTTTTTACTCCCATTGGCCACAGTCTGGACCCCCTAAAGTCTAAAGGACAGTAAACTGGCCCCCTGTTTAAAACGTTTAGAGATTTATGATCCCAGCCCAGTGTAATGAAACAATGTAATTATATCAAAGCATAAATCCAGTATGAACCATGTGATCACATTCTGGGATTGCCTTTCCATACTCACTATTTTTCCTTCACTCTTGGCCAAAAACATACGTCTTCGATGATCCTTCAGCCAAGCATGGTAGTTGAAAGGTAGATAGTCCAACCCTTTATATATTCCATCTGATATGGACATTAGCTCTTTGTAGTCCTCAGCTGTAGCCGGTACAAAATCTATACGTGCCATGGATGATTCTGACATGATGATGATAGTGTGTTCGTTAAGGATGATCCAGGAAAAAAATGCATGAGCAAAGTTCACCAAATGTGGCACTCCCTTTGTCAGTAGGTCCAACACACTATAAACATACATGAAATCTACTTAGCGAAAGTTAATTAAAAACGATGTACAAGGCGTACATGTGCAATAAAACTGATTATTTGTCAATTCGTTTAAAGGGAAACCACAACTGCTTTTGGTCAACTTTACCCACTTTTTGTTTTATTATTTTAGGAATTGTTTTAGCTTATAAACTGATGGCTGAAGCAAATATTTTATTTTACACATTAATAAACACAAAACCATATAGGAGCATGTGGGCAGACATGTGGGGGTACCTCTTCGTATATACGTGCTCACCAATGCCCATGACCAGGCGGGGCCTTGGTCATGTGAAGATCCACATTAAGGCAGAACCCCAACTTTAGAAGTGAGCCGTACACCCTGCATAGTAGACGTGCAGATTCCTTCTGTAGCACGCCCCACATAGGAGCTGCAGATGAAAAGGGATGCCCACTCCTGCACTGCCAGGCCCACCGAATCTTCACAGGCACGCAAAGTCAGAAAACATTCTGTAACTTTGTTTTTGTTGTTTATTAGGGTGTTAACAACTTGGAAGGGGATAGGGAGATTATGGGATGCCCACTTGACTGTAACAAGAACTTCAGGGACAAACTTCCTATTTACAACTTTGTTCTCTTGCACACACTTGCTCTACTTTGTACAGCTTCTGCTGGTTCACTACTGAGGGAACTTGACTGAATCCTTGTCAATTCAGTAGCGGCCCATTACAGGCAAGAACTCACAGTCCCTTAAAAGCAGCACATAAGGAGTGAAATAGTGTGTAACCTTTCCTTCCGTTTCATCTCTGGCCACTGATCCAGCACCACTTCTTCAGGCAATGCTAGCCCACCTGGCTGCAGCTGCCTCTTTCACCAGCCTTCCTGGTTGTCTCTCTACACCAGCCCGCCCGACTGACTCTTCACCAGCCTACCCGGCTAACTCTCTGGAGATCTCTCTGGGAAAAGGTAGAAAACTTAAGCCCACCCATGTTCAACCATTTGTTCGGCCTACTGAATAACCACAATGCTCTGCGCCATCACACAATGCATTGGAAGCCCTGTTTGGCTGAAGCAATGAAAGCTCTGCCCAATAAGGGCACATAGCACTGTCAGAGCCATGATTGGACACTGCCATGATGACTCTATCCAATAATGGCTCGTTTCTCTTAAACCCACCGCACACTATAAAAAATATTCTTCCCATTGTGGCCATTTTTAGTGTGATTTCGGCATGGAGAGAGATAGAACAGGGCTCTGTTCAGTGCTACTAGCAAGTTTATGTGCTATAGTGTGCTATTGTGATTCTATTGTGAGTGTAAAGTATCAGTTTATTGTGAATCTAGTGATAGTGCAGTGTGAGTGTAGTGCGATCATTAATTTTTACTTTAGTGTCAGTTTACTGTGAATCTAGTGATAGTATAGTGGGAGGGTAGTGCGACCGTTAATTTTTAATTTAGTGTCATTTTATTTTGTCAGGGCAAGTTTCCTGCAGTATATTTCAGTGCATTATTGCACGTTTACCACAGTATATTGCAGTGCATTATTGCAGGTTTACCGTAGTATATTTCAGTGTGTTATTGCGTGTTTACCACAGTATATTGCAGTGCATTACTGCACATTTAATACAATACATTTCAGTGCATTATTGCATGTTTACTGCAGCATATTGCAGTGCGTTAGTGCACATTTAAAGCAGTATATTTTAGTGCGTTTTTGCACATTTACTGTAGGCACAACCCCAACGAGGCAGCCATCATTGAAGAGTAGAAAGCAATCACCCTATTCCACCAGATTGTGGAGCTGTTATCTCCCAGCCAACTTCCCACAGCTCAGCTGTCTGGGCCTTTTTAGCACATGTGCAGCCAATCGTACTGTTGCAATTTGAAAACTTTGCCTCAAGCAGATTAAGTGTGGCATAGGTACCACATGCTTAACCAGGCATTTAACCTCCCACCACTCCCGGTGGCAAGAGCACCTGAAAGCCACACAAAAGGGATGCAATTCTGTTCCTCCTCACTCCTCACCTTTCAGGTCCACCCCCGCAATATCTTATGACCTCTCAGCAGCCTCCACTGACAGGGATGATGGTATAGCAAAGGTTGTCACAGGTCCCTGCAGCACATCTGCCAGCAGCTGTAGACTATGGCAGGCAAATTTCTCTGCCCCAGCTGTTGCAGCGAGAGAAAAACAAATACAGTCCCCAGCACCCACATGCCCAGAGTCTAAGTTCAAGCTTGTTAAAGCTGCTGGCTTTACAACTCCTGCGTTTCCGTCTGGAGGATTCTACCCCCTTCTGTGATTTTGCAGAATGTGCTGTACCACAATGGCAGGTTCGCAAATGTCTTTGCATGTAAGGCCATTCCATCTTTGTACCATCACATGGAAGGAAATGTTGTGGCATCGTTAGGCAAGGCAATAAGCTGTAAGGTCCATGTTACTGCTGACACTTGGTCCAGCAAGCATGGTCAGGGACACTATATTTAATTTATAGCACACTGAGTAACTCCACTTGCAACTTGTAAGGATGTAGGCCATGGCTCATTGTTTTCCCACCATGTCTTCATACAGATGTTGGTGATGATGCAAGCTTTGTCAGCTCCACCCCCTCCTCTTCCATTCCCTCCTCTGCCGAATTGTCCTATAAAGATGCCATGCAGTTTCCTTCTGTTAAAAAAAAAAGATGCCATGCAGTGCTTCAGCTGGTCTGTCTAGGGGACAGGAGCCACACCGGAGCACAGCTATGCAGAAGCAGGCCCAGATGTGGATCATGCCACGCCATGTCAGCTGGAGCCAGGAATGGAGGTGTGCGATAATGGCACTAACCTCCTGTCCACCCTTAGACAGGGAAAGTTGACACAATTTGGTGGTGCTGCATTTCTTAAACGGATACCAGGGTTGGAGGATCTGCTAAAGCAGGCAATAAAAGTCTGTAGCCATTTTAAGGCGGTCATATACAGCCAGTGCTTGGTTGGCTGAAATTCAGCGGGAATTCCACCTGCCCGTCAACCGCTTTGTGACATGCCCACCAGGTGGAACTCAATTTTGGCAATGCTGCAGCGGCTCCACATGCAGCAGAGGGCTGTCAACCAGTACCTTTGTGAGTATGGCAAAATGACAGGCTCAGACCGGCTCGGCTTTCTTTCCCCATGCCAATGGCTGCTGATAAAGGATTAGTGCACTATACTGTCACCATGCATCAGTGACACAATCCCTGTTTGGTTCCTGCTGGAGAAGACGACGAGGAACTGCAGTAGGAAGAGGAGGACTGTGACACCATTCTTGCGATGCCACAGAACACACAAGAGGGGGAGGAGGAGGATGATGGTAGTTTTGGAGGCATTGAAGCAGAAGAAGACATACGTAAAACTTTAAGAGATGGGTTTCCGTCCCCAGAACCCTTGGGAGTAGTACTTGGCTATCAGGGAGCAGTTCCAGGTACTGTAATCCTCAGTGACCCCGAGGACTCTGCTTCTCATGCCTCTGAAAACGTGCGGTGCATGGGCTACCTCATTCTTTAAAGCCTGCGAAAGGACCCAAGAATTTGTGGCATCAAGGAAAAGGATCACTATTGGTTGGCAACTCTCCTTGACCACCTTTAGAAAGGGGAAAGTCTCAGAACTCATCCCATCCTCAGAGGGAGCAGAGGATGAAATATCTTCAGGACACATTAAAGAGGAGTTTATGTAATGCCTTTCCAGACTCTGCTAGGTTACAGTCTCATGGAAAGGCTAGTTTTGGAGAAGAGAAGAGGCGGAGAAGATAGCCGGCTCAGTGATGCATTTTAAATGTTTTTAGTCCTCGGCACCCAGGGCTGTCAGGTTTCACAACACATCGGCAGCATCTGCATCATATGGCGGGAGATTATCTAGGGGTGAAAACAGACATGGAGAGCTTTCCAGTTGACGATCCACTGGGTTACTTGGTCATGAGAATAGACCGCTGGCCAGAACTTGCCCAGTATGCAATTGAGCTGATGGGCTGCCCTGCATCCAGAATGCTTTCCAAACAGATATTCGGTGCTTCCGGGGGTTTTGTGACAGATAAAAGAGCGCGTCTGTCCACAGACTCCGTTGACCGGCTGACATTTTTCAAAATGAATCATTCCTGGATTAGCAGCAGCCATCAAGGCCCTGATGCCGATGTCACTGATTAAATGTTTTTGGGATGTGGAATGTGTGCAAGACTGTCTAGGCTGCCTAACTTTGTGGGTGTTGATTTTATTGGGAAGACATTTTTTGGTATCGGTTTCATGGGCACAATTAACACCCAAGGACCAATTTTTATACACATGTTTGACAGGTACATATCATTTAAATTTTTGACAACAAGCCCAATTCTTGCTTTCGTCAAGAGTACCTCTATAGGGTTACGGTGTGAAGGCACCCCCAACACCCAAAGCCCAATTTTTTCCACACCTGTTACTTCAACCTAAAGTCTGCAAAACAGAAACCGAAATTTATATTATATTTAAAGACATTTATAATTTTTATTATTTCACTTTAAGCATCCGTAAATCACAGCTCATTTAAAAATAATGTTTTTTACAAACTTTTTTTTTATTGATCACTCACATAGGGAACATATTAACCCCTTGATCGCCCCCTAGTGTTAACCTCTTCCCTGACAGTCACATTATACAGTAATCAATGCATTTTGATACATGTTCCCCAGGGCAGTACCTGAACCCCCAAACCCTTTGTATGCCCAATGACTTGCATCTAAAAGAGACCAAAGCTATTGGCTACTAGCCTCTACGTAGTTCCGTAGTAAGCAACGAACGTCACCACGTTCGGAACGATCAGATTTTCCGACAACTTTGTCCGACCGTGTGTATGCAACACCAGTTTCGGACAAAATCCGTCGAAAAAAATCCAACGGATTTTGTGGTCGGAATTTCCGACCGTGTATACAGGGGCTAAGCCCTCAAAATGGGCACTTTTGTCTTTTCCAGCTCGGGTCCATGGACTCTAATGGTGAACCTCCAATGCAATACTCCCAATGCACACGTTCCTGCACAAACAGCTGTATCTTAGATTGGGTGCTGAAACTTCACTTTTATTTTTTTATACTATGTGATTAAAATTTTGGATCCCGATTTTGGAGATCCTGGTGACACTTCATTCCCATAGACTTCAATGGGGTGCGCTATTCGGCTCCGAATTTTCACAATGTTCGAGAGTTCTGGTGTGAACCGAACAGGGGGTCGCTTGGCCCATCTCTACTCACAGGCTACCCAGTCTCTTTGTTTATACTATTCTTGGTGGCCTGTTGCTGCTACAGTTTTTGCTGGTTGTGTTAAAAGGTCTATGCAAAATATCAGTGTACTGTTTGTCATATATTGTACTGTTGTATTCTGCTTTGTTACATTTTGTCTTATCAGTTTTTCTGTT
This sequence comes from Lithobates sylvaticus, assembly GCA_028564925.1. Taxonomy (NCBI): domain Eukaryota; kingdom Metazoa; phylum Chordata; class Amphibia; order Anura; family Ranidae; genus Lithobates; species Lithobates sylvaticus. Next base: position 63,462,091 of record CM053029.1, read on the forward strand.
ATTTAGTCATAAGTTACATTGTAAAAAACAAGTCAAAGATTTTGCATGATACCATTACATAAGCAGGCTGATATTGTCTTATCAGTTATTCAAGCGACAATACAGTGCCTTGAAAAAGTATTCATACCTCTTGACATTTTCCACATTTTGTCCTGTTACAACCAAAAATTTAAATGTATTTTATTGGGATTATTATGTGATAGACCAACACAAAGTAAATAAATACCGTATTTATCGGCGTATAACACGCACTTTTTCCCCCTTAAAATCGGCGGAAAGTCGTGGATGCGTGTTATACGCCGACACCTCAAAAAAAAGTGCCCAAAAAAATCAAACGGCGCCGAAAAACAGCGACCACCGCCGAAAAAAAAACAAGCGCCGCCGAAAAAAAAACGAGCGCCGCCGAAAAAGACCGATCTGTCTGTCCGGCTCCGCTCGCAGTCCCGCCTCCCTGCGCTTCCGAAACAGCAGGGAGGCGGGACTGCGAGCGGAGCCTGACAGACGGCTCAGGCTTGTCCGGCTGGACTGCGAGCGGAGCCGACCAGATGGCTCGGGCTTTTCCGCCGGCGCTCGGTCTTTTCCGGCCGCGCGGTCTTTCTAGGCGGCAATTTTAAATGTGGGAAAGATGCAAATGATGCTGGCAAGCTGCAATTGACACTGACAAGCTGCAGATCACACTGGGCAAGTTGCAGATCACACTGGGCAAGCTGCAGATCACACTGGGCAAGTTGCAGATCACACTGGGCAAGCTGCAGATCACACTGGGCAAGCTGCAGATCACACTGGGCAAGCTGAAAATCACACGTATGCTCAGAATAAATTTTGGGGCGAAAGCTATTGGCTACTGGCCTCTTCGTAGTCCTGTCGTACGTTTTGTAGGTCACCTAGTTCGGAACGATCGGATTTTCCGACAACTTTGTGCGTGTGTATGCAAGACAAGTTTCAGCCAAAATCCGTCAGAAAAAATCAGACGGAATTTGTGGTCGGAATGTCTGACCGTGTGTATGGGGCATTAGGGTCATTGTCCTGCTGGAAGGTGAACCTCTGCTCCAGTCTCAAGTCTTTTGCAGACTCTTTTGCAGACTCTTTTGCAGACTCTTTTGCAGACTCTTTTGCAGACTCTAACAGGTTTTCTTCTAAGATTTCCCTGTATTTGTCTCCATCCATCTGCCCATCAACTCTGACCAGCTTCCCTGTCCCTGCTGAAGAAAAGCATTCCCACAACGTGATGCGATGGTGTGTTCAGGGTGATGTGCAGTGTTAGTTTTTCGCCACACATAGCATTTTGCTTTTAGGCCAAAAAGTTCAATTTTGGTCTCATCTGACCAGAGCACCTTCTTCCACATGTTTGCTGTGTCCCCCACATGGCTTCTCACAAACTGCACACGGGACTTCTTTTGGCTTTCTTTCAACAATGGCTTTCTTCTTGCCACTCTTTCATAAAGGCCAGATTTGTGGAGTGCACAACTTATGCCGCGTACACACGACCGGACTTTTTGACAGCAAAGGTCCGACGGAACGAATCCGTCGGACATTCCGATCGTGTGTGGCTCCATCGGACCTTTGCATGGCAAAAATCCGACGGACTTTAGAAATAGAACTTGTTTTAAATTTTCCCGCTGGAACTCCGCCAGAGCGAGTTTCTAGTGGGAAAACCGTTCGTCTGTATGCTGGTCCGACGGACCAAAATACGACGGAAGGGCCGCTACAGCACCTGCCCGCGAGAATGTTTCTCGGCGACAGGGCACTGTACATCTCGCGCTGGCTGCAATAGGAAAAACACATTTTCCTATCGCAGCGAGCGCGAGAGGGAAAGCCCTTTGGTCTGGTATGGATTTTAAGGGGAAGCCCCTACGCCGAAAAAAAAAAAAACGACGTGGGGGTACCCCCCAAAATCAACACCAGACCCTTATCCGAGGACGCAGCCCGGCCGGTCTGGAAAGGGGGGGGGACGAGCGAGCGCCCCCCCCCCCCCCTCCTGAGCCGTACCAGGCCGCGTGCCCTCAACATGGGGGGGTGCTTGGGGGAAAGGGGGGCCCTGCGGCCCCCCCACCCCAAAGCACCTTGTCCCCATGTTGATGCGGACAAGGGCCTCTTCTCGACAACCCTGGCCGTTGGTTGTCGGGGTCTGCGGGCGGGGGGCTTATCGGAATCCAGGAACCCCCTTTAATAAGGGGGCCCCCAGATCCCGGCCCCCACCCTATGTGAATGAGTATGGGGTACGATGTACCCCTACCCATTCACCTAAGGTGTAAAAGTGTAAATAAAAAAAACACACAATTTTTTTTAAATATTTTATTGTACTGCTCCGGGGATCTTCTTCCGTCTTGGGGGGTCTTCTCGCCGGACTCCTCCGCTCTCTTCTTCTCTTTTACCTAGCTCTTTCACGAGCGGAGGAGCTCGGCTTTCTTCTTCGTCGTCGCCGCCGTCGTCTGGGGGTCTCGTTCCGCCTTCGGGGTCTTCAGGGGTCTTCCGGGGTCTCTTCTGTTCTTGCCGCTGTCGCCGCCTTCTGCGTCGTCTTCTTCTTCTTCTTCTTCTGATGTTGACTCGTCGCTCTCTCTGGCCGGAATGGCAGAGACACGTTTTTTTCGGCGTAGGGGCTTCCCTTAAAATCCATACCATGCGACGGGGCTCACAAGGTGTCAATCTCGCCAATAAAAGCGGCGAGATTGACTTCGTATTCTAGTCCCATCGTAACTCATCACGTTCTAAATTAACGGATTTTGATCCGTGTGTGGGCAAGTCCGTTCATTTGGAAGTTCGTCGGAAACTCCGCCGGAATTTCGGCAGGGACTCCGTCGGACCTAGTCTGCCGGAAAGTCCGGTCATGTGTGGGCAAGTCTGTTTATTCTGAAGGTCCTCCGGAATTCCGGCGGGAACTCCGTCGGACCTAGTCTGCTGGAAAGTCCGGTCGTGTGTACAGGGCATAATAGTTGTCCTGTGGACAGATTCTTCCACCTGAGCTGTGGATCTCTGCAGCTCCTCCGGAGTTACCATGGGCCTCTTGGCTGCTTCTCTGATTATTGCTATCACTTCAATGACCATAAACTTATAGTAGAATTGTTCAGCAGACTCTGCTGAACAATTATATAACTCTGAGCAGCGAATTACAACCTGCTAACCCTAAATGTGACCCCCCCCTCCATGCCGCTGCTTCCCTGTCCCAAGCCTCTCCAACCCTACTGCATCCTTCTACTTAAAACTACTCCCCCCACTCTCCTTTCCTATCCCCTTCATCCCCCTTCTTCACACCCAGCACTGAGTATCCCCCCACCTGATTCAACCCCTGCAAATTGAATCTTCTGCAGCTACCATCATAAGCCGGAATCCCTCCTCTGCCGATCCTGCCGGCTTCAGGTGCTGCATGGGGCTTTGGGTCGGTCCAGACGTGTCCCCCCAATGGGGGGGGGGGTGGTGCGGGTGTGGGTGATGTTTCGGCTTGGGGGGGCATGGTAAACATGTGATATGTGTTTACCACCCCCCTCAGTGTAGCACCTTGGGCGCATGCAGCGATCACTATGATCGCTCCTATATGCCCACTGACATCTGATAATAGTAACCGCGAGTGTTACTATGTATCAGACTGTCAGTTTATGAATGAATGGAATCTCTATACAGATTCCATGCATTCATTCAAGTAAAGTGATACAGAGAAAATTACTATCTTCATTCCTTTCTCTTTATCAAAAATAAAAAGAGATATGGGGGTCTGTTTAGACCTCTGATATCTCACCAAAGACCCCCCAAAAAAATATATTATATAACTATAAAAAAAAACCTAGTAAGACCCAGTGACTTTTTTGGGGGACGGCAACCCCCCCCCCCCCAGGTCCGCCCACACCAACCTCTCCACGGCGACGGTCTCCCCCTGCACTCACCCCTTGTCAGCAACAGTCTCCCCTCCCCACTCACCCCTCCATGGAAACGGTCTCCCCCTGCACTCACCCCTCCTCGACTTCCTCAGGAGAGGGCCGTAAGACCATAGCAAATATTAATTCGCTATTGTCACAAGTGGGTAGGTTCGGGGTGCAATGCCCTGTGCCCCGAGCCCAACCCTTTTCAAGCCAATTAGAGCCTCAGAATCTAATCATGTGGCTTGAAAAAAAAACTCATACAAACGTCTGCCCCTAGCTCTGCCCCTGCAACCCTAATGGACCGGCCTCTCCTGGTAAGACCCCTGGAGTGGACTCTGTCAAGCAGATCTGCTGATGCAGAGCGGACACAGAAACAGACCGCTGTTCTCTATGGGGCGGTGGGATGGAAACGAACCACCTGTCCATTTCCATCGGATACCATTTGATCCGATCTGCTCGATGGATGGGGAATGGAATCCCCATCCGTCAGTTTTTAGCGGACTGGACTGGATCGGATGCATACGGGAGTAAACGGACACATGTCCATTTACATCAGCCTCTCCATAGAGAACAATGGGTGGTCCGATTGGGCCCGCCTGAATAACGGACAGGCAGACTCGATCAGTGTGCTTGTGTGAAAGGGACCTAAGGCCTTGTTCACACAGGGCATACACAGCATGTATGAATCCACTATTAATGATTTTAGTGTATTTTTAGTGAAAATATTGCTTTGGTAAAAATTTTCTGCAAATATTGTGGAGCCTTAAAAATCAATAGCACCTTCTTTTTATTCTACTGGTCCTATGCTTTCAGGAAATATATGGTTTGGGGGGTCTTTCACAAATTCTGAAAGCTGTAAGTAAAAAATTAAAACCTCCAGATTTTTAGAGGAATTTTTGGGTACGTTCGGTTTTCACCAGTTTGCAAAAAGGCGCAATTTAAGATTTACAAATATTTGTTATTTATTAACTCAATACAGGTTACGCTTTTATATTTAGTAGGAATTTTGTAAAATTTGCTGTGTTTTTATCTGCTAATAATGGTTTTAGTGTATTTTTTTGAAAAGATATTAGTTTGATAAACATTTGCACAAATACAGTGGGATCTAAAAAATAAGTAGCACCTTCTTTTTACTCTACTGATCATGTTCTTTCAGAAATTATATGGTTTGGGGTGTCTTTTACAAACTCTGAAAGCTATAAGTGAAAAATAAAAAAGCAAAGGAAAAATTGCAAAAATGGTCTGGCCACCTGGGTGTACAAAATGGACCGCAGGGCCTGGCAGCGAAAGGGTTAAACTTCTCCAAAACTTCATCCCTGACCTGTCTGGTGTGTTCCTTGGCCTTCATGGTGCTGTTTGTTCACTAAGGTTCTCTAACAAACCTCTGAGGGCTTCACAGAACAGTTGTATTTATACTGAGATTACACACATGTGGACTCTATTTACTAATTAGGTGACTTCAGAAGGCAATTGGTTCCACTAGAATTTAGTTAGGGGTATCAGAGTAAAGGGGGCTGAATACAAATGCATGCCACACTTTTCACATATTTATTTGTAAAAAAATTTGAAGACCATTTATCATTTTCCTTTCAACACTTTGTGTTGGTCTATCACATAAAATCCCAATAAAACACATTTACTGTATATACTTGAGTATAAGCCTAAGTTTTCAGCAAATTTTTTTGTGCTGAAAATGCCCCCCTCGGCTTATACTGGAGTCAAGCACTTTTCTGCAGCAGAGAATGACATTTTCCGACCCGACTTTGGGGCCCCGTATCTCGGGGCCACTTGGTACTAGGAACCCCAAATCTGGTGTGCAAACCCAGTGGAACCAGCACGACAACATATCCAAGATGGAGTTCCTAGCACCAAGTGGCCTCGAGATACCGGGCCCCAAAATCAGCTGCAGAAAAGTGCTTGACATTTTCCGAAACGACTTTGGCGCCCCTTATCTCGGGGGGCCACTTGGTGCTAGGAACCCCATCTTTGGATGTTATAGTGTTATGGTACTAGGTCCACTGGGTTTGCACACCAAATTGGGGTTCCTAGTACCAAGTGGCCCCAAGATACGGGGCCCCAAAATCGGTCAACTGTGTCCATCTGCAGCAATGTCATTTCAGTCCCCCTTGGGTCCAGAGACCCCCCAAATTTTGGCTGCAGATAGGGGGCATCTAGGAACCCTTAACTGCCAAGTTTGAAGTTCGGGGACCTATGGCTGCAAATGGGCACAGTGAGGCTGCAAATGGGCACAGTGAGGCTGCAAATGGGCACAGTGAGGCTGCAAATGGGCATTGTTGACCCTCTTTTCCACTTACAGTAGCTGCGCATTTATCACCCTAGGCTTATACTCGAGTCAATAAATTTTCCCAGTTTTTTGTGGTAAAATTAGGTGCCTCGGCTTATATTCGGGTCGGCTTATACTCAAGTATATACAGTATTTTTTTGGTTGTGACATGCCAAAATGTGGAAAATTTCAAGGGGTATGAATAATTTTTCAAGGCACTGTATACACTGTTATCTACTACAGAGTTTCAAGTTTAATTTCAAGGTGACCCTAAAGTGTGTTGAAATTGCTAACTCACAGTCTCTGGATTGGTGTAACCTGAAGTGTCGGGGGGGGGGGGGGGGGGCAAGGTCTTTATCCAAGTCAAAAGAAAGAACAGAGGACCCAATACTACTAGCGGCTCCTGCAGGGGTGGTGCTATATTAATTTTATTCTAAATTATGTATCATCAGTAATGATTTTCTTACACTTTGCTTTTTTCCTTAGGAAACCCGTTTTTTTCAAAGGAATGTAGCGTTTACCCCCTTACCTGTTCAGAGGCTGCCAGCCAAGGTACCAGTTCCAGAGCACACCGACAAACACAGGCTCAGTATAGGGGATGTCTTTTTGAAGTTTTATTGCAGTACTTGAACATGAGAGAGGGATGAGAGTGCCGGATACTCCAAAACACATGTGGATCCTGGAGCAGAGATTCTCAGGCAAAGTCTTTCTATAGCAGCCTTAAAGTGTTTTTTACCCCAACATTTCATACTTCTGATATGTGCCTGCTGTACCATGAACTTGTATGAGAAAGTATTAAGCCCCATACACACGGTCGGATTATCGCATGGATTCTGTCCTATCGGACAATGTTGTTGAAAAATCTGACCGTGTGTATGCACCATCGGACAGTGTACGTCGGATTGTCCGACGGACAAAGTCCTATCTCCTGCTGGATAGATTTTTCAACAACAAAGTCCGATCACACCAAATCCGATCGTGTGTATCGAATTCCGATGGACAAAGTGCCACGCATGCTCAGATCACATTACAAGACCAAAGCTATTGGCTACTAGCCTCTACGTAGTCCCGTCGTAGGCAACAAACGTCACCACGTTCAGAATGATCGGATTTTCCGACAACTTTGTCCGACAGTGTGTATGCAACACCAGTGTCGGACTAAATCCGTCGGACAAAATCCGATGGATTTGGTGGTCGGATTTTCCGACCGTGTGTATGGGGCTTTGGACATGTGCAATTCGTTTCTTTTTTTTTCGTTTTTCTTTTTTTTTCGTTATTTTCGTTCGTACGAATGAACGAACAATTCGCAAAAAATTTTAACGAATAACGAATCGTTCGAATCGAACGAATCCGAAAATAACGAAAATCTGAAAAAAACTAATTAGAAACAACGAATGTACGAATGAAGAAAATTCGAACAACGAAAATGAAAATGAACGAAAAAATTCGTACATTCGTAACTTTTTTTTTTTTGTTGAATTGGTAATTTTCCGTGTCCCTTAAGCCCCATACACACGCGCGGATTATCCGAGGACCAGGTCCGTCGGATCATGTCCGTCATACTTTGTCTGATGTTGGTTTTGCATACACACGGTCGGACAAAGTTGTCGGAAAATCCGATCATTCTGAACGTGGTGACGTTTGTTGCCTACGACGGGACTACGTAGAGGCTAGTAGCCAATAGCTTGGGTCTTGTAATGTGATCTGAGCATGCGTAGCACTTTGTCCGGTCGGACTACCATACACACGATCGGATTTGGTGTGATCGGACCGTGTTGTCGGAAAATCTATCCAGCAGGAGATAGGACTTTGTCCGTCGGACAATACGACGTACACTGTCCGATGGTGCCTACACACGGTCTGATTTTTCAACAACATTGTCCGATCGGACCGAATCCATGCAAAAATACGACCGTGTGTATGGGGCTTTACAATGGCGCTGCTTAACGTGCTTCGAATAGATTGAACGAAAAAAATGTGTAAATTCGTAGCTTTTTTTTTTTTGATTAGTAATTTTCCGTGTCTCTTACAATGGCGCTGCTTAACGTGCTTCGAATGGATTGAACGAAAAAATTCGTACATTCGTAACTTTTTTTTCTACGAATGTTACGAATGTGCGAATAAATACGAATGCGTCCGAATTTCGAATAAACGAATACACGAAAATTAAACTAACGAAAAAACGAATAACTCTTACGAATGTACGGATCGTTACGAATACGAACACCGACGACTTACGAATTTACAAATCGTTACGAATCAACGGAAACGAAAAAAACTAAACGAAAATAAACAATTTTTTTTGTTGTGCACATGTCTAGAAAGTATCCTGTTCTCTTTGTATTGCTTCCTCTGTGTGAAATCCCTGGTGTTCCTGCCAGTCCTACTAGCTAGTCTCTGTTTTCCTATTAAAAAACTGACCACACTAAGCAGGAGAGCACATTCCCAGCCATTCACTGGGAAGCTCAGCGTGCTGCTGCTTCTCCTCTCCCCAGCTCTTATGCAGCTGAGAACAGAGGGAATGTGATCAGCAGGAAAAAAGGGTATTTATAATGTTTTTTTTATACTTATACAAAAAACATTTTGTCTTTAATTTCTATTGTAAACTGAATGTGTTGTTTTACAAGGTGATCGTTTACAATCGCTTTAAGTGTTTCTAGAGGAAGAGGGGACAGCCAGCTAATCCGAGACACTATTATGCGGCGTACACACGGTCGGAATTTCCGATGGAAACGGTTCGATGGGAGCTTTTCAACAGATTTTCCAACTGTGTGTATGCCCATCAGTCTTTTTCTGTCAGAATTTCTGACGGACTTTGGATTGAGAACCTGTTCGCAATTTTTCCGACGGAAAACCTTTCTATCGGATTCTCCGATCGTGTGTATGCAATTCCGACACGCAAAATTCCGACGCATGCTCAGAAACAATTCGACGCATGCTCCGAAGCATTAAACTTCCCTTTTATAGTGATGTCGAACGTGTTTTATGCCGCTGTGTTACTGACCGTCGGAATTTGGTGTGACCGTGTGTAGGCAAGACAGTTTGAGCGAAATTTCATCAAAATTCAAAACCATCAGAGCTTTTTCCGACGAGAATTCCGACCGTGTGTACGCGGCAGTAGAGCCGCATAGTCCTTGCAGCAACCTCTGGTGTCTAACACTCAAAGCACAGGCACACCTGCAGCTCTAGGCATAAGGTCCTACTCAAAATGTCCGACCTGCTTCCCTGCGACACTCTTCAGTAAAAAGGGGTCTTTCTCCAGCCCAGCTCCTCCAGCAGATTTCCATAACCACTTGCCATCCGCGCTATAGCCCTATGACGGCCACAGTGCGGACCTGAATTTCCGGGAGCCCGTCATATGATGGTCTCCCCTTTGCACGCTCCATGAACGCGCCCTGCGTGCACGCGCTGTGATCACTGAGTCACTGAGACTCGGGTGATCACAGATCTGAGTAAGGGGCCGGTCCCTACCCCTTACCACGTGATCAGCTGTCAGCCAATAACAGCTGATCACATGATGTAAACAAAAGCTCGGTAATCATTTTTTTTATTCTCCTCACGCTGACACCGGCTTATCTGCAAGGGACATCGGTCCCGAAGAGGCAATTGTGCCTCATCTGTGCCCACCAGTACCCCCTGCCAGTGCCACCTGCCATTGACACCTGCCAGTGCCCACAGTGTCCACCAGTGCCACCTATCAATACCCATGAGTGCCACCTATCAATGCCAATAGTGCCACCTATCAATACCCATGAGTGCCACCTATCAATGCCCACAAGTGCCACCTATCAATGCTCACCAGTGGTGTCAATCAGTGCCAACTAGCAGTGCTGCCTATCAGTGTAACCGATCAGTGCCCATTATTGCCACCCATCAGTGCCCATCACTGCCACTTATCAGTGCCCATCACTGCCACCTATCGGTGCCCATCTGCATACATCAATGAAGGAGAAAAATTACCTGTTTGCAAAATTTTATAACAAAATATAAAAACCACAGTGGTGATCAAATACCACCAAAAGAAAGCTCTATTTGTGGGGGAAAAATTATAAACATTTCAGTTGGGTACAGTGTAGCATGAATGCGCAATTGTCATTCAGCTGAAAGCTGAAAATTGGTCTGGACAGGAGGGGGGGTTTAAGTGCCCAGTAAGCAAGTGGTTAAAGTTTTACTAAACCCACAACAGTAAAATCAGTCTGTATATACAGTAAAGTATGCCTGTTATACTCACTGTGCAACCTAAGGGGTTAATCCTCTGCATTGTGTAAAAAGGCTGTTTGATCCTGCATGCACAGATCCTCCTCTTCTTCTTGTCCCCATAACATGTCCGGATAAGACAGAGTTACTGGAGTCAGGCTGCACATGCTCAGTTTGGTGTGCATTGCTAGAGAGTTTTTTTTTTTCTTGGGAGGGTGCATATGATCAGCACAGGGCCAATCAGCACTGTCCACACAGAGGGTCAGGGGTCCTGGATCCTGACAGGACAGCTCAGTGCAGTATAAAAACTCCTCCTACAAGCTTTAGCAGGAGCTGATAGACGTCATAAGGCTGCTATATACTACTGATGAGAAAGGTATTTAGCAGTTTATAATTAATAAAATACAGGAGGTCCCTTAGTTACAAACATCCGACTTACAAACAACTCCAACAGGAAATGGGAGGAAATCTAGCCCTAGGAAGGGAAATTCACTCCTGTAAGAGTTAATATAGGAAAAAGGTACCTCCACTGAAGCTTTATAAACAAGGCTTGTTTCAACAACCTAAAAGTTCCAAAATCCAATTGTCATTGGGAAAGAAAGTGAGCTGAAATCATCTGAACAGGGACAGACAGCAAAACAAACAATACAGGGGTGTTAACCCTTCCCTATGCTATCCAAAAAGCTTAAAAATATTTTTTTTTAGCTGGAGCTACACTTAAAAAAATTTACCTGTTCCGACAAATAGATTCAATATAAGAACAAACCTACAGACCCTATCTTGTTTGTAACTCGGGGACCGCCTGTAATTGCATTTCCATGTTTTGTGTACTGTTGAAGATCAGATATAGTGAGCGCGGGGTCCTGGGTTTAGTAACACTTTCTACACTCTTGTCCAGGTTCCTCAAGGCCCATGCTGAGGCCTGACAGAAACAACTCTTCAGTAGCACAGGCTGCCCGCCTCCCAGGGGCAGAGGCCCCAGGACATAGAGCTCTGAACATGCCTTCCCAAACATATATCTCCTCCACAGCCACCCTCTGGGCACCCCTTCCCAGGGATTGGTTGAGGTCAGATAAATATTCATAGCCCAAAGATTTATCTTCCCACTCTATTTATGGGAGCTTCTTCCAGAAACAGGCAGGATCAATCAACCCAGGTTTGGGGATAGACCTGACTACAGCAGAGCCAACAACTAAAATTATCCAGCCAAGTGCTACAGGAAGCACTTCTTATTTTAAAGTATCACATTTTTTTGGGGATGTTCTTTGTTATGCCGCGTACACACGTGCGGGCTTTTGCCGGCGGACCTAGTCCAGCGGACAATCCGGACTTTCCAGCTGGGTCCGCCGGACTTTCCGAGCGTGTGGACTTGCCCACACACGTGCAGACTTGCCCACACACGCACGGACTTCTCCGGCGGACAATCCGCCGGCCAAAGTCCGCGGGACTTTTGAAAATGAACGGACTTGCCCACACACGGAGCAGTCCGTTCATTTCGAACGTAACTTCAGGTACGTAGCTAGCGTAGGCAGTAAATGCCGGCGCGCTAGCTCCGTCACCTGGCATGGATTTAAAGGGAATCCCCACGCCGAAAAACGGCATGGGGGTCCCCCCCAAATCCATCTCAGACCCTTATCCGAGCACGCAGCCTGGCATGCCAGGAAAGGGGTGGGGACGAACGAGCGCCCCCCCCCCCTCCTGAGCCGTACCAGGCCGCGTGCCCTCAACATGGGGGGTGCCCTGGGGAAAGGGGGGCCGTGCGGCCCCCCCACGCCAAACCACCTTGTCCCCATGTTGATGAGGACAAGGGCCTCTTCCCGACAACCCTGGCCGTTGGTTGTCGGGGTCTGCGGGCGGGGGCTTATCGGAATCTGGGAGCCCCCTTTAATAAGGGGGCCCCCAGATCCCGGCCCCCCACCCTATGTGAATGAGTATGGGGTACGATGTACCCCTACCCATTCACCTAAGGTGTAAAATGTAAAGTAAAAAACACACCCACACTTTTGAAAAAATAGTTTATTGCACTGCTCCGGGGGTCTTCTTCCGTCTTGGGGGTCTTCTCGCCGGACTCCCCCGCCATTTACCAAGCTCTTTTACCGAGCGGGGAAGTCCGGCTACCTTCTTCGTCGTCGCCGCCGTCGTCTGGGGGGTCTCGATCCGCCTTCGGGGGTCTTCCGGGGTCTTCCGGGGGTCTCTCTGTTCTTGCGGCGGTCGTCGTCTTCCGCGCCGCCGGCGCCTTCTTCTTCTTCTTGTCCTTCTTCTTGTTCTTCTTCTTGTTCTTCTTCTTCTTCCGATGTTGACCCGATGCTCTCTCTGCCCGGAATGGCAGAGGCGCGCTGCGCTGGGACTTATATAGGGACATGGGGACAGGGTCACATGCTCATGTCACATGGTGACCCCGCCCCCCTGTGATGTCACAGTCCCGGAGGATGCTGGGACTGTGACATCACAAGGGGGCGGGGTCACCATGTGACATGAGCATGTGACCCTGTCCCCATGTCCCTATATAAGTCCCAGCGCAGCGCGCCTCTGCCATTCCGGGCAGAGAGAGCATCGGGTCAACATCGGAAGAAGAAGAAGAACAAGAAGAAGGACAAGAAGAAGAAGGCGCTGGCGGCGCGGAAGACGACAACCGCCGCAAGAACAGAAGAGACCCCCCCGGAAGACCCCCGAAGGCGGATCGAGACCCCCCAGACGACGGCGGCGACGACGAAGAAGGTAGCCGGACTTCCCCGCTCGGTAAAAGAGCTTGGTAAATGGCGGGGGAGTCCGGTGAGAAGACCCCCAAGACGGAAGAAGACCCCCGGAGCAGTGCAATAAACTATTTTTTCAAAAGTGTGGGTGTTTTTTTACTTTACATTTTACACCTTAGGTGAATGGGTAGGGGTACATCGTACCCCATACTCATTCACATAGGGTGGGGGGCCGGGATCTGAGTGCCCCCTTATAAAAGGGGGCTCTCAGATTCCGATAAGCCCCCGCCCGCAGACCCCGACAACCAACGGCCAGGGTTGTCGGGAAGAGGCCCTTGTCCTCATCAACATGGGGACAAGGTGCTTTGGGGTGGGGGGGCCGCACGGCCCCCCTTTCCCCAGGGCACCCCCCATGTTGAGGGCACGCGGCCTGGTACGGCTCAGGAGGGGGGGGTGCTGGTTCGTCCCCACCCCTTTCCTGGCCTGCCAGGCTGCGTGCTCGGATAAGGGTCTGACATGGATTTGGGGGGAACCCCCACGCCATTTTTTCGGCGTGGGGAGTCCCTTTAAATCCATGCCAGCTTACGGAGCTAGCGCGGCGGCATTTACTGCCTACGCTAGCTACGTAACCTGAATTCACGTGCTAAATGAACGGACTTGCCGATGAGCGGCAAGTCCGTTCATTTTCAAAAGTCCCGCGGACTTGCCTACTAACGGCGGGATTGTCCGCCGGACTGCCAAGTCCAGCGGATAATTTTAAAACCAAACTTAAAACTTTTCCGCCGGACTTTGGCGCCAAAAAGTCGCCGGCGCCCACACACGAGGGGATTATCCGCTGGACTTCAGTCCAGAGGATAATCCCGCGGGATAGTCCCTTCGTGTGTACGCGGCCTTAGAGTAACTTTGGTTCTCAATACATTTTCTGTAAGGTCACAAAACATTTGCTTTGCAGCTTTTACTATTTCTTTGGTGACATTTTGCTGTCTTTTTTGCTTGTAGAAAGTCCTACCACGCAAATTATTTTTCCACAGATTATTTTCCATCCAACTTTGTTTAACTTCACTTTTGTGCCACAGAGTGGTCATCTGTTGGTCACTCATGTTTTTCTTTGCACAGCATTATGTTTCAGATGTATAGTCCTTCTGCAAATCTGCTTGAGGTCCCTTTCTTCTGAACATTCTGCTGTCCTCTTATCTCTACACATCAAGACTGTTGAGAAACATAGGCATAACATACATAAAAAAAATGTACCAAGATGTGAACAACTGTAGTACCTTGATAACAGTATGTTGCCTGAATACCTATCTTCACAATAACTTTCAGACAGATGTCCAACAGACAAAAGATCTAAGAGGGCTTGAAGTTAGAACCATTCAAAGCTGGCAAGGTAAAACTGCCATTAAAGCTGTGATGAACTCTTGATAGGTAGAGCGAGTGGGCACGATCAGGCTTGTTGGTTGGGTGTCAGGATGTCAATAGACCCACCCCTAATTCAGTTAAACAGCTTCCCCGTCCCCTCCCCTCCTCTGCACTTAGCCATTTATTGGAGGCATGAGGTAGGGAGGAGGTGCAAAACGACTATTTCTTAATTGCCATGATTGTAGGAGGATAAGGAGTGAACAGCAGGAAGACCTCATCCGAACGCTGCTGCTCTTTCATGGTCCAGTCAGCGAGCAGGGGGGGGGGGGGGGGGGGGGGGGGGTGAGAGTACTGTATTCCTTAACTGTAAGCAGTGTCAGTTTCCTAACTGTTTTAGGGGACTGTGTATATCTCATGATTAGATTGACTAACTTTCTCTTGGACTACATTTTCCATGCTCTTGCTCATCACTCCACAGACCCTGGAAAACACCAACATTGAGGATGTTTCTCCTACATTTAGTGGGGGTCTTTAGATAATGTAAAGTTCTGCCTGGACACTTCTTTTGGTCACTATCATGTCACCAGGATTCTGGTCCTTGGCCCATAACAGATGCTGTTATTATTGAATGCAGTGTTCATTCACAGCTCTAAAAGTCCTCTTATATAGATTTGAAGAAAGTAATAAGGGTACTTATGAATGAGGAATATTATAGAGAGAAGTAAGTGATGAGTAAGCTAATGGTTTAAAGGGGTTGTGTAAACCTTCGTGTTTTTTTCACCTTAATGCATAGCTCTTTCCCAGAAAAGGAACGATGTACAGCCAAACTAGTACACACATCACTTGGCAGCACATTACTAGTCCTTCAACACAACAGTGTTGCCTAATACCTAAGAATAAGAAACATTCTATTTAAAATATATATTTTTTTAGAAGCAAACAGTTCAATATAAGGGGGAACTCTGCAGGAGTCTTCCAGAAGATTCATAATTCCAGACTCCAGATATTCTGTATCTTAACAGTCCCTCCTGTTGTTCAAATTCTTCAGTATTAGACTTCCTCTGTGTCTTTAGACTTCCTCTGTATCTTTAGGTCGTCCTTCAGGTATACGAGCCACCATCTCATAGGCAGTCATCATCAGAAGGACGAGTATTAGTACAAGCATTTGTAAAAAATGTCAAACATTTGCACATTATTGGTGCACATTCGATTATAAGGATTATAAGTACAATAAATCCAACTATATATAATATACCGTGTAATATGCCAGAAAGCCAACCTCCAAGTCCTGAAAACCAGTTGAGGGGATTGAGCCATGAGAGCCAGCTCTCCCAGCTTCCTTTGACCCAAGCGGTTTCAGTATGCTCTTTCCGAAAACCTAATGCCCCGATTTTCCGACGGAAAATGTCCTATCGGACAATGTTGCCGGAAATTCCGACCGTGTATAGGCTCCATCGGACTTTTTCCGTCGAATTGTCCGACGGACAAAGTTTTATCTCCTGCTCTCAAATTTTCCGACAACAAAGTCCTATCGTACTTTTTCCGATCGTGTGTAGCGAATTCCGACTGACAAAGTGCCACGCATGCTCAGATCACATTACAAGACCAAAGCTATTGGCTACTAGCCTCTACGTAGTCCCCTCGTAGGCAACAAACGTCACCACGTTCAGAATGATCGGATTTTCCGACAACTTTGTCCGACCGTGTGAATGCAACACCAGTGTCGGACTAAATCCATCGGAAAAAATCCGATGGATTTTGTGGTCGGATTTTCGGCATAACTGTTGTACTTTTTCTATATGGGAAATGATGCCATCCTCAGCCTTCGTATCATTTCCGATGTAATTGCAACATGCTGTTCCCACTATGGCACACATTCCTCCCTGACTGGCCGTGAGATAGTCCAACACCAATCGGTGTCGAAGTAACTCCTTTTTTTATCATCTTTAGTTCAGTAGCAAGAACTACAAAGTTTTTGTCATATAAAGCAGTAATATTATCAATCAGTTCTGCAAAATCGATGATAAAACTTAAGAATTTCTTAATGCAACACCTGTTTACCCATGGTATAGAGAACAGAGGTTTAATTACTCTATCATGTGATGCAACATCACTTCTCTCATCATCCTTATTATCGGAATTCTCTGATATGTTAGTGGGTAACTGAACAACCTCCACCTCATCATCATCATCATCTAAAGTGGTAACCTGTAAAGTCCTTCAAAACTGTCACCTGTGGATAATATAATTTATGTAGTGTGTCACCATTCCACGGACGTTGGCAATTTTAAAGCATGACATGTTTGGTATATATTTACTCGGCGTAACATCATCTTTTATATTTTACCAAACAATTGGGTTTTATATAGTGTTTTTGTGCATTAAAATTAAAGTGCATTTAAAAAAAAAAAAAAAAAACTGCATTTGAAAAGCCGCTATGCAAATAACGTGTCTCAAAAAATTGCAACACCCACCATTTTATTCTCTAGGGCCTCTACTTTAAAAATAAATATAATGTTTGGGGGTTCTAAAAAATTTGCTAGCAAAACTGATATATACATGTACCCTCTCCCTGCCAGTGACATTTAGACAGTAATCAGTGGCTATTTTTAGCTCTAAATGCTGTAAAAAAGTCACTGGTCTCAAAAAAGTGTCAAAAGTGTCCGATCTGGTCTGCCGCAATGTCGCAGCAAAATGGGTGGAACCTTGTGCGCTGCTTGAAACTACACCTGGAATGTGACTATAATTGCTAGTATACCTATATCAGCTGCTGGCACTTCCCACACCTTCCCACAATGTGAAAAACGAAAACCTATATATATATATTATATATACCTGTGCGTGAGCACCTGACTATATAAATGTGCCGCGCTCCTAATCAAATAATACAATTTGTTGTGCTAGAATAAATGAGCTAAATAGCACAGCACAATTATTTATTTATTTATATATTCAACTCATTTATTCTAGCACAACAAATTGTATTATTTGATAGGAGCGCGGCACATTTATATATTCAGGTGCTCACGCACAGGTATATATAATATATATATATAGGATATAGTAAAAAATAAAGAAATAATAAAAATGACATGTTATCCCCTATTTTATAGACGCTATAACTTTTGCGCAAACCAATCAATATACGTTTATTGTGTTTTTTTTTAACCAAAAATATGTAGAAGAATACATATTGGCCTAAACATTTTTATCATTTTTTTTGTATATTTATTAAAGTAAAAGGTAACAAATATTGTTTATTTTTTTTCAAAAATTGTCACTCTTTTTTTATATATAGCGCAAAAAATAAAAAACGCAGAGGTGATCCAATGCCATCAAAAGAAAGCTCTATTTGTAGTAAAAAAAGGACATCAATTTTGTTTAGGTACAGTGTCGCACGACCGCGCAATTGTCAGTTAAAGCGACGAAGTGCCGTATCGCAAAAAAAATGGCCTGGTCATTAAGGGGGCAAATCCTTATGGTCCTTAAGTGGTTAATTAGGCAACTTAGCGGTCGCCTTAGGCCTCGTGCTCACAGGGGCCTCGCAGCCACCGAATTTGTCTAATGCATGTAGCGGTGCCGCGGATCCCCCTCCCAACTGCTCTCCCCGCCGGTAAATGACAGGAGCAGGTCAAAAAGGAGACCTCCTTCACCCCGCTGCTTGAGCCACCACTGAAAGACTCAAGGGCTCTCTGTGTTTCCTGCCCATTCCCCATCCCTCCTCCTGTCAGCAGGAGCTAGCATTATCTACTGCCATCCATATGAACTACCTACCCTGTTATTCTTTGGCCCTAATATTGCCTGCACGCCATATTCACAGCTGCAACGGGCAGAGATGAAGGTTTAGCCCTGGTTCACACTGATGCGGGTTCAGCTGAACTCGCACAATTTCAAACCAGCAATGCAGTCAGAGTTTGGGGGGCGATTTGACAGACATCTGTGCGGGTTCATGCACAGATGTCTATTCAAATCGCCCCCAAAGTCACCAAAAGTAGTACAGGAACTACTTTGGAGAATCGGTGTGGTGCCACAAAATCGGCATTGCACCAATTCGAACGGTGCCATTACCTGCAATAGCCATCGATTTGGCATGCGATTTGACATGTCAAATCTCATGCCAAATTGGCTCAATGTGAACGTGGGCTTAGGACTAAAGACTGCCCTATAAATGTAGAGACCCAAGGGCTATGGCCGGCACTACCATAAGGCCCCTTTCACACTGGGGCGTTTTTCATGCGGTGCAGCGCTAAAAATAGCACCTGTTCACCGCATGAAAAAATCCGGCCCCTTTAACTCCAGTGTGAAAGCCGGCGGGCTTTCACACTGGAGCGGTGCGCTAGCAGGACGGCAAAAAAAGTCCTGCTAGCAGCATCTTTGGAGCGGGATAGGAGCGGTGTGTTCACCGCTCCTATACCGCTCCTTCCCATTGAAAAGAATGGGAGACCGCGGTAAAACCGCGGCAATACCGCCGCAAAGCGCCGCTACGGCGGCGCTCTGCGGGGGGTGTTTAACCCTTTTTCGGCCGCTCGCGGGGGGTAAAACCGCACCGCGAGCGGCCGAAAACCGCGGTAAAAACGACGGTAAAGCAGCGCTAAATATAGCGCTGCTTTACCGTCACCGCGGCTCACCGCCCCAGTGTGAAAGGGGCCTTAGGCAGCTTAAGCAGCCACCCCAGGGTGCCAGGATAGGGGGGGGGGGTTACAGTGCTGCACTGGGAGTGTGTATACCAGTAAAGCCGACTGTCGCCTTTCATGCGGAAGTGTTACAAGCGGCTTTGAAGCTGCCTATCACGTCCACCACTGCTGCGATATGCGACCCCTTCCACCATGTTTACTGGGCACCGCTATCCCACCTTCTGTCATGGCAGGTGGCACTGAGAAGGGCAGCGGGAGCTCAACAGATCTTTGTCCACTCAGCCTCCCTCCTGTACACAGATTGGGAAGTGCCATGTATGACGTCACTCCTGGACTGGGGATAAGTAGACATAAATCCTTGAACCGGCCCTGCGCAGTTTGTTGTTGCCATTTAAAGGGGAACCCCACTCGAAAAGTACAGTTGTGTTGCTAAATATTGATTAAACTATTCTCATATTGATTTATCTGCTATTGAAATAGAGCTGCTTATATAGATATATTTGTTTACCTTTATTACCTGAGGGCAGTTCTACTCTGCTTAGTGAAGCTGCACTTTGTAATTTATGCAAGTTCTTAATTATAGTCAATTAGTGTTTACCACTAAGCAGGTGTGTACTCGTTTATTGCCTATATCCTACAGTAAGGTGAAAGGTACAACATGCTGGTGTTGCTACGTGTGTCTATAGTGATTCAATCAACCAGGTGTGTCAGAGGGGCTGAGGGTGCTCTTGGAGTGGAAGCGCAGAACAGGGAACCCAAAATTAACAAACTGTTCCTTCAGGGGTAGCGCTACATGCATTACCCCAGTTTTGAGGGACAGGAGATCTTAATACTGCTGTGCTCAGGCAGCGTTAAGAGCCCTGTCTCACTTAAGCGTGCCGAACATCTGATTTGCTGCACTTTATTTTAGAGGTTAGTGACAGGAAATCTTAATGCTGCTGTGCGCAGGCAGCGTTAAGAGCCCTGTCACACTCACCTCTTGCATAATCTAAAACTCCTGGAGTTCCGCCCGCCAGCCAATGAGGAGTGATGTTGCGTCCGCGCACGTCACCCCTCCGATCCACCGCACAAGGATCTCAATCTGGGAAGGCCTGCTGCGTAGCTGATGGGCATCAGTGATGATGATGGGCATAATGTCTAGATTTTGCCTAATGCCGCGTACACACGTTCGGACTTTGTCCGCCGGACCTAGTCCAGCAGACAAACCGCCGGACTTTCCGAGCATGTGACTTGCCCACACACGCCCGGACTTCCGAGCGTGTGACTTGCCCACACACGCCCGGACTTCTCCGGCGGACAATTCGCGGAAAAAAGTCAGCGGGACTTTTGAAAATGAACGGACTTGCCCACACACGGAGCAGTCCGTTCATTTAGAACGTAACTGCAGGTAGACGGGGCTAGCGAAGGCAGTGAATGCCGCCGCGCTAGCCCCGTCACCTGGCATGGATTTAAAGGGAATCCCCACACCGAAAGAACGGCGTGGGGGGTCCCCCCAAATCCATCTTAGACCCTTATCCGAGCACACAGCCAGGCAGGCCAGGAAAGGGGTGGGGACGAGCGAGCGCCCCCCCCCCTCCTGAGCCGTACCAGGCCGCGTGCCCTCAACATGGGGGGTTGCCCTGGGGAAAGGGGGGGCCGTCCGCCCCCCCCACCCTAAAGCACCTTGTCCCCATGTCGACCCCCGTTGGTTGTCGGGGTCTGCGGGCAGGGGGCGTCACGTGCTAAATGAACGGACTTTCCGATGATCGGCAAGTCCGTTCATTTCCAAAAGTCCGGCGGACTAGCATACTAACGGCGGGATTGTCCGCCGGACTGCCAAGTCCAGCGGATAATTTTAAAACAAAACTTAAAACCTAGGCCGCCGGACTTTTGGCGCCAAAAAGTCCGCCGGCGCCCACACACGGGGGGATTGTCCGGCGGACTTCAGTCCGGCGGACAATCCGGCGGGAAAGTCCGTTCGTGTGTACGCGGCATAAGGCCTCACAAAGCCTAGAACCTCCTCTGCAGCTCACTGATGGTCTTCCACATCAAACTCATTAAACAATGTATTCTTTATGATTATTGGATTATTGACTTTGCGTGCAGTCATGCTGGAACAGAAAAAGGTCCTTCTGCCCTTTGTAGCACACATTTGTAGCATTAATAATACACTTGACTGAAAACACCTGAGATCAAAAATTTTGAGGGGTGTCCACATACTTTTGGCTATTTAGGTGGGCTTGATGATCAGATGTCCATTAACTTTTAGCCCAACGATCCTGTAAGATTGTCAACCAAGGAGTTAAATGTCCATTTCTAGCAGCAACTGTTCGTTTACTAAAAAGAAAGGCGTCAGTCCTTCACGCAGTTGATTGAGTTCCGTTCGCAGACTCTCCTCTCCAAACATAATGCAGATTATGCTGTGTCCAGCAGGCAGGGACTTTATACACAACTTAAGTTGTTGTACGACATGTATCTTAGTGCTTGCTGGGTCAATGCCAAACAAGTCAATGTCAAACCGATAAGTGGCATCTGCATAAGGCACTGGGTATGCTGGAGTACCAAGGCTGAGGAACCCAACAGAAGAGGGTGGTAGGGATGGTGATCCTCCACTCACTTTGTTTTCTTGGTTAATTTGATGTCCTTCTGCATTGCTGCTTGTACGTTGTGCTTGTGAGTAGATCCAAGTGATTTTCTTTTCAAAGAGCATTTCCAAATTGGACTTTTGGGTGGTAAGTGGAAGCCATCCCTGCATCAAGAGACCCCCAGGAAGCAGATCTTCTGCAGTCGTTGTCCCATCAAAGAGTTTGAGAATCTCAGCAGGTTCCAGAATGGTGTAATTATTCAACTGGCCCACACTGTCCAGACGAGCCTCCAATAATCCAATGGCTTCTTCAAGATTGTCAGAGGGAAGCATCATACTCACCACAGCCTGGTGAAGAAAAAAGAATGAATGCATTGGCATATATGAAGTGGTTCTAAAGCCAAAATTTTTTTACCTTGAGGTGGAAGTAAGCCTTTTTTTTTGACTTGTACCTACAGGTAAGCCTATGATAAGGCTTACCTGTATATACAGTGAATATGTCACTGGCCCATGCGCTCTGAAAGGGCGGCATACCCATGTCAGACCTCTGTGTCGCGATCCGTGACTCCCGCACACATGTGCAGGAGTGACATTATTGTGGCGCGGTCAATCAGACAGCCTGAGCCAAAGGACACAAACCTAGAGGGAAGACTGAGTGAAGATGGAAGCCGATCTCTCCCTCCTCATTGGGCAGATTGATCGTAGCAGGAGCCATTGGCTCCTGCTGCTGTCAATCACACCTTAGTAGTATGAAAGTCCCCTGAAGATTCTATAACCAAATGTTTAATTTGTGATCTTCTGTAATGAGTAGACAACATGGGAATCTGTTTAATGGTAGGGAGAATCAGAACATAATAAATGAAAACAGTGCAGTCCAAGAAATATTAATGTATTAAAAAACCTATAAAAATATATACAAGAAAGTCCAAATAAATTTCATAAAAAAGATCCCAGTAGTGCCTGAAGATGGCACTTCAGGCAAGTCTATTTAGGTGCGGGAGATTAGCGTGGCTCCATACCCATACCTGACAAAGTCCTACCCAGGACGTAATGCGTACGGTGGTAGGAGCCACGCATGACGTCACCCGCGGCCATCTTACTGGGTTAGATGTGTATACACAGAGCCCTCGTTTGTGCACTTGTGACAAGTGCAAGAATTGTAAGTGGATTTACATTTATACATGATCATATGACAGAGAGCACTAGATTCTTTCTATTTGCTTTTATATCGATATCCCCGATCCCACAGAGGAATTGTCTGTCTGGGATCGACTCAAATATTAATATATGAATATTTCTTGTGCTGCACTAATTTCATTTATTAGCTTATTTGAAGGTGTTGTGTAATTGGCCTTGAGTGTTCATCTGCAATTATTAGTATTTACTCAGGATTGTTTGCGCTGATTATTTTTAGTTTATATATAGAATTAGAACATAAAAAGACCTTGGAGCCGATCACTCTATACTTCTTCAGCATGCTCGGTGGAGGGTTCTCTGCACGGGTCAGACGAATTCTTTTGACTTGTGGGTGATCAGAATGAAGTTTGTCTAAGATAAATTTCTCAATTATCCCAGCTACACCTTGTCCTCTCATCCAGGGGGCCACACGAAGACCTTGCACCACAGCTGTCTCACCACCATCAGTCAACAAGAAGGACTCAAAGCCCACCTGAAGAAGAGACATCAACAAGACATGTTCAGCTGAAGAGAATTGGTTGGTCAACAAGATGAATCGTGATTTTATTTCTTCCAGAAAATAATATGTGTGTCCAAAGTTTATAACAATACCATATAATTTATAAATCACAATTCCCTGGAGTCCTGAATTATATGATGTCTGATGAGCAAACATTACTACAGACAAAAAATCAAGCATCAGAAAGTAATGTATTAGCGATAATCCTGACCTGATCATTCCTATCATTCCTATTTGCAGTACCTTATAGAAAACTGTTGACTATTCACATTGTTTCCTGGCTCTCAGGGAGAGTTATAATTTATTTTACGTACAGAAATCATAAAAACTCCAGACATACACTATATAATTAAGAGTATGGTCCTCTCGCCAAATTATTGAGTTGAGGTGTTTTCAATAAGCGGTACTTTTAATGTCACAGCATACAAAAACTTTAGATCAGCCTCTTTCAACCAGAGTCCCCAGGCACCCTGGGGCACCTTGCGGTATCTTCAGGGATACCTTGATCAAAATGGCAAAAAATTGCCCACAAATTGTATACAAGCCAGCGAGTGGAACAAGTCTGCCTCTTAGTTACACAAATCCCACAGACTTTTATTGTGCACCATTACAACCTTCTAGCCACCGGTGTCATAACAACCAGTGGCATCATCAGGTAATAAGGAGGTTGCCTGCACAGAATCCTTGTTTGACCCTCCCCTGCCCATCTCCATCAGAGCTGGGGTCACATTAGCTGAGTGATGGAGAAAAACTGGAGAAGAGAAACATTGGACTACTAGCCAGTTCCAGTGTTCAAAATGGGTGTTACGTTTGTGGATGTTGCTGCATTATGTAAATCTATTAGAATAGTTTTTCCATTTTAGAATGGGGTGCCTTGAGGCTGTCCATAATTTTAAAGGGTGCCTTGACTGAAAAAAGTGGAGAAACACTGCTTTAGATAATTGTGGGCTTCCAAGTTTTTAGC
>CM053029.1:63486805-63507660 GCA_028564925.1 Lithobates sylvaticus
GACGAGATGCTGCACCTGGAGGCAGTGTCCCTCCATTAGCAATCTGCACGAGTTTAGCCTCAATCCACCAGGATATGCATGTTTTAGTGGATTTTTAGCCTCAATCAACCAGGATTTGCATTCGTCTGCATTCGTCTAAATGCACAAACATAAGTCAGACCATAAACCGTCACTTACAATGCACAGGACTACAAATACCTACACCGGTGACATGTAGTTTAGTTAGATATGGTTCATCTTAGTTGCTACCCACGCTTTCAATGCATTATATCCCACAATTGCAGGAACACCAGTCTATGTTTCTTGCCCAGCTGATTCAGTCCATTTGGGGAATTAAGAAGCCCAGATGTCCACTGAGTTGTACAGCCATATAAGGGCTGACACCACGGCAGTTACCTGGGACTCCTTCAGACCACACATACCCTGCTTTTCATTCTTGAGCTGGCATAGTCGTTACCCTAGATTTATGTAGTATTTCAGTGTGCGGATGTGGCTGTACACCTGGACATGTCTTATGAATGACAACGTTGTCGGCTTTTAATCATTGTCTATTAACTGTGATTACAATTTGTCTATTTTTTCTATATACTCATCAAAACGATAATCACACTAATGGTAGTTTATACCAGACCCTAAAGGTGTGGACCTTATGCCACTTATCTTTTGTATATGCAGAGTACATCATGCGAAATGCCAGGATTGACGAATCACAAACCGGAATTAAAGCGGGATTCCAAGTGGAACTTTTGCTTTTCGGAACCCTCCCCCCCTCCGGTGTCACATTTGGCACCTTTCGGGGGGGGGGGGGGTGCAGATACCTGTCTAAGACAGATATTTACACCCACTTCCGGGCATAGACTCCCATAGATGCCTCTTCCTGTCCCGCCGTCTGCTGGGACACACACGGGTCCAAGAGACAGCTTGGACGATTTTCAGTGCACTGCGCGACTCGCGCATGCGTAGTAGGGAACCGGGAAGTGAAGCCGCAACGCTTCACTTCCTGATTCCCTCACCGAGAATGGCGCCGGCAGCAGCAGAGAGCCGAGCGATTGATCGGCCTCTGCTGCCAACATTTCTGGACCCTGGAAGAGGTAAGTGTCCATTATTAAAAGTCAGCTGCTGCAGTATTTGTAGCTGCTGATTTAAAAAAAAAAAAAAAAATGGTGCAATCCCTCTACCACTTCAGCCCCGGATCAATATGCAGCCAAAGGACCAGGCCCCTTTTTGCAATTCGGCACTTGCGTCGCTTTAACTGACAATTGCGCGGTCATGCGACGTGGCTTCCAAACAAAATTGGTGTCCTTTTTTTTTCCCACAAATAGAGCTTTCTTTTGGTGGTATTTGATCGCCTACGTTGTTTTTATTTTTTGCGCTATAAACAAAAATAGAGCTACAATTTTGAAAAAAAAATGCAACAATTTTTGCTATAATAAATATCCCCCAAAAATATATAAAAAAAAATGTTTTTCCTCAGTTTAGGCCGATACGTATTCTTCTACATATTTTAAAAAAAAAAAAAAAAAAAAAAAAAAAAAAAAAACCGCAATTAGCGATCATTGATTGGTTTGCGCAAAAGTTGTAGCGTTTACAAAATAGGGGATAGTTTTATAGCATTTTTATAATTTTTTTTTTTTTTTTTACTAGTAATGGCGGCGATCAGCGATTTTTATTGTGACTGCGACATTATGGCAGACACACCGGACATTTTTGGGACCATTGTCATTTATACAGAAATCAGTGCTATTTAAATGCACCGATTCCTATGTAAATGACACTGGCAGTGAAGGAGTTAACCACTAGGGGCGGGGAGGGGTTACGTCAGTGTGTGTGTGTGTGTTTTTTTTTTTACAGTAGGGGGGCGTGGCTTTATGTCTGACGTCACTGATCGGCTTTCCCAATGACAGGGAACAGCCGATCAGTGACAGGCAGTGTAGAAAGCACGGGGAGAGGTTTGTTTACACAGACCTCTCCCTGTTGTTCAGCTCTGTGACCCGATCGCGGGACACCAGCGGCGATCGGGTCTGCTGGTGCCGCAGAGCTCAGGACCGGGTCGCGCGCGCGCCGCCAGCAGCACGCAAGCGACCCACGGCCGGGCTCTTAAAGGACCACGTACAGGTACGTGGTTTTGCCCAGCCGTGCCATTCTGTTGACGTAAATCTACAGGAGGCGGTCCTTAAGCGGTTAAGATTGCAGGGAGAAAATATCAACCTGAGATATGCACACGATATCACACTAATGGTAGAAAGGGAGGAAGAACTAAAGAGTCTCTTAATGAAGGTGAAAGAGGACAGCGCAAAAGCTGGCCTGAAATTGAACATTAAGAAAACTAAGATCATGGCAACCGGTCCCATCCCTTTTGGCAAATAGAAGGAGAAGAAATGGAAACGGTGTCAGATTTGATCTTCCTAGGCTCTAAGATCACAGCAGACGGTGACTGCCATAAAATTAAGAGACGCTTGCCTCTTGAGAAGAAAGCAATGGCAAACCTAGAAAAAAAAAAATTATGCAAAGCAGAGACATCACCCTACCGACTAGACATGTGCACAACAGAAAAATTTGTTTATTTTCGTTTTAGTTTTTTTTCGTTTCCGTTGATTCGTAAATTCGTAAGTCGTCTGTGTTCGTATTCGTAACGATGCGTAAATTCGTAAGAGTTTTTTTTTTCGTTGATTCGTTTTTCCGTTAGTTTAATTTTCGTTTATTCGAAATTCGGACGCATTCGTATTTATTCGTACATTCGTAATCGGAGCATAATTCATAATTTTATGTAATTTGTATGCTATTATTACATTTTAAGAGACACGGAAAATTACGAATCGAAAAAAAAAAAAAAGTTCCGAATGTACGAATTTTTTTGTTCATTTTGATTTTCGTTGTTCCCGTTTTCCGGATTTTCTTCTTTCGTACATCCGTTGTTTCTAATTTGTTTTTTTTGGATTTTCGTTGTTTTCGGATTCGTTCGATTCGAACGATTCGTTATTTGTTAACATTTTTAGCGAATCGTTCGTTCATTCGTACGATAACGAATGAACGAAAAAAAAAAAAAAAAAACGAAAAAAAACGAAACGAATTGCACATGTCTACTACCGACAAAGTGCCGTATAGTCAAAGCTATGGTATTCCCAGTATTAACCTATGGCTGTGAAAGTTGGACCATGAGGAAAGTTAAATGCCGAAGAATTGATGCTCTTGAACTATGGTGTTGGAGAAGACTCTTGAAAGTCCCTTGGATGGCAAGAAGATCGGTTTGACTGGTTTAGTAAATCTTGAAAGAAATCAACCCTGAATATTCACTGGAAGGACAGATCCTGAAGCTGAAACTCAAATACTTTGGCCACTGAATGTGAAGGACTCATTGGAAAAGAACCTGATGCTGGGAAACATGTAAGGAAAATAGGAGAAGGACAACAGAAAACAAGATGGATAGATAGCATCATCGAAACAATGAACATGAAAATAAGCAAGCTCCAGGAGGCAGTGGAGGACAGAAAAGCCTGGCGCGTGATGGTCCATGAGGTCACGAAGAGTCGGACACCACTAAACGGCTGAACAACAACAATACATAAAGGGAATTCTCAGCTGCTTCGTTTACAAACAGAACACAGCAGACGGAAGCTGTGAATTTATACACTTTTCCTATAAGGCCCCATGCACACAAGACGCTGTTAAACGCGCGTTCAGAGGCAGTTGGACAATTTTTTCAACTGCCCCTTAACTCGTTCAATGTTATCCTATGTGTCCATGTACACAGTCTCGTTTTTAGGTTGCGTTTAACCTAGGTTTTTTCAGGAGCAAGAAAATGGGTTCAGACGCAAGCGTTTTCCACGTTTCAGACGCCAAAACGTGGCTCAATGCGGTAAAACGCCGGTACCGCGTTTAGGGACTTGCGTTTTCGTATATAAATCGCTTTTAAAAAAGGTGCCCTATTTTTTGGACATTAACATTTTCAAAAATTATGGCAAATGATGAAAAACCATTAAAAAAATATTTTAAACAATTGTAATTGCTTGCAATGATTCATAGACCATTTATATACCCCTAATAAGCCCTTGATCCAATCCAATACACCACTAGCATTGCTGTTATCCGAAGTATAATTGGAATTTGACCCATATGTTGTTAGATTTTGTTGTGCTTTTTAACCGCTTTCCGACCGCCTCCTGCACATTTACGTTGGCAGAATGGCACGGCTGGGCAAAAGCACGTACCGTTACGCTCCCTTTAATTGCCCAGCCGTGGGTGGCGCGCTCGTGACCCGATCGGGAGCTCCGTGACCGTCACCGCGGGAACAGCGGACCCGATCGCCGCTGGTGTCCCGCGATCGGGTCACAGAGCTGAAGAACGGGGAGAGGTATGTGTAAACAAACCTCTCCCCGCGCTTCCTACACTGCCTGTCACTGATCGGCTGTTCCCTGTCATCGGGAAAGCCGATCAGTGAAGTCAGACGTCAGCCACGCCCCCCTACAGTAAAAAAATAAAAAAAAAAAAAAAAAACACACGGTCACACTAACTCCTCCCCGCCCCCTAGTGGTTAACTCCTTCACTGCCAGTGTCATTTACATAGGAATCCGTGCATTTAAATAGCACTGATTGCTGCTATAAATGACAATGGTCCCAAAAATTTGTCAAAAATGTCCGATGTGTCCGCCATAATGTCGCAGTCACAACAAAAAAAAAATAAAAATCGCTGATCGCCGCCATTACTAGTAAAAAAAAAAAAATATTAATAAAAATGCTATAAAACTATCCCCTATTTTGTAAACGCTATAACTTTTGCGCAAACCAATCAATAATTGCTAATTGCGTTATTTTTAACAAAAATATGTAGAAGAATACGTATCGGCCTAAACTGAGGAAAAAACATTTTTTTTTTTTATATATTTTTTGGGGATATTTATTATAGCAAAAAGTAAAAAAATATTGCATTTTTTTCAAAATTGTCGCTCTATTTTTGTTTATAGCGCAAAAAATAAAAACCGCAGGGGCGATCAAATACCACCAAAAGAAAGCTCTATTTGTTGGAAAAAAGAGACGCCAATTTTGTTTGGGAGCCACGTCGCACGACCGCGCAATTGTCAGTTAAAGCGACGCAGTGCTGAATCGCAAAAAGGGGCCTGGTCATTTGGCTGCGAATTGGTCCGGGGCTGAAGTGGTTAAAGGAGAATTAACACAAAAAAAAAAAAAAGTTAATTAAAAGTGCTTTTTTTTTAACCACTACTATTTCTTTATATTGGCTTTTAAAACTTTACAAATGCAGCAATTAAGGCTACTTTCACACTGGAGCGGTGGGGGGCGCTGGCGGTAAAGCGGCGCTATATTTAGCGCCGCTTTACCGGCGTTTTAGCGGCGCATTGCGGCCGCTCGCGGGGTGTTTTTACCCCCCGCGAGCGGCCGAAAAAGGGTCAATACCGCCCGCAAACCGCCGCTATTGCGGCGTTTTGCGGGCGGGTTCGGCGCGCTCCCCATTGTTTTCAATGGGACCTGGCGCTATAGGAGCGGTAAATATACCGCTCCTATAGCGAGCCAAAGATGCGGCTTGCAGGACATTTTTGAGCGTCCTGCAAGCGCACCGCTTCAGTGTGAAAGCCCTCGGGCTTTCACACTGAAGGAACAGCAACAGCTGTTTCGGGTCGGTTTGCAGGCGCTATTCTTAGCGCAATAGCGCTTGCAAACCGCCCCAGTGTGAAAGGGGCCTTAGAAATTGTATGAAAGGTTTAACACTGGGAAAACAATTTGAAAGAAAAAAAAAGTGCATTTTATATACAACTATATAGAAAAGACCAAAATGAGGGACAAATGAGGAGGAAAGAGGGACAGTTGGGCGCTATGAGTAAAACCCCAGCTCGATTGCCTATTTTAACCGCACCCCCATGCTGCAAGTATGAATGAGCCTTAAAGCCACTTTGACCTACAGGTAAGCCTAGATTAAGGCTTACCTGTAGGTTCAATCAATATCTCCTAAACCTACATGGTTTAGGAGATATTTAGAAAAGAAAAGGAACCGCTATCTACGGCACATGCGCCGTAGACAGCGGCGCGCAGGCGCACTGCGCATGCCGAGATCACGGCGATATGCCACTCTCGTGCGCATGCGCGGGAGTGACGTCATCGCCGCTCCAGCCAATGACAGCGCTGGAGCGGCGAGACCCGGAAGTCACTTCGGGTTTGATGGCGGTGCAGAAGATCGTGGATGAGGACCGCTTCGGGGGCTTCGTTCTCAGGTAAGTCATTCATAATGAGCTAGTATGCTATGCATACTAGCTCATTATGCCTTTGCCTTGCAGGTTCCGTTTTTTTTTTTTTTTTTAACATAGGCTTTACTTCCTCTTTAACGCAGTCCAGCAAAGCCTCTTGTGAATATACTGCTGTGTTCCAGCAACCCCACCAGAGACACAACCTGAGACAGTTTACACTTGCAGTTGGGGAGGGGGTTCAGTTTAAAACAGGCAGCTGAGCCACATTTTTGTAATTTTGTACATTGTAATTGTGTTGCCCCCCCTTATACATTGTAAAGCGCTGCGTAAACTGTTGGCGCTATATAAATCATATAATAATAATAATAAATAATAATAATAATAATAATAATAATAATAATAAGGCTACCACTAGTGTAAACAAGCCTTTAGGCTGGGTTCACACTTTGCGAATTGCATGAGGGTTTCTCCGCATCCAATTGGGATAGCAGGAGACTGTGACCGGCTTTCCATGGAGTCGGTTCACACATCTCCGCAGCGGCTCCGGTGAGAATTGCACAGGAGTCCTGTGTGTGTTTTGGTCAGTTTCAGGTCCAAATTCAGCCCCAAAATTCGGAGTGAAAAAATTCAAACCAAAAAACATTGAATGGAGACGCTAGACATGTGCACAATAGAAAAATTTGTTTAGTTTCGTTTAGTTTCTGTTCGTTTCCGTTGATTCATAACGATTCGTATTTTCGTAAGTCGTCGGTGTTCGTATTCGGACTCGTTCGTGTTTTCGTAAGTCGTCGGTGTTCGTATTCGGACTCGTTCGTATTTTCGTAGAGTTATTTTTTCGTTGATTCGTTTTTCCGTTAGTCTAAATTTTTGTTTATTCGAAATTCGTATTTTCGTTATATTTTGTATTCGGACGCATTCGTATTTTCGTAGATTTAGTTTCATTCGTACTTTCGTAAGATTTATTTATTCGTACTTTCAGAACATTGTTTTCGTAGATTCGTAATCGGAGCATAATTCATAATTTTATGTAATGTGTATGCTATTATTACATTGTAAGAGACACGGAAAATTACGAATCAAAAAAAAAAAAAAAAAGTTACGAATGTACGAATTTTTTCGTTCAATCCATTCGAAGCACGTTAAGCAGCGCCATTGTAAGAGACACGGAAAATTACGAATCGACAAACAAAAAAAAAAAAGTTACGAATGTACGAATTTTTTCGTTCATTTGGATTTTTGTTGTTTCTGTTTTCGTTTTTCGAATTTTCAATCTTTCGTAGTTTCGTTGTTTCTAATTTAATTATTTCGTATTTTCGTTGTTTTTCATATTCGTTCGTTTCGATAGTTCGTTATTCGTTTGAATTTTTAGCGAATCATTCGCTCATTCGTACGATAACGAATATAACGAATTTGAACGGGAAACTAATTCGTAACTAAACGAATTGCACATGTCTAGGAGACGCACCGGACCCCTGCTGTGAGCTGGAACGTTCTGGGAACCCAGCCTGAAGGAGAAAAAACCATGACTGCTAATCTCACCAGACAAAGCCGGCTCAGAACAGATTAGAATCAGCAGTTGAATTGCACCAAAATGTACAGCTGCCCCAATCAACAAGAGAATGAGACACATTAGAATATATTCCAGTAACTGCTCACTAAGGATGAGCTCAGGCGTGTTCGCATGGTCCACGTGCAGAGCCCGCCAGGAAGTTGGCGCAGCGCTAATCACAGGCAGTGAGACATTGCCCCGATGCGCGGCTGCAGAGATCGGGCAATGTCTCGCTGCCTGTGATTAGCGGACCATGCGAACACGCCTGAGCTCATCCCTACTGCTCACTAGGTAGATCCTGCATCAGCTGATGGCAATAACCACATTCAATAGCAACACCATAGGGCTCTTTCACACGGGGCGGATCAGTGCAGATCCGCCCCGTGGATAGCCGCTTGCTCAGCGGGGATCGCCGGAGCGATCTCCGCTGAGCAGGAAGATGACAGGTCCGTCTCTGCACTCCGTGCAGGGACGGACCTGTCAGAGCGCCGCTCTCCCCTATGGGGGATCGGGTGACGACGGACCGTAGAGTCCGTCGTCATCCGATCCGCTCTGCAGACGGATGAAAAAACCTTAGTTAGACTTACCGGTGACGGTATTTCTACGAGCCTTTCAGGACAGCACCTTGGAGAGAGCGCAGCTCCGCCTTTACCCAGGAAACACTGCGTGACAACGCCCCTTTTTAAGATCAGCTGCTTCCACCATGCCTTCAGTTGTTAGAGAAATCCTCCGACATGCTGGAAAATATAAGCAGACAGTTACCATGCCCTATAATTATACATTATACATCATAACCTAGGGAGGGAAGTAGGCTGCTGTCCTGAAAGGCTCGTAGAAATACCGTCACCGGTAAGTCTAACTAAGGTTTTCTCTCTTCGCCTTTCAGGACAGCACCTTGGAGAGGATAACCAAGAAACTTACTTCAGGGTGGGACCACTGCCTGCAAAACCTTTCTCCCGAAGGATTGGTCTGAGGCTGAAAGCAGATCCAAGCGGTAGTGTTTTATGAAAGTTGAAAAACTGGACCATATGGCAGCCTTACAAATTTGTTCAGGCGATGCTCCGGCCTTTTCTGCCCATGATGCCGCTACTGCTCTGGTTGAATGAGGCAAGATTCCTTCTGGAGGCTCCAAACCTAGAGAGGTGTATGCTTCTTTAATGGCTTGCTTTAACCATCTTCCAAGGGTGTTTTTGGAAGCTTTACATCCCTTGTGAGCGCCCTCCATTAAAACAAACAATGAGGATGATTTTCTAAAGTCCTTTGTTATTTCCAGATACTTAAGAAGACATCTCCTGACATCCAGAGTATGGAAGGCTTCTTCTCCTGGCCCCGAAGGTGAGGGGCAAAATGTAGGGAGAATGATCTCCTGTGCCCGATGAAAAGCAGAGCTTACTTTTGGTAGGAAGGCTGGGTCTGTCTTTAGAACTACCCTGTCTGGTAGGCACCTCATGAATGGCTCTTTGATTGATAGAGCTTGTAACTCACTGACTCTACGAGCTGATGTTACTGCCACCAACAACACAGTTTTAAACGTTAAAAACTTAAGTGAGGATCCTTCTATTGGCTCGAACGGAAGCTTTGTTAGCCCTTGAAGAACCAAAGATAAATCCCATTTGGGAAAAATGATCACAGGCTTAGGCTTTACTTTAGCCATAGCTCTGAAAAAACGAATTATTAAAGGCTCCCCTGACAGGGTTCTTTCCAAAAAAACTGATAAGGCCGCTACTTGCGTTTTGAGCGTACTTGCTGCTAGGCCTTTCTCCAATCCGTCTTGAAGAAACTCTAGAACTGAAATTGTACTAGACAAACTAAAGTCTTTTCTGGAACACCATGTATTATAAACTTTCCAGACCTTAAAATAAATGTCTCTTGTCACCTTCTTCCTACTTGCAAGAATGGTAGTAATGAGTTTTTCTGATAGTCCCTTTTGTCTTAGGATTTGTTCTTCAGAAACCAAGCTGCTAGGTTGAGAAACGCTGGATCTGGATGAAGAAACTTGCCCTGACTCAGTAGATCTGACCTGTTTGGTAACTTCCAAGGAGGTTTTACTGAGAGGTTCATGAGGGTTGCAAACCACGGCCTTTTTGGCCAATAAGGAGCTATCAGAATTAGTTCCGTGGATTCCAGTCTGAATTTTGCTAGTACCTTTGGAATTAGTGGAAATGGGGGAAAAGCGTAGGACAGCTGGAAGTCCCATCTGTGAGCCAGAGCATCTAACCCCAGAGCCTGATCCTGTCTCTGAAGGGAGAAGAAAACTGGTACTTTCGCGTTTTCCTGACTTGCGAATAGGTCCACCTGAGGAACACCCCAACTCTTGGCTATTGTCTTGAATAGATCCTGATTCAGAGACCACTCTGCTTCTCTTACTTCCCTCCTGCTGAGGAGATCTGCCAAGGTGTTTTCCGTCCCTTTTAAGTGTACTGCCGATAGGGAGGCCAAGTTGTTCTCTGCCCATCTCAGTATCTGGCAGGCTAAATCCAACAGAGTTCTGCTTTTTGTGCCCCCTTGCTTTGTTATGTATAACACTGCCGTCATATTGTCCGTCAAGACTTGGACATGCTGATTCTTTAGAAGTTCCTGGAAGGACAGAAGACTCAGATGAATAGCCTTCAACTCTCTCCAGTTCGATGACCTTCTCGCTTCTGGCTTGGACCAAACCCCCTGAATAGTTTGTTCTTCCAGGTGGGCTCCCCACCCCCATGCGCTGGCATCTGTGGTCAGTCTCTGGGTTACTGGGAATGACCAGTGAAGACCTTTTGAGATGTTTCTCTGGTTCCTCCACCACCAGAGTGATCTTTTTGCTCTTACCCCTATGACAAACTTTTTCTCCAGCGATTCCTGGTAGGACCAATTTGTCAAAATGTCTGCCTGCAGCGGACGAGCATGCAGTCTGGCCCACTGTACTGCAGGGATTGCTGCTGTCAGCAGACCCAGGGCTGACATGGCTTGTCTTACTGAGAACCTTGAATTGGACTGAAGTACCTTCAGAGCCGACTGCATCTTTTCTATTTTTTCTTGGGGCAGAAATATCTTCTGTTCTACTGAGTCTATTTCGTACCCCAGGAACTTTGCTCTTTGAGCTGGTATTAGGTTGGACTTCTGAATGTTGAGAAGCCAACCCAGACCTCTTAGATGTTCTTGAGTCACTTGAAGGTTGACTTCCACCTGACTTTTTGAGTCGGCGAAAAGTAGCAGGTCGTCCAAGTAGGGCACTATTGGGATCCCTTTCAGTCTCAGGGGTTCCAATGCTTCTGCCATCACTTTCGTGAAAACTCTGGGTGAGGAGGAGAGGCCGAATGGCAGGGCTCTGAACTGGAGATGCCAAACCTCCCCCCTCCCCAAATTGACTGCCAGACGTAGAAATTTCTGGGACTGGGGTGCTATTGGGATATGGAGGTATGCATCCCTCAAATCGATGGAGGCCATGTGACACCTGGGGGTCAGCAAGTTCTTTACTGAAAAAATCGTGTCCATCCTGAATCTTTTGTATTTTATGGATCGATTCAACAGCTTCAAGTTGAGGATCAGACGGAACTTTCCCGATGGTTTCCTGACCAAGAATATGTGGGAATAAAACCCTTTTTCTTTTTGCCCCTCTGGGACTTGAGAGATGACATTCTGTTGCATCAGCTCTTGAAGAAGAGACTTCATAGCCAGAGCCTTCTCCTGATCCTTCGGTAAGTTTGTTACGTAGAACCGACTTGGGGGGTTTTGTAAAAACTCCAGATGGTAACCCTGCTGGATTATCCCTAGGACAAATGGACTTCTTGTTGTTTTTTCCCAACTGAGCAAGAAGTCCTGCAGCCTCCCTCCTACTGGAAGCTGGTCACTGTTTTTTAGGGGATTGCTCAGGGTTTCTGAACAATACCCCACCCCTGCCTCTTCCTCTCTGAGGGTTCCAAGGTCTTTTCTTTGTTTGGTCCTTTTCCTTATCGGTTTGTCGAAAAGGACGAAAATTCTTCCTCTGTTGTACCACTTTCTTTTTCTGAGGAAAAGCTTTCTTTTTGTCTGCTGTCCTATCAAGTACAGTCTCTAATTCCGGACCAAACAACAAGTCCCCTGAAAAGGGAATCCCACACAATTTCCCTTTAGAGGCTGAATCCCCTGACCAAGTTTTAAGCCAGAGGGCTCTTCTTGCGGAATTAACCAATGCTGATGACCTGGCAGACATTTTGATGGACTCTGCCGAGGCATCAGCCATATATCGGACGGCTTTTAATAGAGTAGGGAAGGACTCTAATAAATCTTTCCTGGAGGTACCTGCCACCACATGATTTTTGAGTTGGTCTAACCAGCATTCCAAATTTCTGGCCACAACTGTGGCTGCCATTGCAGGTTTCAGATTGGCTAATGAAGAGTCCCGTGCTTTCTTCAGTAGCCCATCCGCTTTTTTGTCCATAGCGTCTTTAAGAATTCCCATATCCTCAAAGGCTAAGTCCGTTTTTCTGGATACTTGAGAGAAGGCCGCATCTATCTTTGGCTTCTTATTCCAAACACACTCCTCACTCTCCTCAAAAGGGAACCTCCTTTTAAGGGCTCTAGAAAAAAATTGTCCTTTCTCTGGATCCTTCCATTCCTTTTTAATGGAGTCTGTTAACACCTTGTGTACCGGAAAGACTCTATGTTTAACCTCCTCCAGCCCCTGGTACATTTTGTCATGTACTGACAGCTGAATTTTTTCTTCCTGGATCTCCAGTGTAGTATAAATTGCCCTGAGTAAATCATCAACTTCCTCAAGTGACAGTTTATATCTAGAAGCCTTGGCTTCTTCTTCCTCTTCCTCATCATCAGAATCAAACGTTGAGGGAGGAATGCTTTCCCTTTCTTCCTCAGACTCACTTTCAATTTGCACAGAAGTGGACGGAGGGAGATTGGATTGAGAACCCTGTTCTTGGCTGGAACTCTGACCACGTTTTTTCACAAGGGAGCGTACTGTCCCTAGGGCCTCTGCTAGTTCTTTTCTGACTGAAGACAGGAGTTCCTTGCACTCCTGTGAAGACTCCTCCTTCACTAAATCCGCAATGCAGGATCTGCACAGGGGTTTGGGCCAAGAGTCCCTTAAAGGATTTTTGCATGAGGGACATTTTCTTGAAGTTCTCTCTGACTTAGCAGTAACCTTCTGAAACGACAGAAATAAAAGAACCCACAGGTCCTCTTTAACTGCAGCCACTAAAGAGTACAACAGGTAGACCCCCCAAAGACAAACACCCTAAGTGCCCAGAGTCTCAATCCCTGCTGAACTGCTAATGGACCTTTACACCAAAGCAGACAGCTGCAGGTTAACTTAATACATAAACCAAACAAAAAAAACACCCAGTGATGTAAAGGAAAGAGGTCCCTCTGTACCTCTCCTACCTGGGACTGGCCGGGAACCTGGGCGCCTGCATCCGCCATAGCTGCTGAAGATCCGTCCTCCATTTCGATCGTAGCAGCCGCCGTCCGCACGCTTTAAATGGCTTTCCGACCGTGCCAAACAAACGGAAGTCCCGGCCAGAGGACCTGCCCCTTCCTCCTGCGTTCCAGCAGCTGGAACCAATTGCTGCTACGCCCTGCCGGAGGTCTCCACCCACCGGAACTGGCGTCCCCCGCCGTCCGGGATTCGGCGCCGCCATGCTGAGGCCTGGCATGGAACGCTCGTTTCTGAGCACAACCGCGGCCCCCCGAACGCACGGGCGATCAACCTCCGGCAGTCCATTACTCCTGTGAGCCGACGAAGGAAGGGAACACCGGAACACCAACCCCATCGTTCGGGAAGGTGCTGGGCTGGTCTTTGCGAACGTAAGCACAAGGTACTGCCAAAACCCTCGTTTTTCCTTTAAAGAGAGCGCAGCACCCCTGGTTCCCCAGCAGTGTTCCACCATGGCGGAGGAAACACTAAAACTGAAGGCATGGTGGAAGCAGCTGATCTTAAAAAGGGGCGTTGTCACGCAGTGTTTCCTGGGTAAAGGCGGAGCTGCGCTCTCTCCAAGGTGCTGTCCTGAAAGGCGAAGAGAGAAAATTGGGTTTTCCTCCGTCTGCAGAAACAGACCATAGCGGGCACGGACGAGATCGGGTGTCAGCGGATGCTCATCCGCTGACACCCGCTATCCCATAGGGATACATGTATGTCCGTTTTTCATCCGAAAACGGATGTATGAAAAACGGACATACGGACCGTCCGTGTGAAAGAGCCCATAATAATGTATATTATCAGGGTGTTTCTAGAAGCAACAAAAATCAAACGTATACAATGAGAAAACTCACAGACCCCCTATGCACCCAATCCGGTCATTACAGCCTCAACATCATGTTAGGAGACCACATGTAGACATACCTCCCAACTTTTTGAGATGGGAATGAGGGACACCTATCAGCAAAAGTAAGCAGGGATAGGACCCCGCCACTGCTCCTTAAGGCCTGATTCACACCTAGGGCATTTTTAGTGCTTTTTGCATTTTGCACTACAGTCCATGTAACATGGTTTCTTAGGGAACACGTTCTGTAAAATGCAAAAAGCACTAAAAATGCCATAGGTGTGAATCCAGCCTAAAAGGAGAATTGTACAAAAAAAAAAAAAAAATAAGATTGGTTAAAAGTGCTTTTTTACCACTATTATTCCTTTATATTGGCTTTTGGAATTTACAAATGCAGCAATTTAGAAATCAGATGAAAGGTTTAGCGCTGGGAGACACTTTTTGATAGATAAAAAGTGCATTTATATACATGTATACAGATCAGACCAAAATGAGGGACAAATCAGGAGGAATGAGGGACAGAGGGACATTGCTCCAAATCAGGGACAGTTGGGAGCTATGTACGTAGGGCCGGTGTGACCACTTATATGAGCTGCACAGAGCAGACGGCACTCAAAACTAACTGCAAAAAAAAAAAACAATGATCACTGAACAGGTGAAAATCCAATGTGAACACAAAAACCTATAGAACATCAGTGAACACCATGCAAACGTACAGACCACCTAACTTATCGAACTATGTACAAACAGGGAATGAGAGGAAATCAGAGCCAGGCAGGGGGTAGAAGGAGCAAAGGCTCAAACAGGTCAAAAACAGGGCTAGAACCTGGGACAGGCTCACGGGGAGCAGATAAAAGCGGCAGGATCACAGGAGTCAAGGTACACTAACCATAGAGCATAGACATGCACAAAATACCCAAGGAGCTGAGAGCTAGCTGGGGAGGTGTTTAAACACCCTCCCAGCAGGAAGACTAATTCCTGAGACCTTCTGACTGCTGGAAGACACCTGCTGGTGGACACTGGAACTGCACTCTACAGGTTGTAGACCAGAGTGCCACCAGCAGGTGATCCAGCTCCTAAATTACACTATATTGTCAAAAGTATTGGGACACCTGCCTTTACATGCACATGAACTTAAATGGCATCCCTTAGTCTTAGTCCGTAGGGTTTAATATTGAGTTGGCCCACCCTTTGCAGCTATAACAGCTTCAACTCTTCTGGGAAGGCCAGTTAAGTTCCTCAACCCCAAACTCGCTCATCCATGCCTTTATGGACCTTGCTTTGTGCACTGGTGCTCAGTAGAGTTGCCACCTCATCCCTTTAAACCCGAACACGTATTAATTACTCAGGTTCTGTGGCTGATTAAGGTGGTAATTAAACTCACTTGTTGCCTTATCTGCAGTTAATTAGCCTCAGAACCTGTGTAATTCATATGTGTTCGGGTTTAAAGGGATGAGGTGGCAACCCTAGTGCTCAGTCATGTTGGAACAGGAAGGGGCCATCCCCAAACTGTTCCCACAAAGTTGGGAGCATGAAATTGTCCAAAATCTCTTGGTATGCTGACGCCTTAAAAGTTCCCTTCACTGGAACTAAGGGGCCAAGCGCAACCCCTGAAAAACAACCCCACACCATAATCCACCCTCCACCAAATGATTTGGACCAGTGCACAAAGCAAGGTCCATAAAGGACATGGATGAGTGACGGGAAACACGGTGATGAGCACTTAATCCACGTTATATACTGCACTGTGAAGTCACAGATTGGGTTTCAGCAATTTATGAACAAACTTTTTTCGTCTATATTGTTTTTCACTTTTGTGCGTTTTTTTTATGCAACTTTGCTTTCATTCTGCATTGTCGCATGGGATTGCACTAAATTAAATATTTTTGTTGTATATAACACAATCCATCACATTTGCACTGTAAAAGTTGCACTTTATTGGAATTTATGTTACTTAAGATTATGGTTACATTACACATTCATTATTGTGTTATATTTTATTCACCTATGTTTTCATGCACAGAGTCTTTTTGTGCTCAAACTTAGTGTTGCACTTTACAATTTGCATATTGTTTGCACTTTTGTGCGTTTTTTATGCGCCTTTGTTTTCATCTTGCATTTGTCGCATGGGATCGCACTAAAACTGGATATCTTTCTTCACATATGTTCTCATGCTAAAGGCCCGTACACACGATCGGACTTTTTGACAACAAACATGCAAATTAGCAGTTTTGGACCAACATCCGACCGTGTGTACGCTCCATCGGACCAACTTTTTCAGTTTTCATCGGACTTTCTGCCAACAAAAGTCTGATAGAGCAAAGTCCGATCGTGTGTACACAAATCCATCGGACTTTTGTACAAAGTACAAACACGCATGCTCAGAACCAATGCAAAAGATCAGACAACAATACAAAAGTTGACCAAAGGTGGAGCTGGAGTATTTGAACGTCCTCTTTTGAAGGACGTTCATGTTTGTTGCCTAAAAAGTCAGATCGTGTGTATGCAATACCAACTTGGGGCCAACGCCCCAACGCCCTTTGTACAAAAATCCAAGGGAAAGTTTGTACAAAGTCCGATTGTGTGTGAGGCTTTAAGGCCCGTACACACGATCGGACTTTTTGACAACAAACATGCAAATTAGCTGTTTTGGACCAACATCCAACCATGTGTATGCTCCATCGGACCAACTTTTTCAGTTTTCATCTGACTTTTGTTGGCTGTGCGAACGGAACAAACTTTCTGCCAACAAAAGTCTGATGGAGCAAAGTCCGATCGTGTGTACACAAAACCATAAGACTTTTGTACAAAGTACAAACACACATGCTCAGAACCAATGCAAAAGATCAGACAACAATACAGAAGTTGACCAAAGGTGGCAGTAGAGAGCAGAAAAACCACGTGATTTGGTGAAAGTTGGCTGAAAAAGTCCTGCTGTGTGTATGCAATACAAGTTCATGGACGACGCCCTTTGTACAAAAATCCACAGGAAAGTTTGTACAAAGTCCTATCGTGTGTATGAGGCTTTAGAGTCTTTTTGTGCCCAAACTTAAGCCTCATACACACGATCGGACTTTGTACAAACTTTCCCTTGGATTTTTGTACAAAGGGCGTTGGCCCCAAGTTGGTATTGCATACACACGATCGGACTTTTTAGGCAACAAACATGAACGCAGTGACGTTTCAACGTACTGACGACACTTTAAAAGAGGACGTTCATATACTCCAGCGCCACCTTTGGTCAACTTTTGTATTGTTGTCTGATCTTTTGCATTGGTTCTGAGCATGCGTGTTTGTACTTTGTAGAAAAGTCCGATGGTTTTGTGTACACACACGGTCGGACTTTGCTCCATCGGACTTTTGTTGGCAGAAAGTTGGTCCGTTCGCACAGCCAACAAAAGTCCGATGAAAACTGAAAAAGTTGGTCCGATGGAGCGTACACACGGTCGGATGTTGGTCCAAAACAGCTAATTTGCATGTTTGTTGTCAAAAAGTCCGATCGTGTGTACGGGCCTTTAGTGTTGCACTTTATATTTGCCTATTGTTTGCACCTTTGTGCGTTTTTTATGCGCCTTTGTTTTCATCTTGCATTTGTCGCATGGGATCGCACTAAAACTGGATATCTTTCTTCACATATGTTCTCATGCTAAAGGCCCGTACACACGATCTGACTTTTTGACAACAAACATGCAAATTAGCGGTTTTGGACCAACATCCGACCGTGTGTACGCTCCATCGGACCAACTTTTTCAGTTTTCATCGGACTTTCTGCCAACAAAAGTCTGATAGAGCAAAGTCCGAT
The DNA here is from genome assembly GCA_028564925.1 of Lithobates sylvaticus. Taxonomy (NCBI): domain Eukaryota; kingdom Metazoa; phylum Chordata; class Amphibia; order Anura; family Ranidae; genus Lithobates; species Lithobates sylvaticus. Next base: position 63,504,584 of record CM053029.1, read on the forward strand.
CGTGTGTACACAAATCCATCGGACTTTTGTACAAAGTACAAACACGCATGCTCAGAACCAATGCAAAAGATCAGACAACAATACAGAAGTTGACCAAAGGTGGAGCTGGAGTATTTGAACGTCCTCTTTTGAAGGACGTTCATGTTTGTTGCCTAAAAAGTCAGATCGTGTGTATGCAATACCAACTTGGGGCCAACGCCCCAACGCCCTTTGTACAAAAATCCAAGGGAAAGTTTGTACAAAGTCCGATTGTGTGTGAGGCTTTGAGGCCCGTACACACGATCGGACTTTTTGACAGCAAACATGCAAATTAGCTGTTTTGGACCAACATCCGACCGTGTGTACGCTCCATCGGACCAACTTTTTCAGTTTTCATCTGACTTTTGTTGGCTGTGCGAACGGAACGAACTTTCTGCCAACAAAAGTCTGATGGAGCAAAGTCCGATCGTGTGTACACAAAACCAAAAGACTTTTGTACAAAGTACAAACACACATGCTCAGAACCAATGCAAAAGATCAGACAACAATACAGAAGTTGACCAAAGGTGGCAGTAGAGAGCAGAAAAACCACGTGATTTGGTGAAAGTTGGCTGAAAAAGTCCTGCTGTGTGTATGCAATACAAGTTCATGGACGACGCCCTTTGTACAAAAATCCACAGGAAAGTTTGTACAAAGTCCTATCGTGTGTATGAGGCTTTAGAGTCTTTTTGTGCCCAAACTTAAGCCTCATACACACGATCGGACTTTGTACAAACTTTCCCTTGGATTTTTGTACAAAGGGCGTTGGCCCCAAGTTGGTATTGCATACACACGATCTGACTTTTTAGACAACAAACAAGAACGTAGTGTCGTTTAAACATACTGACGACACTTTAAAAGAGGATGTTCAAATACTCCAGCGCCACCTTTGGTCAACTTTTGTATTGTTGTCTGATCCTTTGCATTGGTTCTGAGCATGCGTGTTTGTACTTTGTACAAAAGTCCGATGGTTTTGTGTACATACACGGTCGGACTTTGCTCCATCGGACTTTTGTTGGCAGAAAGTTGGTCCGTTCGCACAGCCAACAAAAGTCCGATGAAAACTGAAAAAGTTGGTCCGATGGAGCGTACACACGGTCGGATGTTGGTCCAAAACAGCTAATTTGCATGTTTGTTGTCAAAAGTCCGATCGTGTGTACGGGCCATTAGTGTTGCACTTTATATTTGCCTATTGTTTGCACCTTTGTGCGTTTTTATGCAACTTTGTTTTCATCTTGCTTTTGCTGCATGGGATCGCACTAAAACAAAATATTTTGGTTGTGTATAATACAATTCATTATATGTGCACTGTATAGTTACACTTTATTTGAATTTATGCTATTTATTGTTTATGGTAATATTGCACTTTAATAATACAGTGATACATTTACTTCCATATCTGCTTTTCTGCACAGGATCATCTTGTGTTTATACCTAGCGCTGCACTTTATTTTTTGTAGTAATACATTACAGGCAACATTTAGCAACAGCATACATTTTTTTTTTTTTTAAAGTGTGCCTTTTTATCATTCAATTATTTTTATTATCAAGTAATGGTAGGCATCCTTGGTGAGGTGAAGAACTACCTGAACAACATGGACGACACCAAAGATCATTAGCATGCAGCATGCTTTATGCAAGGTATTGAGGGGACATGAGTAAGTAGTTCAGAGTTCAGGGATCAGTAGTATATAAGGCAAAGTGCAGGGGTCAGTAGTAAGCAACACAGAGTTCAGAGGTGAGTAGTATGTAAGGCAGTGTGCAGGGGTCAGGAGTATACAAGGCAGAGCACAGGGGTCAGTAGTAAGCAACACAGAGTTCAGAGGTGAGTAGTATGTAAGGCAGTGTGCAGGGGTCAGGAGTATACAAGGCAGAGTACAGGGGTCAGTAGTAAGCAACACAGAGTTCAGAGGTGAGTAGTATGTAAGGCAGTGTGCAGGGGTCAGGAGTATACAAGGCAGAGTACAGGGGTCAGTAGTAAGCAACACAGAGTTCAGAGGTGAGTAGTATGTAAGGCAGTGTGCAGGGGTCAGGAGTAAACAAGGCAGAGCACAGGGGTCAGTAGTAAGCAACACAGAGTTCAGAGGTGAGTAGTATGTAAGGTAGTGTGCAGGGGTCAGGAGTATACAAGGCAGAGTACAGGGGTCAGTAGTAAGCAACACAGAGTTCAGAGGTGAGTAGTATGTAAGGCAGTATGCAGGGGTCAGGAGTATACAAGGCAGAGTACAGGGGTCAGTAGTAAGCAACACAGAGTTCAGAGGTGAGTAGTATGTAAGGCAGTATGCAGGGGTCAGGAGTATACAAGGCAGAGTACAGGGGGCAGTAGTAAGCAACACAGAGTTCAGAGGTGAGTAGTATGTAAGGCAGTGTGCAGGGGTCAGGAGTATACAAGGCAGAGTACAGGGGTCAGTAGTAAGCAACACAGAGTTCAGAGGTGAGTAGTATGTAAGGCAGTGTGCAGGGGTCAGGAGTATACAAGGCAGAGTACAGGGGTCAGTAAAAAGCAACACAGGGGTCAGGAGTAACACAGAGTTCAAAGGTCAGTAGTAACTTAGTAACACAGAGATCAGAGGTCATTATTATGTGGCACCACTCCCGTAAGGACCGTTGGAAGATGACTGTCCCCAAAGGTTGCCCTGACCTTGCAAGCCTCCCAACACCTCTTACACCCAGAGTTCTGACATTCAAAGAGAGGATATACTTGCAAAAGACACCAGAGAAACAACATAAATGGCAAATGAGCATTTTACTAGATGTTTCTAGATGTTTCTGAGTCAACCAAAGAAAGAAGAATGTAAATATTCCTCAAATTGCGAACTTTAGCATTAAACAGGATTCCAGAGAATATACAAAGAAATGGCAATAATGGTAAATCAGGCAGTAATGATGACCAACGGGCCCTAGGAGAAACCTATGACCCCAGGAATCAGAGGCAGAAAAATACTTTTTTTCAAAAAGCTCTCTCTAAACCCTGATGCCACGGGGCCAAACGGAATAGAAGGCACAATACATGAAAACCCAATATGTGAAAAACACAACAAGCGAAACCCGAATTATGC
>CM053029.1:63508144-63555644 GCA_028564925.1 Lithobates sylvaticus
AGACTCTGCCACTTTAGTTAGCTGGTGTAAAGATCTGATCTGCCATGGCATGGATGGGCTAAGCATAGTAACTACTATCTCCTATTAGTAAGAATTGGTACATTTGCATTAAACTTTTTGTACAAAGTTGTGAGCTGTATAATGGGAACTGCCATATGTGGCTATATATATTGTGTTCTGACTGCGTTTGATGATGGCACGTTAAATTTGTTTCTCTCATGGGCAGGTGACATACAAATAAGGTTCAGTATGGAGGACTCTGTAAGGAAACATATCCTGGCCATCAGTGTGTTTCAATGGGTGATGACTTTTCTCCTAATGGGTAAGTGAACCTTCAATGTCATACCCAGTTTGCCATTTGTGAATTAAAGTTGAGGACACACATCATCTGAACTTAGATCACTCTCACAATCAGTGGGAGTTTTGAGGGCCGCACACCTATCCTGTGACCCCAGGATATGACCTGCAGCACTCAGCAACCTCTCTGATTGTGGTTGTCTGAGACTCAAACAAATCCCTCTGCAAACACAAACCGACTTTCTCGGTCTTACAATTCAGCAGGACTAACATCTCCTCTTGCAGGAGTCCAATCCACTTTGATTCCTCCTTGGTTCAGACCTGAGAGGCATATAGTCATCAAAGGAATTTTACTGACTACTGGCAGCCCTTCTCCATGAGAATATTTAAAAACTTTCCAGGGCACTGAAAACCCCTGGAGGTTCCCGGTCCATATTCCATGAGGACAAGAGACTCTTGCCCTAACCAATGACACCACAAAGGTCCTAGTTCACTCCCTGGTCATCTCTCGCCTCGACTACTGCAACTCCTTCCTCATCAGCTTACCCTTTAATAGGCCCCTTTAATATCCCCCCCTTCAGTCCATCATGAATGCTGCTGCCAGACTCAACCAACCATTCAGTGTCTGCCACCTCTCTCTACCACCCAACAAATTAAATTCAAAATACTAACAACTTACAAAGACATGCACAAGTCGGCCCCAAGCTACATCACTAGCCTAGTCTCAAAATACCAACCAAATTGTTCTCTTTGTTCCTCCCAAGACCTCCTGCTCTCTAGCTCCCTTGTCACCTCCTCCCATACTCACCTTCAGGACATCTCTAGAGCCTCTCCCATTCTCTGGAACTCCCTACCCTTATCTGCCAGACTATGTCCTACTCTGTCCACTTTTAGACGATCCCTGAAAACCCTTATCTTCAGAGAGACCTACCCTGTCCCCACCTAACAACTGTACTTTTATTTTCTCCATCAGCTCACCCCCCCCCCCCCCCACAGTTATTACCCTTTGTATCTCTTTACCCTCCCTTTTAGATTGTAAGCTCTAATGAGCAGGGCCCTCTGATTCCTATTCTATTAAATTGTATTGTAATTGTACTGTCTGCCCTTATGTTGTTAAGTGCTGTGTTAACAGTTGGCACTATATAAATCCTGTATAATAATAATAATTGCTCAAATGGCAGACCTAGTTATCTCACACCATACAGAGAAAAGTGTTACTTGGTTGAATGCCACCAAAGAATGACCATCACACGTCAACAACCACAAGAGGAACCCTTTCTCCTGATTGTGGAGAACTTTTCCTAAATTAGAAGGTAAAGTAGGGTCAAATCTCTTAAAGGCCTGGTAACACCTCTTACATATATAATTAACCAAGCTGTACTTATCAAAAGTTGGATGGGTTTCTGCAGCGCTGCTTTTAAAATAAAGAAGGACTTACATTTTTTGCAATTTAACCTCCTAATTTTCTTCCTGCACACGGGCAAGCTGTGAAATCTAATTAGAGCCATGATGACTCATAAGTCCTCAAAAGAAGCAGTAAAATTGTTACTGATCTATAGAGGAAATAAATTATGGGTACTTATGTTTTTAGAACAGTCCTCATGTTAGTGGGCTAGATGTTTGGGAAGATGTGCTGAGGACAGAGTTCCTAGGACATGGGATGGGCAGAGAATCAACTTAGATGACTTTGACTGTGAGCTATAAGATACGTGTGGATGAGTCACTGGCTATTAGATTGCAGAGCCCTGAAATGTTAGAATTCACGTACTAGTGTAGCGCAGATCCCTGTCAGGTCCTGCTGTTTTGCCCCAGGTGTACAGGCAGTCAGGCACACAACAACTTGGACAGCCTCACAACTCAATGACCAGGCAGAGAATGTTTTTTTGTACTTTATTGCTCATTGAACTTGGTTGGGGTCAGTGGCATCGATAGGGGGTAGCTTTTGGGGCTATAGCCCTGAATCTGGGGCCCATAGCCCAGAGTCTCTGCAGGGGTCCCCAAGAGGAGGGGGGCTCTCTGGGGACCCTGATGTAAGTGGGGGGCTCTCTGGGGACCCTGATGCAAGGGGGAGGCTCTCTGGGGACCCTGATGTAAGTGGGGGCTCTCTGGGGACCCTGATGTAAGTGGGGGGCTCTCTGGGGACCCTGATGCAAGGGGGGCTCTCTGGGGACCTGATGTAAGTGGGGGGCTCTCTGGGGACCCTGATGCAAGGGGGGCTCTCTGGGGACCCAGATTTAAGGGGGAGGCTCTCTGGGGACCCTAATGTAAGGGGGGCTCTCTGGGGACCCTAATGTAAGGGGGGCTCTCTGGGGACCCTGATGGAAGTGGAGGGCTCTCTGGGGACTCTGATGTAAGGAGGAGGCTCTCTGGGGACCCTGATGTAACGGGGGCTCTCTGGGGACTCTGATGTAAGTGGGGGGCTCTCTGGCGATATATACACACACACGTATAATACTGTATATCAGGGGTCTCAAACTGGTGGCCCTCCAGCTGTTGCAGAACTACAATTCCCATGAGGCATTGCAAGGCTGACAGTTACAAGAATGTATATACATGTGTATGCCCGCCCAAGCATATGACTTTCTTTACTACGCTGCTCTGGGCTCTAGCCCCAGATCTTTTGTAGACCTAGCAACGCCCCTGGTTGGGGTGCAGGGTGGGCTTTAGAACACTCCCAATCTAGTGCACAAAGTAACCAAAGGATACTCTTTGCCCTGTCTACTCTCTTCTGGGCAATCCCCCTCTTGGCAGATAATAGGAAAACAAGCAACACCAGGACTCCAAGCAAGGACAAGTCCCAGTTCAGCAACACTGGAGCAGTCGCTTAAGTGGTTATAGCAGCAAACAGTCCCTTGGATCTTACTTCCAGGCCTCCACTCACAACGTCTCTGGATACTTGGATACCTCCATCCAATATTGGCCAGACACTTCTCCTGTCACCTCCAAGACAGATTCTGAGCAAACGTCCTTGATTTGGCTCCAACTGCATCCAGATAATAGGTCCCCCGGGTCCCACTAAGCTGGGGCTTTAATGAACTCCTGCAAACTTCGGCTAAACTGCCCAGAAGGGCAGCAGCCCTTCTCGCTGGGATCTTCACCTTCTGGACAAGGACCCTGCTGCTCCAGACCGAAAACATTTTATGCCCTCCTCAGCCACCGACTGAGCATTCTCCACCAGGGATTGGCTGAGACCACATAAATATTCAGACCAGGGCATCTGCCTCTTTCACACTACATTCTAGAATCCACGAGAAGGCAGGGAGAAGTATTCAAGCCTGCAGCCTGTGAGACCCAGAGCAGCCAAAAATAATCACACACCGCTCCAATGTTTACAGAGGATCCACAAATGTAGTTTACATATTGGGCTTCTTTTTAGTTAACAACATCAAATCTTCCTCAGAGCTACTGTATATACATTCATTGAGTATTTTGTATCTTCTTCCTCCAGCCCATACTGTCCCTCACCCACAGCTAGGGATGGGCCCGGTGCTCGATGCGAACCCACGTTCGCATCGAGCACCGGGCGTTCGCTCGCTCGGCGAGCCCAGAACTATTTTGGCCGCTCGCATCACGTTCGTGTGATGCGAGCGGCCCCGCAATGCATTGCGGCCGGCGCGGCCGACGCAGTGCATTGCTGGCTGATGATTGGCCAAGCATGCACTGTGACCCCGCATGCTTGGCCAATCACAGCCCCGGAAACTCGAAGAGCCATAATTGGCTACAGGCAGGACGCCTGTAGCCAATTACAGCTCAGGGGCTGTAGTACACGCCCCCCCCTATAAAACGCCGCCACGCCGTCTGCGCCGGTCACATGCTGTTCCGGCGCAGATTGAGCAGGCTGATTCTGTGACACTCTGCTGCATTTAGATAGTTAGAGAGATTCACTTACAGAGATTGAGTTAGATAGATTCAGTTACAAAGATTGATTGAGAAAGAGGGGCTTGTAGTGTGCTCGTGGCAGGCAGGCAGAGCTCCTATATTTTGTTACCAGAAGCACCTATAGGACTTGTAGTGTGTTCGTGGCAGGCAGGCAGAGCTCCTATATTTTGTTACCAGAAGCACCTATAGGACTTGTAGTGTGTTCGTGGCAGGCAGGCAGAGCTCCTATATTTTGTTACCAGAAGCACCTATAGGACTTGTAGTGTGTTCGTGGCAGGCAGGCAGAGCTCCTATATTTTGTTACCAGAAGCACCTATAGGACTTGTAGTGTGTTCGTGGCAGGCAGGCAGAGCTCCTATATTTTGTTCCCAGAGGCACCTATAGGACTTGAAGTGTGTTAGTCCCATTACACACACAGAGCTATATTTTCTTCCCAGAAGCACCTATAGGACTTGAAGTGTGTTAGTCCCATCACACACACAGAGCTATATTTTCTTCCCAGAAGCACCTATAGGACTTGAAGTGTGTTAGTCCCATCACACACACAGAGCTATATTTTGTTCCCAGAGGCACCTATAGGACTTGAAGTGTGTTAGTCCCATTACACACACAGAGCTATATTTTCTTCCCAGAAGCACCTATAGGACTTGAAGTGTGTTAGTCCCATCACACACACACAGAGCTATATTTTGTTCCCAGAAGCACCTATAGGACTTGAAGTGTGTTAGTCCCATCACACACACAGAGCTATATTTTGTTCCCAGAAGCACCTATAGGACTTGAAGTGTGTTAGTCCCATCACACACACAGAGCTATATTTTGTTCCCAGAAGCACCTATAGGACTTGAAGTGTGTTAGTCCCATTACACACACAGAGCTATATTTTGTTCCCAGAAGCACCTATAGGACTTGAAGTGTGTTAGTCCCATTACACACACAGAGCTATATTTTGTTCCCAGAAGCACCTATAGGACTTGAAGTGTGTTAGTCCCATTACACACACAGAGCTATATTTTCTTCCCAGAAGCACCTATAGGACTTGAAGTGTGTTAGTCCCATTACACACACAGAGCTATATTTTGTTCCCAGAAGCACCTATAGGACTTGAAGTGTGTTAGTCCCATTACACACACAGAGCTATATTTTCTTCCCAGAAGCACCTATAGGACTTGAAGTGTGTTAGTCCCATTACACACACAGAGCTATATTTTCTTCCCAGAAGCACCTATAGGACTTGAAGTGTGTTAGTCCCATTACACACACAGAGCTATATTTTCTTCCCAGAAGCACCTATAGGACTTGAAGTGTGTTAGTCCCATTACACACACAGAGCTATATTTTGTTCCCAGAAGCACCTATAGGACTTGAAGTGTGTTAGTCCCATCACACACACAGAGCTATATTTTCTTCCCAGAAGCACCTATAGGACTTGAAGTGTGTTAGTCCCATTACACACACAGAGCTATATTTTGTTCCCAGAAGCACCTATAGGACTTGAAGTGTGTTAGTCCCATTACACACACAGAGCTATATTTTCTTCCCAGAAGCACCTATAGGACTTGAAGTGTGTTAGTCCCATCACACACACAGAGCTATATTTTGTTCCCAGAAGCACCTATAGGACTTGAAGTGTGTTAGTCCCATCACACACACAGAGCTATATTTTGTTCCCAGAAGCACCTATAGGACTTGAAGTGTGTTAGTCCCATCACACACACAGAGCTATATTTTGTTCCCAGAAGCACCTATAGGACTTGAAGTGTGTTAGTCCCATCACACACACAGAGCTATATTTTGTTCCCAGAAGCACCTATAGGACTTGAAGTGTGTTAGTCCCATCACACACACAGAGCTATATTTTGTTCCCAGAAGCACCTATAGGACTTGAAGTGTGTTAGTCCCATCACACACACAGAGCTATATTTTGTTCCCAGAAGCACCTATAGGACTTGAAGTGTGTTAGTCCCATTACACACACAGAGCTATATTTTCTTCCCAGAAGCACCTATAGGACTTGAAGTGTGTTAGTCCCATTACACACACATAGCTATATTTTGTTCCCAGAAGCACCTATAGGACTTGAAGTGTGTTAGTCCCATCACACACACAGAGCTATATTTTGTTCCCAGAAGCACCTATAGGACTTGAAGTGTGTTAGTCCCATCACACACACAGAGCTATATTTTCTTCCCAGAAGCACCTATAGGACTTGAAGTGTGTTAGTCCCATTACACACACAGAGCTATATTTTCTTCCCAGAAGCACCTATAGGACTTGAAGTGTGTTAGTCCCATCACACACACAGAGCTATATTTTCTTCCCAGAAGCACCTATAGGACTTGAAGTGTGTTAGTCCCATCACACACACAGAGCTATATTTTCTTCCCAGAAGCACCTATAGGACTTGAAGTGTGTTAGTCCCATCACACACACAGAGCTATATTTTCTTCCCAGAAGCACCTATAGGACTTGAAGTGTGTTAGTCCCATCACACACACAGAGCTATATTTTCTTCCCAGAAGCACCTATAGGACTTGAAGTGTGTTAGTCCCATCACACAGAGCTCCTCTATTTTCTTTGCAGAAGCACCCATAGGACTTCTAGTGTGTTAGTGGCATCACACAGAGCTCCTATATATTCTTCTCAGCAGCACCCACAGGACTTCTAGTGTGTTAGTGGCATCACACAGAGCTCCTCTATTTTCTTTGCATAAGCACCCACAGGACTTCTAGTGTGTTAGTGGCATCACACAGAGCTCCTCTATTTTCTTTGCAGAAGCACCCACAGGACTTCTAGTGTGTTAGTGGCATCACACAGAGCTCCTCTATTTTCTTTGCATAAGCACCCACAGGACTTCTAGTGTGTTAGTGGCATCACACAGAGCTCCTCTATTTTCTTTGCAGAAGCACCCACAGGACTTCTAGTGTGTTAGTGGCATCACACAGAGCTCCTCTATTTTCTTTGCATAAGCACCCACAGGACTTCTAGTGTGTTAGTGGCATCACACAGAGCTCCTCTATTTTCTTTGCAGAAGCACCCATAGGACTTCTAGTGTGTTAGTGGCATCACACAGAGCTCCTATATATTCTTCTCAGCAGCACCCACAGGACTTCTAGTGTGTTAGTGGCATCACACAGAGCTCCTCTATTTTCTTTGCATAAGCACCCACAGGACTTCTAGTGTGTTAGTGGCATCACACAGAGCTCCTCTATTTTCTTTGCATAAGCACCCACAGGACTTCTAGTGTGTTAGTGGCATCACACAGAGCTCCTCTATTTTCTTTGCATAAGCACCCACAGGACTTCTAGTGTGTTAGTGGCATCACACAGAGCTCCTCTATTTTCTTTGCAGAAGCACCCATAGGACTTCTAGTGTGTTAGTGGCATCACACAGAGCTCCTATATATTCTTCTCAGCAGCACCCACAGGACTTCTAGTGTGTTAGTGGCATCACACAGAGCTCCTCTATTTTCTTTGCATAAGCACCCACAGGACTTCTAGTGTGTTAGTGGCATCACACAGAGCTCCTCTATTTTCTTTGCAGAAGCACCCACAGGACTTCTAGTGTGTTAGTGGCATCACACAGAGCTCCTATATATTCTTCTCAGCAGCACCCACAGGACTTCTAGTGTGTTAGTGGCATCACACAGAGCTCCTCTATTTTCTTTGCATAAGCACCCACAGGACTTCTAGTGTGTTAGTGGCATCACACAGAGCTCCTCTATTTTCTTTGCAGAAGCACCCATAGGACTTCTAGTGTGTTAGTGGCATCACACAGAGCTCCTATATATTCTTCTCAGCAGCACCCACAGGACTTCTAGTGTGTTAGTGGCATCACACAGAGCTCCTCTATTTTCTTTGCTGAAGCACCCACAGGACTTCTAGTGTGTTAGTGGCATCACACAGAGCTCCTCTATTTTCTTTGCATAAGCACCCACAGGACTTCTAGTGTGTTAGTGGCATCACACAGAGCTCCTCTATTTTCTTTGCAGAAGCACCCATAGGACTTCTAGTGTGTTAGTGGCATCACACAGAGCTCCTATATTTTCTTCTCAGCAGCACCCACAGGACTACCGACTACAATGGCTGGAAGACCGCCAAGGGGAGGCAGAGCGTGCAGAGCCAAGAACACAGGGCAGGCAGGCTCTGTTTCTAGTGGACGTGGCCGTGGACGTGGACGTGGTCGTGCATCGTCATCAGCACATGGCCATGGGACACGCGCGTCTTTGTTTTCGGCAGCTGGACATGTGGAGCCGCATCATGCTGAAGGCTTGGTAGAATGGATGACCAAGCCCTCCTCATCCTCCTCATCCTCTCTCACCCAGGCTCAGGGTACTGACAGAGCATCATCAGCCACCCCTTCCCTAGACCCACCATGTCCTCCTGAGGAGTCCCCCGAACTCTTTGAGCACAGTGTTGGGTACATGCTCCAGGAGGATGCCCAACGATTCGAAGGCTCGGATGACGATACCCAGCTTGAGGAATCTGGCAGTACAGTTCCACCAGCTGCAGCTTACTGCCAGGTTTGCTCTAGTGGTGAAGAGGGAGGGGATGATGAGGTCACTGACTCCACGTGGGTGCCTCAAGGGAGAGAGGATGAGGAGGAGGACGAGGAGGAGGAGGATGCGGCGTCACATGTCCAACGAGGCAGGATGCCCCCTGGAGGCCAGGTAGAGGCCAGCACAGCAACTGTACAACACCGCAGAGCTCCGCCTGTGCAGGGCGCTGCCTCTGCACGTTATCAGAAAAGTTCTTTGGTGTGGGCCTTTTTTGAGACGAGTGCAGCAGATCGCACCACTGCTATTTGCAATATTTGTCTCAAGCGTATCTCGCGTGGCCAAAACATCAGCCGCTTGGGCACGACAAGCATGACCAGACATATGGCGACCTGCCATGCAGCTCGTTGGCAGGCACACATAAAAGACCCACACCAAAGAACTAAGCGGACCTCTCCTTGCTCCTCCTCAGCTGGGATCTCCATCCCCACTACACCTTCAGTCCTCTCTGAAAGCTGCTCTGAGAGGACTGAAGGTGTAGAATTCGGTGTGTCACAACCAAGTACTTGCAGTACACCGACGTCCGAATGCAGCAGGCAAATTTCCCTGCCCCAGCTGCTGGACCGTAGAAAGAAGTACACTCCCAGCCATCCACATGCCCAGCGGTTGAATGCTAGCCTTGCTAAATTGCTAGCACTTCAACTGCTGCCTTTTCAGTTGGTAGACTCGGCCCCCTTCCGTGAGTTTGTTCAATGTGCGGTTCCTCAGTGGCAGGTTCCCAAACGCCACTTTTTCTCGCGGAAGGCGATTCCGTCTCTCTACCGGCATGTGGAGGGCAATGTCCATGCCTCGCTGGACAGGGCGGTCAGCGGTAAGGTGCATATTACCGCTGACTCATGGTCCAGCAGGCATGGACAGGGACGGTACCTTTCTTTCACGGCCCATTGGGTCACTCTATTGGCAGCTGGGAGGGATGCAGGACAAGGTGCAGTAGTGTTGGAGGTTGTTCCGCCACCACGCCTCCAAAACGCGACTACTGCTACTGGTTGTGACACACCTCTCTCCTCCACCCCCTCCTCTTCTTCTTCCTCCAGTGCTCTGTCCTTGGAACCAGCGGTGCTCCGTAGGGGTACAAGGGGCTACGCAAGTACGCAGGCAAAAAGATGCCATGCCGTGCTTGCGCTGGTGTGTTTGGGGGACAGGAGCCACACTGGGCCAGAGGTTCTGGCAGCTCTGCAGGGGCAGGCCGAGAGGTGGTTGACGCCACGTCAGCTTAAGCCAGGAATGGTCGTTTCTGACAATGGCACCAACCTCCTCTCCGCCCTGCGACAGGGGCAGCTCACCCATGTGCCCTGCATGGCTCACGTCCTCAACCTGGTGGTGCAGCGGTTCTTGGGCAGGTTCCCAGGCTTACAGGATGTCCTGAGGCAGGCCAGGAAAGTCTGTGTGCATTTCCGCCGATCTTATAATGCCAGTGCTCGGCTGACTGAGCTGCAAAAGGAGCTGAACCTGCCCAAGAACCGCCTAATATCTGACATGCCCACCAGGTGGAATTCAACGTTGGCCATGCTGCAGCGACTGCACACGCAGCAGAGGGCCATCAATGAGTACCTTTGCGACTACGGCACCAGGACAGGGTCAGGGGAGCTTGGTTTTTTTTCCCCACGTCAGTGGAGCATGATCAGGGATGCATGCACTGTCCTCTCACCATTTGAGGAGGCCACGAGGATGGTGAGCAGTGACAGTGCATGCATCAGTGACACTGTCCCTCTTGTCCACCTGTTGGAGCATACGCTGCGTGGGATAATGGACAGGGCACTTGAGGCAGAACAGAGGCAGGAAGAGGAGGACTTCCTTGCCTCTCAAGGCCCCCTTTATCCGGACAGTGTTCCTTCTGTCCCACCCATCACACAGGAAGAGGATGAGGAGGAGGAGGAGGAGGAGGAGGAGGAGGATTGTGTGAGCATGGAGGTGGAGCCTGGCACTCAGCATCAGCAGCAGCAGTCTTTTAGGGATGATGTACAGTCCCAACAAGCCAGTGGACTTGTACGTGGCTGGGAGGAGGTGGCTGGCGATCATGTCATCCTCAGTGACCCAGAAGACTCCGGACCGAATGCCTCAGCTAACCTACGCTGCATGGCCTCCCTGATCCTGCAAAGCCTGCGGAAGGATCCTCGTGTTCTTCGGATCAAGGAGAGGGACCATTACTGGCTGGCCACTCTCCTTGATCCGCGGTACAAGGGTAAGGTTGCGGACCTTATCTTGCCGTCGCAGAGGGAGCAGAGGATGAGACATCTCAGGGAGGCCTTGCAGAAAGGTCTGTGCAACGCGTTCCCAGAAACTGGGAGGCTACAAACTCCTGGTCCTGGGCGACGAGTTGCTGAGGCTTCGGTCAGTGGCAGAAGGAGCGGTGGGGAAGGTGGACGTCTGACCGATGCGTTCAGACAATTTTTTAGTCCGCAGCCCCAAGGTATGATCGGTTCCAGCAACCATCGCCAGCGTCTGATATACATGGTGCAGGAATACCTTGGGGCAAGGTCAGACTTGGACACCTTTCCCACCGAAAATCCTCTGGCTTACTGGGTCCTGAGGATGGATCACTGGCCAGAGCTTGCACAGTATGCAATTGAGCTACTGGCCTGTCCTGCCTCCAGCGTTCTTTCCGAACGCACATTCAGTGCTGCTGGAGGATTTGTGACTGATCATAGGGTGCGCCTGTCCACCGCCTCGGTTGATCGACTGACATTCATCAAAATGAATCAGTCTTGGATCACCACCAGCTACCAGGCACCTGAGGCGGATATAACCGAATAATTTTTAATGTCACATCCCTTCAAGACTGCCTATGCTGATGCTGAGTGACTGTCCTCTTATGTTCACTGACTATCCTCTTCCTCCTCCTCAATGATCCATGCCACCACACCAGTGCCTAAGGCACAATTTTTCAGCCCCTGTTTAACAGGGGCGTGTACTTACAATTTTTTAAAAAAATGCTTCGCAACACGTGTGACTGCTGTGCTCCAAGTACAGTCTCTGTGAGGTCCGTGTTGCAGTGTTGTGGCACCAGCACCAGTGCCTAAGGCACAATTTTTCAGCCCCTGTTTAACAGGGCGTGTACTTACAATTTTAAAAAAAAATGCTTCGCAACACGTGTGACTGCTGTGCTCCAAGTACAGTCTCTGTGAGGGCCGTGTTGCAGTGTTGTGGCACCAGCACCAGTGCCTAAGGCACAATTTTTCAGCCCCTGTTTAACAGGGGCGGGTACTTACAATTTTTTAAAAAAATGCTTCGCAACACGTGTGACTGCTGTGCTCCAAGTACAGTCTCTGTGAGGGCCGTGTTGCAGTGTTGTGGCACCAGCACCAGTGCCTAAGGCACAATTTTTCAGCCTCTGTTTAACAGGGGCGGGTACTTACAATTTTTTAAAAAAATGCTTCGCAACACGTGTGACTGCTGTGCTCCAAGTACAGTATCTGTGAGGGCCGGGTTGCAGTGTTGTGGCACCAGCACCAGTGCCTAAGGCACAATTTTTCAGCCCCTGTTTAACAGGGGCGTGTACTTACAATTTTTTAAAAAAATGCTTCGCAACACGTGTGACTGCTGTGCTCCAAGTACAGTATCTGTGAGGGCCGGGTTGCAGTGTTGTGGCACCAGCACCAGTGCCTAAGGCACAATTTTTTCAGCCCCTGTTTAACAGGGGCGTGTACTTACAATTTTTTAAAAAAATGCTTCGCAACACGTGTGACTGCTGTGCTCCAAGTACAGTCTCTGTGAGGGGTTGCAGTGTTGTGGCACCAGCACCAGTGCCTAAGGCACAATTTTTCAGCCCCTGTTTAACAGGGGCGGGTAATTACAAATCTTGATCTAATAGTTCACAGCAGGGCCCATTCCTGCGCCCACCAAGAGTAACTATGAGGGCCTGCAGTCTTGTGGCAACACCGTCCACCACCACCGCCAAAGGCCCAATTTTTCTGCCCTGTTCATCAGGTGCTTGCAATTACAAATCTTGATCTAATAACTCACAGCAGGGCCCATTCCTGCGCCCACCAAGAGTAACTATGAGGGCCTACAGTCTTGTGGCAACACCGTCCACCACCACCGCCAAAGGCCCAATTTTTTCTGCCCTGTTCATCAGGTGCTTGCAATTACAAATCTTGATCTAATAACTCACAGCAGGGCCCATTCCTGCGCCCACCAAGAGTAACTGTGAGAGCTTACAGTCTTGTGGCAAAACCGTCCACCACCACCACCACCACCCCCAATTTTTCTGCCCTGTTCAACAGGTGCATGCAATTACAAATCTTGATCTATTAACTCACAGCAGGGCCCATTCCTGTGCCCACCAGTCTTGTGGCTACACCAACATCTAATAGGGCAAATTTCTGCAGAGTATATACGCCAGGCCCCTACTTTCAAACATCCAACTTACAAACGACTCCTACTTGCAAATGGAAAGAGAAAACAGGAAGTGAGAGGAAATCTACCCCTAGGAAGGGAAATTCTATCCTGTTAGATTTAATTTGGGAAAAAGGTATCTCCTCTCTACTGATACTTTATCACCAATCCTTGTTTCAATTAAAACCCCACTTTTCCAAAAACATTTGTCATTGGGACGGAAAGTGAGGTGACATGTTCTGAACAGATGTGCAAAGACAGCAAATGTTACAGGGGTGATAACCCCTCCCTATAATCTCCAAAAAGCTTAAAAATAGATTTTTTTGGGATGGAGCTACACTTCATAATGTACCTGTTCAGATTCTACTTAAGATCAAACCTAAAGCCGCAAGTGGTTTTAAATGGCTTCTTTTTTCCTTTACAAATGTCATTTTGTGCAAGGACAGTTCTAAACACGGGAAACACATGCCACTTCACAGGCATACTTTAGACACCCCCCAGGTACCATATTTAAAGGAAAATTTCACTTTTTTTTTTTCACTTTATGCATCATTAAAATGACTGCTCCCGAAAAAACGTTAGTTTTTAAAAGTTCTTTTTGCATTGATATATGTCCCCTGGGGCAGGACCCGGGTCCCCAAACCTGTTTTATGACATTAACATGCATATTGGCCGTTGTAATTAGCACTTTGATTTCGAACGTTCGCGTCCATTATAACGTATAGGGTTCGAAAATTCGCGCGAACTTTCGGTCCGTTCGAAGGTTCTGGTTCGAACCGAACCCGGGGGTGTTCGGCTCATCCCTACCCACAGCATCTTCTTTGCTGAAGTTCCTCTTATAGGTTAGTGGGAGTGAATGTCATACAGAAGGCAGCACAGGGTTGACAAGTAACAGGTAATGTCCATAACCTGGTGTAGTCACTCTCATCAGTCACATTCTTTATCCTCGTGGTGCTGCTGCAAGGCATACTAGTGTAACACCAGTGGCGGGGGGCGCAAAAAACAAAAAAACATTGAAAGCCTTGCAGTCAATTGCCCATCAAACGCAGCCACTGTGCCATCAAACGCTGCCACTGTGCCCATCAAACGCTGCCACTGTGCCCATCAAAAGCTGCCACTGTGCCCATCAAATGCTCCTACTGTGCCCATCAAATGCTTCCACTGTGCCCATCAAATGCTGCCACTGTGCCATCAAATGCTCCCACTGTGCCCATCAAATTTTCCCACTGTTCCCATCAAATGTTCCCATCAAATGCTCCCACTGTGCCCATCGAATGCTGCCACTGTGTCCCCCCACCTGCCCGGCACTTACCCTGTCTCGGTGGGGCAGCATGTGACGGCGGTGGGCGGCGAGCGGTGTCCTCCATGCTCCTCCATGCTCCTCCATGTCCTCAATGTCTTCTCCCGTCCTCTCCTCCCATCCTCTCCTATGATTAGATGCCTGATAGGTGTGCAATCACAGCGCCTGTTGTTTCGTCCAATCAGGTGACGGGTAACAGACCCGAGCACCTGATTGGTGGAGAGGCGGTTCAGTGTTAGGAAAGCAAATATTCATACACTTTTCTAACACAGCTGGGTGAACTGCGAGCGCCAAGCATTGTGCTCACAGTTTACCTTTTTTGACGCCTATTAGCGCCAATGGCGCTAATCAGGTGCTTCAAAAACACCCCCCGCCGCTTTAATTCGGGCGCCCCGTGCTGAAAAGGGGCTGGGTGCCTGAATAGGGGGTTGCAGCGGTGACCATGAATAGATTCATGCAATGCATGAATTTATCTATTAGTGATAGAGGGGGTGGCTGGAGAGAGGGGGCGGCGCCTGCGTGCCCTTATGGACGCACCACCACTGTCTAGCACCATCCTAGAATAGGTAGTAAGAGAGGCTCAGAAAAATATATTTTTTTTATTACAGGTAACGCCCAAGGTCCCACAATGAAGCTTTCCATACATGGTTAGATTTTCATTCAAACACTCATACCGAAATTCAGAAAAAATTGTTCGCCCGAACATTCTTTCTTGACATTGAGTCCCCTCAGTTTGTTCAAAAGCCCTTGCCATTTCATCCAGACCTGCTACTTTAATGAATTCCCAGACATATTAAATAGATTTCATTATATTATTCCCAGACAAAAAAACAGATTCATAGTTAGAATTTTGTTTAAAAAAAAAAAAAAAAAAACGGTCAATTTGACCCCGCTAACCATTAGAAAATTGAACAAAAATTCTGAAAATGGAAATTTTCAAACAAGTTCCACTGGTGTATGATCAGTTTTAATTTAAAAGAAAACTCAATTTTTACAGTGCAGTTCATTTTCTGCTTTTCTGTCTCCACCCAGGAACATTTTTCACCTTGCTGCTCATCTATCTCCTCTTCACCTCATTTTGGCTGATTTCAGTGGTCTATTTCTCCTGGCTGTTAATTGACTGGGACACTCCATCTCGAGGTAACAGTCTTTGATATATTTTTTGATGCTCTGAGACATACTCATATGATATTCTCATATTATTTAGGACACTGGACTCACTGGGTCTTGATTGTCTCCTGGCAGGTGGTCGCAGAGTGCAGTGGGTAAGGAATTGGACAGTGTGGAAGCATTTTAGAGACTATTTCCCAATCAAGGTATTTATTTAATAACATTTGTATGTTTAAACAACTAACTTTTGCTAAAATTCCCAATGTATGTTTTAGGTGATCTTTGAATTTTGGTTCTTTAGTTTTGATTCTTAGACTTTGCCATTTTTTACTTTATTGGGGCTTTGAAGAAAGGTCGGTGCCACAATCCACGTGGGTATGTAGTGCTCACCCCCAAAAGGGCCCAATGAATGGTCCCAAAGTTCTTTCCCAAACTACAGTATTCACAGCCAAGCACACAGTCTCATTCACTCTTCTGGCTCAATAAATAGTTTAGGGTTAGGTTTTATTAAACTTGAACTTGGATGGGTTCAGGGTAACGGTGGGATACTCATTAGACATGTGCACAACAAAAAAATTTGTTTATTTTCGTTTCGTTTTTTTCGTTTCCGTTGATTCGTAACGATTCGTAAATTCGTACGTCGTCGGTGTTCGTATTCGTAACGATTCGTAAATTCGTACGTAGTCGGTGTTCGTATTCGTAACGATTCGTAAATTCGTAAGTCGTCGGTGTTCGTATTCGTAACGATTCGTATTTTCGTTAGAGTTATTTTTTCGTTGATTCGTTTTTCCGTTAGTTTAATTTTCGTTTATTCGTTTATTCGAAATTCGGACGCATTCATATTTATTCGTACATTCGTAGATTCGTAATCGGAGCATAATTCATAATTTTATGTAATGTGTATGCTATTATTACATTTTAAGAGACACGGAAAATTACGAATCGAAAAAAAAAGTTACGAATGTACGAATTTTTTCGTTCAATCCATTCGAAGCACGTTAAGCAGCGCCATTGTAAGAGACACGGAAAATTACGAATCGAAAAAAATAAAAAAAAAGTTACGAATGTACGAATTTTTTCGTTCAATCCATTCGAAGCACGTTAACCTTACCATTGTAAGAGACACGGAAAATTACCAATTCAACAAAAAAAAAAAAAGTTACGAATGTACGAATTTTTTTCGTTCATTTTGATTTTCGTTTTTCGGATTTTCTTCTTTCGTAGATTTGTTGTTTCTAATTAGTTTTTTTCGGATTTTCGTTGTTTTTCTGATTCGTTCGATTCGAACGATTCGTTAATCGGATTCGTTCGATTCGAACGATTCGTTAAAATTTTTAGCGAATCGTTCGTTCATTCGTACGATAACGAATGAACGGAAATAATGAAAAAAAACGAAAAACGAAAAAAAACTAAACGAATTGTACATGACTAATACTCATGTAGGGCAAAGTAGTAACCTAAGGACACTCAGCAGCAAATAATGGGCTGAACTACACATGGGCACTCTAAGGAATGTCCACCTTTCAACACAGGCTGGCACTGATGTATGAGGGATAGACGAAGCACACAGTCACTGGGATCTTGCACACTGTCTGTACTCGCAAATGTCTCTGGATAGTTGGATGCCTCCTTCTAATATCAGCCAGACATGTCTCCTGTGGGCTCTTCAGACCAGATCTCTTGCTAAATCCCTCAGTCAGCTCCAGCAAAACTTCAGTAGATTAGGCCCCACAGCTAATACAGCTGGGACCTTGATGAGCAAATGAAGAAGTACAGCTGGACTGCCCAGAAGGGCAAAAGCCCTTAGGGCTGGGAACTTCTGGGAAAGAACCCCTCTACTTTAGGCCTCAAACTATTTATGCCCTGACTGGACACCCTCCCCCAGGGATTGGCCAGGACCACATAAATATTCAACCTGTAGATTTGACTCTCCCAGCCCACTAATTTCCAGAACTCTCCAGAAAACAGGGGGAAGCAGTCAAACCCATAACCAGTGAAACTCAGAGTGGACCAAAACAATCAAATGCTGCTCCACTGATTACAGAAGAGTTAAAGAGCCACATTTACCTAATCTAGCTAGCACCCAACTAGGAGTGCGCTACAGGTAAATCTGGTCTTTGGCTTCTCTTACATTAACTATTTATACATTGCCATGTTATTGTATAGGTTTATAGCCTGCTTTGGGTTCAGAAGGTGGAACCAAGTTCTATGTGAATAAGGTGGAACCAAGTTCTATGTGAATAAGGTGGAACCAAGTTCTATGTGAATTATCTTGTTTCAGTTAAATATACTGTACAAAAACTACGGTTATGAAAACAAGACTAACTAAGGTTATGAAAACTTCTGTTAATGTTGAATACATAGCAAGAGTAGACAGTTTATGCCTCTTTGAAACAATTTTTAACACAGGACCCAGAAATCAAGAAATGTGACATAGACTGGCACTTAGAAGCGCAAGGGTGAAAGATCTATAAAAGATCTTGAAAGCTCTAGAAGAGATATTCTAAAGCTACTGATGTGCCTACAAGAGCAGAGCTCATAATTGTCCAGGCTAATGTCTTTTCTATTAGACATGTGCACAACAAAAAAATTTGTTTATTTTCGTTTCGTTTTTTTCGTTTCCGTTGATTCGTAACGATTCGTACATTCGTAAGTCGTCGGTGTTCGTATTCGTAACGATTCGTACATTCGTAAGTCATCGGTGTTCGTATTCGTAACGATTCGTACATTCGTAAGAGTTATTTTTCGTTGATTCATTTTTTCATTAGTTTAATTTTAGTTTATTAGTTTATTCGAAATTCGGACGCATTCATATTTATTCGTACATTCGTAACATTCGTAGATTCGTAATCGGAGCAAAATTCAAAATTTTATGTAATGTGTATGCTATTATTACTTTTTAATAATTTATGAATCGAAAAAAAAAAAGTTACGAATCGAAAAAAAAAGTTACGAAACGAAAAAAAAGTTACGAATGTACGAATTTTTTCGTTCAATCTATTCGAAGCACGTTAAGCAGTGCCATTGTAAGGGACATGGAAAATTACCAATTCAACAAAAAAAAAAGTTACGAATGTACAAATTTTTACGTTCATTTTTGTTGTTCCTTTTTTTCGTTTTTCGGATTTTCTTAATTCGTACATTCGTTGTTTCTAATTTGTTTTTTTCGGATTTTCGTTGTTCGGGGTTGGGTGAACTGCGAGCGCCAAGCATTGTGCTCACAGTTTACCTTTTTTGACGCCTATTAGCGCCAATGGCGCTAATCAGGTGCTTCAAAAACACCCCCCGCCGCTTTAATTCGGGCGCCCCGTGCTGAAAAGGGGCTGGGTGCCTGAATAGGGGGTTGCAGCGGTGACCATGAATAGATTCATGCAATGCATGAATTTATCTATTAGTGATAGAGGGGGTGGTTTGATTTTCGTTAATCGGATTCGTACGATTCGAACGATTCGTTATTCGGATTCGTTCGATTCGAACGATTCGTTCATTCGTACGAAAACGAACGAACAAAAAAAAAGAAAAAAAAAGAAAAAAAACAAAACGAATTGCACATATCTATTTTCTATCACTGTATGAATGAGAAGGCTGAACAATAAAGAAACAAGACTGGAAAAGTGTGGATGCCTCTGAACTTTGGTGTTGGTGACATATTCTATAGATCCTTCAACAAACCAAGCTCAATGTTTCACTAGAAGCCCAAATGACTAAAGTCTTGACTGAAGTCATATTATGGACACATTATGAGAAGAACTGATTACAACAAAATTGGAAAAAACATTATTCTGCTTGGAAAAGAAGATGACCATCAATAGGATGGCTGCATGCAAATCACAGAAAGTAGGAACATACCATTGTGAAGACTCAAGACCTAAAGAGAAGACAAACAATTCTGGAGAAAAACTATCCATCAACTTGATGTCATGTCAAGAAGAAATCCATCCAAACCTAACAAGATAAAAGCGAATGCAGAAATACAGAGATTTCCCATGCAGTCCTTTTTTCTGCTGCTATATGTCCTCAGTCTGATGAACAGTGTCATTCATCCCAATTTCTCTGAGCCCGGGTCATTCTACACCATTCCCAGTCTGTTACTGGACAGAGAAAGAAGAGGCAGCACAGTGGTGAATAGACATGTGCATAACAGAAAAATTTGTTTTTTTTTTTTTTGTTTTGTTTTTTTCGTTTCCGTTGATTCGTAACGATTCGTAAATTCGTAAGTCGTCGGTGTTCGTATTCGTAACGATTCCTATTTTCGTAAGAGTTATTTTTTCGTTGATTCGTTTTTCCGTTAGTTTAATTTTCGTTTATTTGTTTATTCGAAATTCGAACGCATTCGTATTTATTCGTACTTTCGTAAAATTCGTAACATTCGTAGATTCGTAATCGGAGCATAATTCATAATTTTATGTAATGTGTATGCTATTATTACATTTTAAGAGACAAGGAAAATTACGAATCGAAAAAAAAAGTTACGAATGTACGAATTTTTTCGTTCAATCCATTCGAAGCACGTTAAGCAGCGCCATTGTAAGGGACGCGGAAAATTACCAATTCAACAAAAAAAAAGTTACGAATGTATGAATTTTTTCGTTCATTTTGATTTTCGTTGTTCCTGTTTTAGTTTTTTGGGATTTTCTTCTTTCGTAGATTCGTTGTTTCTAATTTGTTTTTTTCGGATTTTCGTTGTTTTCGGATTCGTTCGATTCGAGCGATTTGTTAAAATTTTTAGCGAATCGTTCGTTCATTCGTACGCTAACGAATGAACGAATATAACGAAAAAAAAAACGAAAAAAAACGAAACGAATTGCACATGTCTAGTGGTGAACCTGTCTGCAGTCTGACCATCTCCTGTATCATGCCCAGAGGCTTTGACTATATTCTGTTGTATGTCTGCTCTCTCTGACACTGAATATTCACTAATATTGTATGTGCGGCCCTTTGGTGAAGTTGAGGGCCCCAATTGAGTCCCCCCATTTCAAGAACGATGGCCACCACTGTATTAGACAGTTCACATCATGTTTAATATTATTATTGTTTATTGGTATCTTTTGAATCTTGACAGCTGGTGCCGGCTTCTCCACTCAGCCCCGACAGGAATTACGTCCTTGGTTGTCACCCCCATGGCATTTTCTCTACTTCCTCATTTTGCAACTTTGGTACTGATGCCACCGGCTTCTCCGAGCTGTATCCAGGGGTCCGTCCTTATCTGGCAGTCCTCGCGGGCTTATTCAGACTTCCCATTTACCGTGATTATGTCATGTCAGCCGGTACGTTTTTTGATTAAATTAAATAATAACTTTGTATTATTTGCTGCTTTTATTTGTTAAGTGCATGCAGTCAATTCACCTGCGCCGGTACGGTAGGCCACTTTCACAAAAGATATATAAAAAAAAAATGGAATTAATTTCATACAGTGATCAGGATACATTTTTGATTTTAATGATCTTGTAATAAGGTACTGGTCATTTTGGAAATCATTCACTTTTTCATTAACCACTTCTGGACCAGCCGCCGCAGTTTTACTGGTTGGCTTGGCTGGGCAAATCAACATTACCTTACGTTGCTTTTCCTTTTGGCCACTAGGAGTGTGCCCGGAGCCGATGCAAGTGACCGGCGGGCGCAATGTTCGCTCGTGACAGAGCGAGAACCGGGATCTGTGTGTGTAAATACAGAAATCCCGATTCTTTAAGGGGAGTAGAGACAGATCGTGTGTTCATACTAAGTCTGAAAAACGATCTCTCTCTCCTCCTAGACAGTACCCTCCCCCCTACAGTTACAACACACACTAGGCAATAAAAAAATTATTGGAGATTTGGGACTGTCTATGGTACATTCACAAAAGAAGAGTAATTTCATAAAGATATAATAAAATTGCTTGTTTTATTAACAAAGAAACACAGACTGGACCTCAAACCAATCTGCCGAAGGAACTCAAAGAAGCATTGAAAACCCTCAAAACAAATAGCAATATTGTAATTAAACCATCAGACAAAGGAGGGAACTTGGTTATTCTAGATGTAGAGAATTATGAAAAAATGTGTTTAGATATAATATCAAACAAAACCTGGTACAGATCGGTACCAGCCTCACATGTAAACTACTATATGAATAAATATAAAAACATAATAACTAAGGCCCGCATAAACGGCACCATAGATGCTAAAACCTATGATTTTCTAGATATGACCTCATTCACTACTCCCACGTTTTATGCCTTGCCCAAGGTACATAAGAACTTGACATCGCCACCAGGCCGTCCCATAATCTCAGGATGTGGGTCCCTGACGGAAAAAGCCAGCCAATTGGTTGATGAGTATTTGTATCCGCATGTAAAATGTTTATTCTCTTATGTCAAAGACACTATAGAACTTTTGAAAAGCACAGACGGATTACAGATCCCTACAAATGCATGGCTTGTAGCCATTGACATAGAGGCCCTCTATAACTCGATCCCACATAAAAAGGGTATCGAGGTGATAGGGGAATTTTTGACAGAAAGAGACATTGATTCATGGAAATATAATGAGTTTGTATTGGAATTACTCAGCTTCGTGTTGATGCACAACATATTTGTGTTTAAACGCTCCCATTACCTCCAGATACAGGGGGTCGCTATGGGGGCAAAATGTGCACCCTCATATGCGAACCTGTATCTGGGGGGATGGGAGCGAGATTTATTCTCTGATGAGAGCAAAAGCCTATCGATCGGTCAGATCTTATCATGGAGTCGTTACATTGATGACGTCCTCATGATATGGTCGGGATCGAAGGAGGACCTTATTGCATTTCTGGACGAATTACAAAATAATGAATACAATCTAAAATTTACCTTTAATTACGACCAGAAAAGGATTACCTTCTTGGATGTCGAACTTTTTGTTGATGAGAAAGGGACATTGTGTTCCACCCTCTATAGAAAAGCCTCAGCAGGCAACAGCATGTTGCACGCGAGTAGCTCCCACCCTGAGAAGTTAATTAAAAGCATCCCTTACAGCCAATTTTTAAGGATAAAGCGAAATTGTACGCACCTCGATGATTTTCAGCGAGAGGCGAATCTTCTGCGTGAACGCCTCCTACTGCGAGGGTACAGTAAAACATGTCTCAGGAAAGCCTACAATCAGGTAGCGAACATGAACAGACAACTCCTACTATACAAACCTAGACGGGCTAAGACCCAGGAGAGTACACGAGTTGTTACTAAATACAACCGACAACATAAGAAGGTACGCAACATATACAAAAAATTTTGGTATTTATTATCCACTGATGATAAAATA
Organism: Lithobates sylvaticus; assembly: GCA_028564925.1. Classification (NCBI taxonomy): domain Eukaryota; kingdom Metazoa; phylum Chordata; class Amphibia; order Anura; family Ranidae; genus Lithobates; species Lithobates sylvaticus. The sequence goes on from CM053029.1 coordinate 63,530,898, forward strand.
TCCAAGTATATCAAACCTTATCCAGAGATTACATACAAAAGGTCACGTTCATTACGTGACACTTTGGTAAGTAGCCATTACTCGAGCGATCAGAACAATAAGAAACAAGTCCCAGGTACATACAAATGTGGTAAATGCAAATTTTGCCGCTTTATCTTGGAAGGAAAGAACATAGGTCTTCCAGATGGTAGAATATGGACTCCAAAACATCGCACTAACTGCCAATCAATAGGATCAGTATATTTGATGAAATGCCTATGTGGAGCATTCTATGTGGGAAAAACAAAACGCCCACTTTTCTGTCGTATGAGGGATCATGTATCACTAATATGTAAACGCAAAATGGAGACACCAATTAGCCGCCATGTAGGCCTATATCACAATTTTGATCTTAAATTCATTGGTTTCTATAGCCTTGAGCACCTCCCCCAACAGGAACGAGGGGGTGATCTAGACAAGAAACTTTTACAGATCGAAACTAGATGGATTTATTTGTTGGGGGCTACCCGATATCCGGGCCTCAACGAAGGAATCAGCTTTAAACCCTTCCTTTAATATGTGGTTCCTTATGCCTCGCCTTCTGCTTTTCACTCTCTCGCCAGCTGTATTTTTCCCATCGTTGTCCCTTTCCCTCCCCTTCCTTTCTTCCCTCATCCCCCTCTTTCCCGTCCCTTCCCCTTCCCTTCCCTTCCCACGTCCCTTCCCTCTCCTTGCCAGCAGGAGCAGCTGAGCACCGCTAGGCCTTATACGAGGGCCATATAGGGCCCGAATTTGGCCTCGATCTGTGTGTGCTGAGACGTGCTTGCTCATGCAATATTTCGCCCCCCCCCTTTATGTGGGGGTGAAAGTGCTGATTAATATGGTTTTTGCCTTGCAAATATGTTTATTTTAGTGTTAAAAAACTACATGTACAACAATAATTTCACAATAAAAAAGAATAAGAATCATATGCTGCAGTGAAGGTGTATATGCAGGGTGTCCTTTTTAATCTTTTTTTTTTTTTTTTTTTTTTTTTTTTTTTTCTCCGTCTTCCTTTTTTCTCTTTACAAGTTCATATTGATTCCGGTGGACTCTGTGCTGGCACAGGCCCCAGGGGACAATGCACGGGGAGTGCCCCATTTGGCGATCGCCCCAGGGCTTTGGGGAATTGTATGGACTTATCCGGTTGCGTGGCGTGGTTGGTCTTGTCCACCCTAGGGTGGTCTCCTGCCCGCCGCGCTTCCGGGTCGGGGATCGGCTGCTAGTCCTGACCCGGCCATGAAGTTTGAGGTTTCCATCTACAGGGACCCTATCATGCCCTCAACTGACAGTACAGCTTGGCTGCTGTCAGCAGGGCATGCCAGGTCAGTCCCAGCTGAACTGTGCACCGGAAGTGTTTCCCCACAGGAAACACTCCGGTCACCTGGTCCGGGTTAGGCGCCGCCTGATCTCCGCACTACGTCCGCGTGACGTCAGCACGGCGTGACGTCACACGCCGTGCGCATTTGGCGCCACGGGGGGAGACTACTTAAACCCAGTCTGACGCTGTGTCAGACTGAGGTGGATGTGAGGCTCGGGACGCTCTGGGAACGGTCTAGAACAGGTAAATTGACTCAACCAAACTTATTTAATTGGTGGACTCTCTGTCCACCGCAAACTCGAATATATGAAACTACTACAACTATCTCTAATGTCCTTTTCATAGGCCTTGGATGATTTACCCAGCCCCGTCTAGGGGCAATATATGGGTTGACCAGCCATCAAGCATGACACGCTCTGATGCCATATATATTCTATGATAAGGTATGGGAATATAACGCCCCCATTTTCTGGGGATCCATTAAATGTATTGGGTATGGTTCCTATGCATTTTCACTGGGGTTTTTCTTCTTTTGCTTTGTTACCTTTTAGAAATTGTCCTGATTCAGTGGATAAACACTCAAAACTAAGACCCAGCAGTTCCCATTCGCTTCCCCCCATTCGGTTCTATTTGCATGGGGGGCTGATCGACCCGAGCCTCTTACAAGTATAGATCTTTACAAGTTTCGTTGAGGTAGGTAAAGCGTGACAACTGATAGTGGGCACGGTCACACCACTTTGCCACCGTACGAATGATTATGGCTTATGTGAAAATAATTGAGATTAATAAGTACATTTGTACTCCACAGGCCCTACAAATACTTTATTGGATGAAGTTATAGGACTTTCCTCTCCCCCTACAACTCCCCAGCCACGATAGGTGGTGATCGCTGGGTACGTCCCTGTGTGGGTTCCCTTCTTGGGGGGTGTTCCAGTGCAACCATTGGCATCTCTATTTGGAAGCCTGACCATGCGTATGATCACTATAACATTGGAGGTAGGGAACCATGCATGTGTAAATTGACTTCACCAGACATCCCTGTCACTGCACATTCTATGCAGCATATATAACGTTTTAACGATTATCAACTGTTTTATATATACTAACCAATATATTGTTTTGTATACATACCATAGAACACGAAAAATCTCTAAAAAAACTTCCGTCCATCTGCAAATATATTTTATCCTTGTCTCCTGATGAAGCCTTTATAGGCGAAACATGTCGAGTGATTGGACAAGTATCATGACCTGTGTACTTTGAATGTATGATAATATAGGTGCTCTATCAGGAACTGTATGTAATTTCTTTGAACCCTATGATTCATACACTGCTGTACATGGAGTCTAATATTGTATGTATTTCTCTGTTTTTTCAAAAAAACTTTTTCTTTGTTAATAAAACAAGCAATTTTATTATATCTTTATGAAATTACTCTTCTTTTGTGAATGTACCATAGACAGTCCCAAATCTCCAATAATTTTTTTATTGCATATTAATCAGGGATGATAGTACATTATCTATGTAAAATCTTGGGAGAACACTCCAGTCTAGTGAGCTCTGAAAACACACACTAGGGAACACAGTTAACCCCTTGATCGTCCCCTAGTGTTAATTCCTTCCCTGCCAGTGACATTTACACAGTAATCAGTGCATTTTTTATAGCAGTGATCGCTGAATAATTGTCAATGGTCCCAAAAATGTGTCAAAAGTTTCCAATTTGTCTGCCGCAATATCGAAGTCTCAATAAAAATCGCAGACTGCCGCCATTACTAGTAAAAAAATAAATAATAAAAATAAAGCCATAAATCTATCCCCTATTTTGTAGACACTATAACTTTTGCGCAAACCATTCACTATACGCATTTTTCTTTTTTACCAAAAATATGTAGAAGAATACATATCGGCCTAAACTGAGGAAAAAATTATTTTTTTTGAAAAAAATGTGGGATATTTATTATAGCAAAAAGTAAAAGAAATTGTGTTTTTTTTTTTAAATTGTCGCTCTTCTTTTGTTTATAGCGCAAAAAATAAAAACCGCAGAGGTGATCAAATATCACCAAAAGAAAGCTCTATTTGTGGGAAAAAATTTCCCACAAAATTTTGTTTGGGTACAGCGTCGTATGACCACGCAATTGTCAGTTAAAGCGACGCAGTGCCGTATCGCAAAAAATTGCCTGGTCATTGAGCAGCCAAATTTTCCGGAGCTAAAGTGGTTAAATTGACCCCAATAGGAAGATTGGCCCTCGTGTCCTGAGCCCATGACAGAAATGAATGGAATCTTAACCTTAAGACTTTACTAAAAAAATAAAATTGTGTGTGTTCTGTGAGACACAGACAGCAAAAAAAAAGCTTTAATCTTTCCTTATAATAACTTAAGAAAAAAAAACATTAAATAAAAAAAAAGCTCTGTCAGACCCAGAGACCCTGATCTTTAAAATACCCCAATTTCAAAAAGAAACTCTTACAAAAAAATAAGTATCCTCTTGCAAACTGGTGCAAAAATAGCATCATTACACCTTTAATAAATTAGACAGAATATAAGCATTTAAGCCACACTTAAAGGTTTACACGCCTATCCTGGGCACATCTGGCTGCTAGGCTGTCTGAGGGCCTATCCAGAAGCAAGAGAGCACCGCAGGGTTGGGATTGCGGCTTGCTGTCCAACCAGAAGTGACGGTTCTGCCGGCTGAAGAACCTGTCGTGGTCGGAGGTAGAGGGGAAGCCACTAAGGATCCAACCAACTTATTACCAGGGACCACAGTGAGTAGCTGAAGCAAGTACTGGAGCAGTATCCTCACCAACCGGGGATGGTGAGGAATCGGGGAAACTTCAGTGGGTATCAAGCCAGGGACCCAGCCAGCGGAGGTGACGCTTGCAGAGCAGCTTTGTGTGTCAAGCCAGAGACCGAGCAGGCCAGTGGGGTGAAGCTTGAGAAGTATCTAGAGTGCCAAGCTAGGGACCCAGCAGAGAAGCAGGGGTGACTGGAGGAGCTCAAGGGATTCAGTGGCAGTGAATCATCTAGTCTAATGGGAGACTGGGAGCTCAGTGGGCTGAAGAACTACAATTGTAGTGGAAGTGAAGGAACTGTTGTGCCCCATACACACGGTCCGATATTCCGATGGAAAAAGTCTGATTGGATTATGTTGTCGGAAAATCCGATCTTGTGTGGGCTCTAGCGGACTTTTTCCGTCAGGGAATTTGCGACGGAAAAAATTTGAGAGCAGGAACTAAAATTTGAGAGCGGGAACTAAAATTTTCCAACAACAAAATCCGATCGGACTTTTTCCAATCATGTGTAGAGAATTCCGACGCACAAAGGGCCACACATGCTCAGAAGAAATTTGGAGACGAAAGCTATTGGCTACTGGCCTCTACGTAGTCCCGTCGTACGTGTTGTACGTCACCTCGTTCTGAGCGATCAGATTTTCCGACAAACTTTGTGCGACCGTGTGTATGCAAGACAAGTTTCGGGCAAAATCCGGATTTTGTGGTCGGAATGTCCGACTGTGTGTACAGGGCATTACACTATGTGTTAGGAACTGTTAAAGACTGTTGCCATAGGAGACAGCATTCCTGCACATACAGATGTGGCGTCTTGCTGGATGCCTTTCCCTGCATGGCTGTCCTCCTGTAGAAGTCTCGGAGTCTGACAATTAAAGTTGCAATTTCTTAAGAGTGTCCTGGCCCTAACTCTCTCTCCCAAAGTTCTTAGATTGCTGGTGCCCACGAATCTACCTTGCATTACACCCACTATGTCTTGCAACCCACCATATACAGAAGGATGTCAGCTATCTCTGGCCCTGGAGGTTTTAATTAGGCTGAAGGAGGCCTGGGACCTTGCTACACTTATAATAAAGCTTACCTGTAGGTAAAATAAATATCTCCTAAACGTACACCGTTTAGTAGATATACTAATGAGCAGCAGCTGGTGACTTCACTGGTGCATGCGCTCTGAAGGAAGGGCATACTAGCAAATTATGATATTACCTTGCAGGGGGAAACTTTTTCTTTTTTTTCCATAGACTACTACCGCTTTAAAAACAATGGACTGCATTTAGGTCTATTAAAAAAAAAAAAAAATGCCCGAATGCTTTTTATTTGACCATGCGCAAGAGCCCTGAATGTTTTTAGTTTGATTATTTTAATAGAGGTATATTATTTCTGCACCAGTTAGCAGGTATATACTTATTTTGTGTAGGATTTTCTTTATTAAAGCCGTACGCACCTCTTCTTCCATGTTGTTTTTTTCCCTATGTATCTGTAATGCTGTGTTTTCTTCTTTTGGGAGATAAGTCCTGCTTTAAGTTGTTCCTTTTATGTTTTATTTGGGGTATTTTGGAGGATGCTTAACGCTTTACACATGAACGCCCTATCTACATTAACTATTGTCTTGAGTTAGGCTCCGTTCACACCTGAGCGATCTGGACCATGGGCGGAATTGCTGCGATTCTGCCCGCAATTCCAGAATTATTTCTTTATGGCACCCCCAATGCAGGGTGATTTTGCCGCGATCGTTGAACGACAAAACATGCGGCAAAAATCGAAACTGTAAACGCTCTTAGCTCTGTGCCGCTCCAAAAGTGCTCCTCTAAAAAAAAAAAAAAAAAGGTAGAAAAAACGAGCTGCAGCAGCAGTCTCGGCAGATTGCTCAGGTGTGAATGGAGCCTAATGCCCCGTACACACGGTTGGACTTGCCAACGGACTAAGATCCGTCTGCATTTCCGACGGAATGATTTAGAACATGTTCTATATCTAAGTCCATCGGAGATGCCAGCAGAAAAACTCCAATGGGGCATACACACGGTTGGAATGTCCGATGAAAAGCTCCCATCTGACTTTTTCTGCCGTAAAGTCTGGCCGTGTGTACGCGGCATTAGGCTTTAATCTAGTAAAGTCTTTTTCTTATGTCCTATTACCTTTTCCTCTACCCTTTTTCTTAGGATGTGCTCCTGTAAATAAGGACAGCCTGAAATACATCCTCACCAGCTGCGGCACTGGGAATGCACTATTTATTGTGGTGGGAGGAGCAGCGGAGTCCCTGCAAAGTAGTCCAGGACAACATGTCATCACACTGGGGGGCAGGAAGGGATTTGTCCGACTGGCCTTGGAGAATGGGTAGGTTACATCACCAAATGATGCTCTTCTGGGGCAAGCAGGAACTAAAAGAAACAAGGGCACATGGACCTGTTCTGACCAGTGGCAGTAATGATCTGGTATCGTGGTATAACTACCAACATGTAGCGTATCCCTGTGTTAATTGCTTCTGCCTGCTTCTGTTGAGATGCTTTCGGTAGTTAGTGTGGTAGGTAATAATAAGGCCTTGCTCACACTGACAGCGAGGGGCAATAAAAAGAGACAGCGTTGATCCATGTTTTGGTGTGCCATGATGTAATAAAATATTTACAACTGCTACTATACGTGTCCTATTCAAGTGAATGAGACTATGCCACCATTGCATGATCCATGCAGTTGCGCCACGGTGTGAATCTTCAATGGTTAAAGCAAGGTCAGCAGGTGACATATTGCCTCCAAGCCACTCTGAAAAGTTTTTCAGGGGGGCGGTAAACTCTACTGCACATGTAAACGAGGGCTAACTGAGCTACGAATATCTACCCACCCTAGCCAATCACCCAAGGTTTTGGTTCAGTGGTAGAGCAGTGGAATGTTGATGGATGTTTGGTGCACACTTTCTAGAGTGTTTTTTCTCTCCTGGACCTTGCCACAACTTGGGGATTGTGCTAGAGGCACAGGGAATTTCAGCTGCCCTTCTGGAGGGCATATTCCGAGGGATCCTGGGCAGCACAATAGTAGACATGGGGCATCTGTAACGGAATCTTCAGTGCTGAAGAGGTGCAACTGCCCCTGGAACCTACATGAAACATTTACTTCTCATAAATCAAGGTTCCTATGGCTGCTATCAAAGTGTCAAGAGCTAAATTGATATGAGAAAGTGAAATATCTTGACTATGGCATTAACTATGGCTTGTGCCTGCTATCCCAATACCCCCCCCCCCCCACTCCTTACTAATGACCACACAACACTGAAATGGGGTAAATTGGCCATAGCAGCCATTTTATTAACCAAATATAAAATAATTAACATAATAATTAACATAATAAACCTTTTTAATATATATCAAGTTTTATCACAAATTGAAGCGCAAGGTCCCCCATAGGCATAACCCATAACTGTACCTGCTAGTCACTTTTTGGCCTCCAGTCGTGGAATCCTCAACTCAGAGACAACTAGCAGGTACCCATATACCAACTGGGAGCCGTCCCTCAGACGGGTCCCTACACCATGTCTTTTTGCTGCGCCCATCTGACCCAAAAAAGGACCTTGCCGCAACCAACCACCTGTGTTGGTGCATACCCCCACCATATGCACTCAATTGTAGGGTGGGCGGGAGGGAAATTCCTTAGCATCTCTCCTCGTGCTAAATGGTGCCTCCCCTTCCGTTCTGGCAGATACACTTCCCGGCTCCTCCCCCTCCACTCTGCACTTCCATCCCCAGCCAACCGGACCACCCCCTCGCCTCACCATACAAGCCCCATTAACCCCTGTCATGCCGGCCCTGCACTGATTTACCTTTCATAATAATGCTAATGGGCCTTACTATTGCAGCTAAAGAAAGACTGTGCCTTCTACTACAGGGACATATGCAGATCTGACTGTTATAAAAAGGGCAAATACTGCTAAGAGGCTGATATTAGAGGGTCAGCTACTAAACACCTAAGCCATTGTGTTCTTTTTGGATACCGTGTACCCCAACCCTCTCTTCTAGAATTGAGTTCATCAACAAATTGTAAAAAGACTAAAGTGACTGCTGCCCAACTGTTTTTCACCAAACTATACACCAAGGATCCAACCTTGAAAGGTAAATGTTGACCTGTCACACCACCACCCTTAGAGGAAGAGCACTACAAACATTTACTGATAGGTTACATATTGTGACCTGCTATTTACTGCATAGTAGAACGCTCAAAGTGGTAATTTAACTCTCACCTCTTCTGGTAACAGCTGTGTAAGGATAGATTAAAACCTAACTATTGAGTTATGGTGCATTAAAGCACATACGTTTCTTTTCATCGGTTTACAGTATGTGTGCAGCTTTATTAGGCAGCCCATTAATAATAAATGGACTGGCACACATCTAAGTGGCCCAGAAATGAAACCTGCACATTTTTTTGACAGCACGCCATACTGCAAAGCACCTCTGTTGAAAAGGTGCATTTGGGTGTCATTCAGCAGGGCCCAAACAGAAAGGACAGCTGACCTGGCCGTGCAGTAGCCAGGAACGCCCCCTCACAGCACACTTCCGCTAATTGGTTGGCAATCAGTATGCCACGGCTTGATGCTTCACACTGTGCATGTGCAACTTCCCTCAAACTGCTAGAAAGCAAGCCATTGGCCATGCATGTGCAGTGCTCACTCCATGCTAACCATGGGCAGCTACGGCAAGGGGAAAAAGAATGGGTCCAGGCTGGCACACCCATTCAATGTCATGCATTAGCAGTGGGGGAGGGGGGCACAGTTCCACATCCTTGCCCTGAGCGCTGGATGAACCTGTCCTGGTACTGCCATTTAGAATCCACTGCAATCCACAGGAATGTGCATGCACCCACGTAATGTGAAAAGGCCCTAAGGCCCCTTTCAGACAAGGCGGACTCCGCTTGCACGGAGCCCGCCTCTGTCCGTCGGCTCAGCGGGAGATCTGTCCGTTGATCTCCGCTGAGCCGGCGGATGACAAGCCTCTCTCCGCTCACTGAGCGGGGAGGGGCTTGCGAGCGCCGCTGATCTCTATGGAGAGATCGGATGAAAACGGACAGTGTGTCCGTTTTCATCAGATCTCACCCGATCCGATCCGCCAGCGACGGATCTGGACGTGTGGCCATACGTCTGCTTTTGGCGGATCGGACCGGATCGGATGTCAGCGGACATGTCTCCGCTGACATCCGACGCTCCATAGAGTAACATGGAGCGCCCGTTCAGATCCGCCGTCAAAACTGACAGGCGGATCTGAACGGGCCGTCCGTGTGAAAGGGGCCTAAGAGGGGATTTCCCTGTAGTGCTACCCCCAAAGGAGTCACTTGCCACTTGCCCCTCTGACACACTTGATTGAATGAAAGTTACTGTAAACACTTAAAAGAACACAAGTATAAATACTTTTAACTTGACTGTGAATTAGTACCAGGAAATAGACAAAAGACTGCTTAGCAGTAAATTAACTCAATGTATTGATATGGGTTAGAGTAAAGGGTGGTTTGAGCATAAATTAACACACAGAAGGTAGGTTCAGACACAGTCCGCTAGACAGTATAATCATTATGCCAAGGTAACGTAGAATAGAGTACTCTACCATTAGACTGGGATTAACTCATGAATCAGCAAAGTCAGCAATAAACAGTGCATATAAGCATTAACTGCAATGAGAACAATAATACTATAAGTAGTTTGGGTGCACTGTAGGGAAAGGGCAAGGATATAGGCAATGTCCCCTGAGGGGTACTTCTTAGCATAAGCAATACGTGAAGGTCTCTGTGTAGCAGCTGTAAAGGGATAGTCTTTAGTCCTAACTCTTCAGATGGTTATCCGGGGCCCAGTTGTACTGTTGGTGCACATGAGAATAGTCTCGGTCAAGCCTGCAGGCCAGAATATGGCTACTAGATGATTATATGATCAGTTCCTAAGGGGCTCAGTCTCTCTAGTAGCAGATAATAAATCCCCACAGCAGCAGCTCACCAGTCCCAGTGCTATTGCAGCTCACCATCTGGTCATAAACATTGATTAGTCTACTCTCTGCTCTGCACTTAGGTGACTCTGGCTGTTGGCACATCTGGAATCAGCACTCCAGATCCTGCTCAGGCTGCCATTATGCAGCAGTGATGGTGCACACTGGACAGCGATATGCACTCTCCGGGCTCCCTCATAGCAAGAGGAAGCTGTGTCCTCTATAGCCTGAGAAAATGCAGCTCTTTCACGTCCTCTTGACAATCTCCCTCTGGGAAATGCAGTTCAATGGTCAATAGAAGTCTACAGTATGGTTCCCTTCCTGAAAGTCATTTTCACGTTCCACTGCGGCCAACATACAAGTCTATGGAACTCTTTGACTTCCCGTCCCCCTGTTGGCAGAAGGCAGACAGTGACATTAATCAGCACATCAGTTCAGAGACAGTGTAAAGAGCCCCTCCAAGCTGTCATAACATGTTCATCATAGCATTGGGCTACAGTATTGGGCTACAACCCCTTATTTTGGAGAGATTTTCTCCCATTTGCTGTTGTGTTTCTGGAACAGGAAGTAAAGGGAAATCTCCCCAATGTGGCAACAATAGCAAAAAAAAAAAAAAAACCTGATAGGGTTTCCATACATTCTTCCTCCATCCAAAGTTAAAATAAAAACATTTTGCTATGAATGCTCTTTAATGAGATCACACTGTATAACTGCATCTCTCATTTCCTGCAGGGCAGACCTTGTGCCGGTGTATTGCTTCGGAGAGAATGACATCTATGAACAGGTTCGCTTTACTCCGGGCTCCTGGGGCTGGAAGCTGCAACTCCTCTTTCAGAAATATGTGGGATTTGCCCCCTGCCTGTTCAAAGGCACTGCAGTGTTCGGGGAGAGCAGCTGGGGCCTAAACCCCTTCCCTCGACCCCTAACTACTGTAGGTGAGTATGGTATTTGAACTTTCTGGGACACAATCCACAAGCAAGAAGAGCACTAGGGAGGACAGAAACAGAGAAAGAGGCTGGAGAGAGCAGAAACAGAGAAGGAAGCTGGAGAGGGTAGAATCAGAGAAGGAACTTGGAGAGGGCAGAATCAGAGAAGGAAGCTGGAGAGGGCAGAATCAGAGAAGGAACTTGGAGAGGGCAGAATCAGAGAAGTAAGCTGGATATGGTAAAATTAGTGAAGACACCGGAAAGGATAGAATCAGAGAAGGAAGCTGGAGAGGGCAGAATCAGAGAAGAAAGCTGGAGAGGGTAGAATCAGAAAAGGAAGCAGAAGAGGGTAGAATCAGAAAAGGAAGTTGGAGAGGGGAAGCTGGAGATGGTAGAATCAGAGAAGAAGGCTGGAGAAGACAGAATCAGAGAAGGACACTGGAGAGAGTAGAATCGGTAAAGGAAGCTTAAGAAGGTAGAATCAGAAAAGGAAGCTGGAGAGGGTAGAATCAGAAAAGGAAGCAGAAGAAGGTAGAATCAGAAAAGGAAGTTGGAGAGGGGAAGCTGGAGATGGTAGAATCAGAGAAGAAGGCTGGAGAAGACAGAATCAGAGAAGGACACTGGAGAGAGTAGAATCGGTAAAGGAAGCTTAAGAAGGTAGAATCAGAAAAGGAAGCTGGAGAGGGTAGAATCAGAAAAGGAAGCAGAAGAGGGTAGAATCAGAAAAGAAAGTTGGAGAGGGGAAGCTGGAGATGGTAGAATCAGAGAAGAAGGCTGGAGAAGACAGAATCAGAGAAGGAAGATTTAGAGGGTAGAATCAGAGAAGGAAGCTACAGAGGACAGAATGAGGGAAGGAAGAAGCTAGCATTCAAGAAGGAGGCTGGAGGGGGTAGAATCAGAGAAGGAAGCTGGATAGTGTAGAATAAGAGAAGGAAGCTGGACATGGTAGAATCAGGGAAGGAGACTGGTGAAGGTAGAATTAGAGAAGGAAGCTGGAGATGGTAGAATCAGAGAAGGACACTGGAGAGAGTAGAATCGGTAAAGGAAGCTTAAGAAGGTAGAATCAGAAAAGGAAGCTGGAGAAGGTAGAATCAGAGAAGGAAGATTTAGAGGGTAGAATCAGAGAAGGAAGCTACAGAGGACAGAATGAGGGAAGGAAGGGGATAGCATTCAAGAGCATTCAAGGAGGCTGGAGAGGGTAGAGGGGGTAGAATCAGAGAGGGTAGAATCAGAGAAGAACACTGGAGAGTGTAGAATCAGAGAAGGAAGATGGAGAGGGTGGAATTAGAGAAGGAAGATAGAGAGTGTAGAATCTGAGAAGGAAGCAGGAGAGGGTATAATTATAGAAGGAAGTTGGGTAGGGTGGCATTAAGAAGGAGGCTGGAGATGGTAGAATCAGAGAAGGAAGCTGGAGATGGTAGAATCAGGGAACGAGGCTGTAGAAGGTAGAATCAGATAAGAAAGCTGGAGAGTGTAGAATCAGAGAAGGAAGCTGGAGAGGGTGGAATTAGAGAAGAAAACTGGAGAGGGTGGAATTAGAGAAGGAAACTGGAGAGGGCAGAATCGGAGAAGGAAGTTGAGGAGGATAGAATTGTAGAAGGAAGCTGGAGAGGGTAGCATTAAAGAAGGAGGCCAGAGAGGGTAGAATCAGAGAAGCAAGCTGTAGAGTGTAGAATCAGAGAAGGAAGCTGGAGATGGTAGAATCAGAGAAGGAGACTGGATAGGGTAGAATCAGAGAAGGAAACTGGAGAGGGCAGAATCAGAGAAAGAAGCTGGGGAGGATAGAGTTAGAGTCAGAAGCTGAAGATGGAAGAATCAGACAAGGAGGATGGAAAAGGTAGAATTAGAGAAGGAGATTGGAGAGGGACTATCAGAGAAGGAGGTTGGCAAGGTCAGAATAAGAGAATGAGGATGGGTAGGTGGCCAAAAATAATATTTCCATTACTTAAACAACTCCCTGGTTTAGTATGTCATTGGTTTATCGTGAGATCTTGCAGACAGGCAGATGGAAAACCCAACTCTCCCCCCACCCGCACCATGAAGTCTCACTCCTCCAGTGGCATGTCCTGTAATGATGTAAGCACAGTAGAAGGAATCCCTGTCCTGCACAGTTGGTGGTGCTGATTCTGTGTAGTAAAATGCAGCAGATTCGTGACATCATCTCAGCCCCGGCAAAGTCAAAGACTGGGGCTCCCCAGCAGACTTTCAATATTAAAATGATATTGAAAAATGAAAAATCATACTGTTGCTGTATATTGAGACGTGTCAAGAATTTATTTATGCAACGTTTGCAGAGTTACTGAAAGATCCAGTTTTAGAGTTAAGGATCTGGTGGACGGTCTACCTGGCCAGCATTCATTAATAATTGAAATACCAGTTTTGGCTGAACTGTCTTTTGAAATGTAAACTTTCTGCCTCACTAAATTGGAAGAATCATGACAGATTTCCTTTAAGAGATAGCCATGTCCTCCAACGGTATTCTCCCCAATCCGCACTCTCTTGTGGCCTCCCTGCAACCTCATATGCCCTTTGTCCTTTAATTGGCCCAAGTGCATTCAGGCTGGCATGGGGGGAGTGGGAATGTACGCAATCACTGTCACAAGGGGGGAGCAGTGACATCATCCGCCCAGGTAAACTCTGACACCATTTTAAACTGGATACCTGCAGTGAGGTGTCAGTGGGGGACTATGGATAGATGAATATAGCTTGCCGGTGGATAGGAAATTAGGAGGCACTCAGGGGCGGGCTGACAACTCATGGGGCCCCCGGGCAATAGGAGATTATGGGGCTCCCGGGCAATCAGAGATTATGGGGCCACACAGTATACACACACACAGTATACACATACATGTACACACAGTATACACATACATGTACACACAGTATACACAGACATGTTTCTATTGGCTGAGAAGATACTGGAGAGGTGGGGCAGCTATAATCTCTGCATTTTTAGACCAAAAGGATAGCGGTAAGAGACATTTCAGAAACAGATGTAAAAAAAACCCACAGATTTTGACATACTGTCCCTGGTTTTACTGAGGCTGGCAACCCTGATGGGGCCCCCTAGTGGTCCGGGGCCCTCGGGAAGTTCCCAAGTAGCCGAATGGTCAGTCCGCCCCTGGCACTGTCATTGTTCTGAATATTCAGGTGACAATGTCTATTTAAAGAGGTCAAGCCTTGAAACAAAGGCATACCAAGAACAGAACTAGGACAATTTAAGATGTCCTCTGAGGTTTATAGTTGAGATATTCTGCAGGGTATATGTGAAGTGCTCATGGTGGGGTTAGAGATGAGATCTGCTGCAGGCTGTGAATTGGAGAAATGTTCTGCTGGGGGTATATTCTGTAATATCTTTGATTAGATATTATGCAAGGTGTATAGACATTCTTTGTGTCATGTATAGGTATTTTGCCGGATCTATAAGTAAGAAGTTCTGCAGGTATGAAAAGTCCTGTGGCGTGGTTTGGATGAGATGCTCTGCAGCTTGTCTGGGTGAGAGGGAGTGTAGGGTACCCTGGCGATGACGCCATGCTCTGTGTCTGCATGTGATCCTCAGCGAATAAAATTCCAGGTAATAGTTGTAGTATCTGCAGACTGTGTGTCATCAGGTTACATAGATAGTACAAGAGACAGGGAGAGCTATATATAGAGCACAATGTGACCGAGGAGGGAGACAGGGACAGAGAGAGGGAGAGACAGGGACCAGAACAGAGAGAGTTATATATAGAGCACAATGTGACCGAGGAGGGATACAGGGACAGAGAGACAGACACAGGGACCAGGACAGAGAGAGTTATATATAGAGCACAATGTGACCGAGGAGGGAGACCGGGACAGAGAGACAGAGACACAGGGACCAGGACAGAGAGAGCTATATATATAGAGCACAATGTGACCGAGGAGGGAGACAGGGACAGAGAGACAGACACAGGGACCAGGACAGAGAGTTATATATAGAGCACAATGTGACCGAGGAGGGAGACAGGGACAGAGAGAGGGAGAGACAGGGACCAGAACAGAGAGAGTTATATATAGAGCACAATGTGACCGAGGAGGGAGACAGGGACAGAGAGACAGAGACACAGGGACCAGGACAGCGAGAGCTATATATATATATATATATATATATAGAGCACAATGTGACTTAGGAGGAGACAGGGAGAGACAGGGACCAGGTCAGATAGATTTATATATAGAGCACAATGTGACCGAGGAGGGAGACAGGGACCAGGACAGAGAGAGTTATATATAGACAACAATGTGACCGAGGAGGGAGACAGAGAGAGGGAGAGACAGGGACTAGGACAGAGAGAGTTATATATATAGAGCACAATGTGACCGAGGAGGGTGACAGGGACAGAGAGACAGACACAGGGACCAGGACAGAGAGAGCTATATATAGAGCACAATGTGACCAAGGAGAGAGACAGGGACCAGGACAGAGAGAGCTATATATAGAGCACAATGTGACCGAGGAGGGAGAGAGGAAAAGAGAGACAGAGACACAGGGACCGAGACAGTGATCAATATATAGACAGAGAGGAGAGAGAAGAGAGGGATGGATGAGACATAGAGAAGAGAGGGATGGATGAGACATAAAGGAGAGAGAAGAGAGGGATGGATGAGACATAGAGGAGAGAGAAGAGAGGGATGGATCAGACATAGAGGAGAGAGAAGAGAGGGATGGATGAGACATAGAGGAGAGAGAGAAGAGAGGGATGGATGAGACATAGAGGAGAGAGAAGAGAGGGATGGATGAGACATAGAGACGAGAGAAGAGAGGGATGGATCAGACATAGAGGAGAGAGAAGTGAGGGATGGATCAGACATAGAGGAGAGAGAGAAGAGAGGGATGGATGAGACATAGAGGAGAGAGAAGAGAGGGATGGATCAGACATAGAGGAGAGAGAGAAGAGAGGGATGGATGAGACATAGAGGAGAGAGAAGAGAGGGATGGATCAGACATAGAGGAGAGAGAGAAGAGAGGGATGGATCAGACATAGAGGAGAGAGAAGAGAGGGATGGATGAGACATAGAGGAGAGAGAAGAGAGGGATGGATGAGACATAGAGGAGAGAGAAGAGAGGGATGGATGAGACATAGAGGAGAGAGAAGAGAGGGATGGATTAGACATAGAGGAGAGAGAAGAAAGGGATGGGTCGGACATAGAGGAGAGAGAAGAGAGGGATGGATCAGACATAGAGGAGAGAGAAGAGAGGGATGGATCAGACATAGAGGAGAGAGAAGAGAGGGATGGGTCAGACATAGAGGAGAGAGAAGAGAGGGATGGATGAGACATAGAGAAGAGAGAGAAGAGAGGGATGGATGAGACATAGAGAAGAGAGAGAAGAGAGGGATGGATTAGACATAGAGGAGAGAGAAGAGAGGGATGGATGAGACATAGAGGAGAGAGAGAAGAGAGGGATGGATCAGACATAGAGGAGAGAGAAGAGAGGGATGGATGAGACATAAAGGAGAGAGAGAAGAGAGGGATGGATCAGACATAGAGGAGAGAGAAGAGAGGGATGGATCAGACATAGAGGAGAGAGAAGAGAGGGATGGATGAGACATAGAGGAGAGAGAGAAGAGAGGGATGGATCAGACATAGAGGAGAGAGAAGAGAGGGATGGATGAGACATAAAGGAGAGAGAAGAGAGGGATGGATCAGACATAGAGGAGAGAGAAGAGAGGGATGGATCAGACATAGAGGAGAGAGAAGAAAGGGATGGGTCGGACATAGAGGAGAGAGAAGAGAGGGATGGGTCGGACATAGAGGAGAGAGGGGTAGAGGAGAAGGAGATGGTGGGAGAGGAGTGCTAGTCAGCGGGAGGTGCGGTGGAGAACAGATGGAGAATAGAGATGACAGAGGATATTAGGAGAGAACAGAGAGGTAGGCAGAAAATGAGACAGGACACCATACTATAGATAGTAATAGGCAGCAGAGCGTGACATGAAAGAGACTGAATGTATTGTGCGATGAATATATTAGAATGGATATAAAAGGCGTGGATATATTTAGGAGGGGGGGAGGGGCAGGGGTGAAGTGGGGATAAAAGGGGAGTGACTTCATTAGGAAAGGATATATCAGGGATGTATAAAATAAGGATGAACATATATATACTTTATATATCAGGAATAGATACAGTGCCTTGAAAAAATATTCATACCCCTTGATATTTTCCACATTTTGTCATGTTACAACTGAAAACGTAAATGTATTTTTTTTAGGATTTTATGTGATAGACCAACACAAAGTGGCACTTAATTGTGAAGTGGAAGGAAAATGATAAATGGTTTTCAATTTTTTTTTACAAATAAATATGTGAAAAGTGTGGAGTACATTTGTATTCAGCCCCCCGGAGTCAATACTTTGTAGAACCACCTTTCACTGCAATTACAGCTGCAAGTCTTTTTGGGGATGTCTCTACCAGCTTTGCACATCTAGAGAGCAATATTCTTGCCCATTCTTCTTTACAAAATAGCTCAAGCTCTTTACGGCTGGATGGAGAGCGTCTTTCCATCAATTCTGACCAGCTTCCCTGTCCCTGCTGAAGAAAAACATCCCCACAACATGATGCTGTCACCACCATGTTTCACAGTGGGGATGGTTTGTTCAGGATGATGTGCAATGTTAGTTTTCACACGTAGCATTTTGCTTTTAGGCCAAAAAGTTACATTTTGGTCTCATCTGACCAGAGCACCTTCTTCCACATGTTTGCTGTGTCCTCCACATGGCTTCTTGCAAACAGCAAACATGACTTCTTATGGCTTTCTTTCAACAATGGATCTCTATTTGCCACTCTTCCATAAAGGCCAGATTTGTGGAGCGCACGACTAATAGTTCCACTGTGGACAGATTCTCCCACCTGAGCTGTGGATCTCTGCAGCTCCTCCAGAGTTACCATGGGCCTCTTGGCTGCTTCTCTGATTAATGCTCTCCTTGCCCAGCCTGTCAGTTTAGGTGGACGGCCATGTCTTGGTAGTTGTGCAGTTGTGCCATACTTTTTCCATTTTCAGAAGATGGATTGAACAGTGCTCAGTGAGATGTTCAAAGTTTAGGATATTTTTTTATAACCTAACCCTGCTTTAAACTTCTCCACAACTTTATCCCTGATCTGTCTGGTGTGTTCCTTGGCCTTACTAATGCTATTTTTTCACTAAGGTTCGCTAACAAACCTCTGAGGGTATCACAGAACAGCTGTATTTAAACTGAGGTTAAATTACACATAGGTGGACTCTAGTTACTAATTAAGTGACTTAAGATGGATCTCAGTTGGAAGTGAGTTTGGTGGGGAGGGATGGATCTCAGTGGGGGGTGAGTTGGGTGGGGAGGGACGAATGTCGGGGGTGGGTTGGGTGGGGAGGGACAGTTGTCAGTCGGGGGTGAGTTGGGTGGGGAGGGACAGATGTCAGTGGGGGGTGAGTTGGATGGAGAGGGATGGACCCCAGTTGGGGTGAGTTGGGTGGAGAGGGATGGATCCCAGTTGGGGTGAGTTGGGTGGAGAGGGATGGATCCCGTTGGGGTGAGTTGGGTGGGGAGGGATGGATGTCCGTGGGGGGGTGAGTTGAGTGGAGAGGTGTCAATGGAGGGGAGAGTTGGGTGGGGAGAGATGGATCTCAGTAGGGGCTAAGTTGGGTGGGGAGGGACGGATGTCGATGGGGGGGTGAGTTGGGTGGGGAGGGATGGATGTCAGTGGGGGGTGAGCTGGGTGTGGAGAGATGGATCTTAGCTTGTGTGAGTTAGGTGGGGAGGGATGATGTCAATCGGGGGTGAGTTGGGTGGGGAGGGATAGGTCTCAGTAGGGGGTGAGTTGGGTGGGGAGGGACGAATGTCAGTGGGGGTGAGTTGGGTGGGAGGGACAGATGTCAGTGGGGGTGAGGTGGGTGGGGGGGATGGATCCCAGTTAGGTGGGGCGGGACAGAAGTCAGTGGGGGTGAGTTGGGTGGGGAGGGATGGATCCCAGTTGGGTGGGGGGGGATGGATGTCAGTGGGGAGGAGGGGTGAGTTGAGCAGAGAGGGACAGATGTCAGTGGGGGGTGAGTTGGGTGGGAAGAGAAGGATGTCAGTGGGGGGTGAGTTGGATGGGGAGCGATGGATGTCAGTGGGGGGTGAGTTGAGCAGAGAGGGACAGATGTCAGTGGGGGGTGAGTTGGGTGAGAAGAGAAGGATAAGGATGTCAGTGGGGGGTGAGTTGGATGGGGAGCGATGGATGTCAGTGGGGAGTGAGCCACACCTAAGATGGCCACAAGATTCACATAGGCGGCCACTGGTTGGGCACCGGGGCTTGAACGTGGGGAGGGCAGAAGGTTTTATACCTTAATGCATTCTATGTGCAGCAGCGCCCCCAGCACCCCTAATACTTACCTGAGCCCCATCTCAATCCAGCGATGTGCACGAGAGCCTCAGCTCTCTGAGGACTCTCCCTCCTCATTGGCTGAGACAACAGCGGGTGCCATTGGCTCTTGCTGCTGTCAATCACAGCCAGTGAGTCAATGAGCAGAGAGCAGAGAGAGGGGGCGGGCCAACCCGTGGCTCTGTATGTGAATGGACACACAGAGCAGCGGCTCAGGAGGGGGCCCTCAGCAGGAGGGAGGAGTCAGTAGCTCTGGCAGAGGATCCAAGAAGAGGAGGATTGGGGCTGCTCTGTGCAAAACCACTGCACAGAACAGCTAAGTAATATTATTATTTTTTTTAAAGCCAAGCCTTTTTTTACCACTTTAAGTCGTTGTCTTCTTTTTGTTTCAGTGGGAAGACCCATCCGTGTGCCGCATTGTCCCGTCCCTTCAGAAGAAGAAGTGTCACATTATCACAAACTCTACATAGAGGGACTGAAACAGCTCTTTGACGAGTTCAAGGTGTCTTGTGGACTCTCAGCTAGTGATGTTCTACAGATCATCTGACCCGGTTTTGGGCAGCATCTGGCTCTCCATCTATGACAATACCATACAAGGCAGTGTGCCATGGACATTCTGGCACTCAATTACACAATCCCTACCATGGATTCCTTTAAGGCTAACTAAACACAAAATGAGTACTTCAGTTATGGATGGCTGTTCTTGGATTATATCAACTGACCTGTCTTTTTCTCATGTAGACTTGCCCAGTAAATCACATATCTGGTATTTCCAGGTATAAGGGATCATGTGACTTACTCCCCTTTCTTCTAAGGGATGGTGTGCATGCTTGATGATTGGCCACTCAGGACTGTCACATGGAAGGGGGGTTGTCATCATCTCTGTGTAGGCTCCAATCATGAGTTTAAACCTACAGAGGACTTCATCTCCTAACTCCTGGAGGCCAACGTTTGATTGGTTAATGTGGAGGGGTGGGCGGATGATGTCACAACCTCCACCTCAACTAATCAGAGGAAGTCTTGTATTCATTGATAAAACACAAAACTTTATGTGATGGGCTGAGCAGCACTAAGCCCGGCCCAGATTTTGTTTCGGTGACAGGACAGGAAGTCCCTGTACCACTGATGAAACACAGCATTGTATACTGTATGTACTATTGCACTATTTAACCACTTTCCACTCGCCTGCCCACAATGTACTGTGGACGGGTGGCCGGTGTAGGCAAATCGACATACCCATACATCGCTGCCTACTTTGGGGTTTACTTTACACATAGTTGGGCACACTTTTAACCCCTTGATCACCCTAGATGTTAACCCCTTTCCACCCAGCATCATTAGTACAGAGACAGTGTATAATATTATCACTGTATTAACGTCACTGGTGATGTCAGTCAGTTCCCCTCAGCATCAGTTAGTGTCAGATTGTCTGCCGCACTATCGCCGTCCTGTTATAAGTCGCTGATCACCGCCATTAGTAGTATATATATAATATATATATATATATATATATATATATATATATATATATATAAATATATATATATATATATATATATATATATATAATCATAGTTTGTAGGCACTATAACTTTCATGCAAACTAATCAATATACACCCATCAGGATTTTTTTGATTTTTTTTTATCAAAGATATGTAGCAGAATAAATTTTTACCAAAATGTATGAAGAAATTAGATTTTTAAAATCAAAAGATTTTTCTGGATATGTTTTATAGCAATAAGTAAAACATTTTGTTGTTTTTTTTCACAATTTTTGGTCTTTTTTTTTTTTTATATTGCAAAAAATAAAAAAAACTGTGGTGATCAAATACCACCAAAAGAAAGCTCTATGTGTGACAAAAATGATCGAAATTTGTGTTTAGGTACAGCTTTGCATGACCGCACAGTTACCAGTTAAAATAGCGCAGTGCTAAAGGTAGCAAAAAATGGCCTGGTCATGAAGGAGGTAAAATCTCCCGGAGCTGATGTGGCTAAACTGAAAGCAAACTTGGAGTTATGCTGTAAGACTAGATGTTATGGGGTGTTAATTTTAGAATTTAGGCTTGGGTTAGGCTAATGTGCAGCCAATCTTTTTAGTTTTAGATCAAATATGGATAGATTAGACCCCTGTCAAGTTAATTTTTACCATCTCTTCACTTTATGTCCTGGTGACACCACAGGAACCCATCTCTGAGAGTCGTCACAGAAACAGGAGTCCACATTTCTCTTGCTCTGGTGACAATAAACTTTTGGATATTCCCTAATTTTTTGTCTCACTAACAGTGGTCACCAAGAAAAATAGAGGGCTGATTTTCCCCAGTGGGGTCGCAGACATGAAAAAAAAAACACAGTCTAACTAGGCTTAGGGTCTTAATGGACCTTTCTTTGTGCACTGGTCCAAATCATTTGGTGGAGGGGGGATTCCGGGGTGGGGTTTTTTTTCAGGAGTTGGGCTTGGCCCTTTAGTTCCAGTGAAGGGAAATTCTAAAGGCATCAGCATACCAAGACATTTTGGACAATTTCATGCTCCCAACTTCGTGGAAACAGTTTGGGGATGGTCCCTTCCTGTTCCAACATGACTGCACGCCAGTGCGCAAAGCAAGGTCCATAAAGACATGGGTTAGCGAGTTTGGGGTGGCCTGACCTCAACCCGATAGAACACTTTGGGATGAATTAGATCAGAGACTGTGAGCCAGGCCTTCTCGTCCACATCAGTGCCTGACCTCACAAATGTGCTTCTGGAAGAATGGTCAAACATTCCCATAAACACACCTAAACCTTGTGGACAACCTTCCCAGAAGAGTTGAAGATGTTATAGCTGCAAAGGGTGGCCCAACTCAATATTGAACCCTACAGACTAAAACTGAGATTCCATTAAAGTTCATGTGCATGTAAAGGCAGGCGTCCAAATAATTTTGTTAATATAGTGTCAATTTCTGTCTCTAGTACAGTGATAATTGGTTGCTAGCTCTCCCCCTCATCTATTCTGTGAATAGACAAGGGCAGAGGAGGGGTGGATAAACATTGAACAGTGCAAAATTGGTCAACAGTTTGACAGTTTTAACCAGTGATAATAGGGCTGAAAGGTGTATAAGAGAAAAAGAGTACAGATAGGTGTTTTACTACAAGTATTAAGAGACCAATGATACAACAGAATAAAATTGGCCAGCACTAGGAAAATTATAATCAGCAAGGCTAGGCCCAAATTTACAGATTGAAGTTGTACTACAAGTATTAATTAATGTAGAGAATACAGCAGTGTAAAACTGGCTAGTAGCAGTTTTAATGAACAATAACAGGCCTAACTGATGTACGCCTAACTTTAATTTTATCTATGGGGATAGGATGGAGCAAAAAAGTGAAATAATGTGAGATGGTTTAGGTGAACACTGTTCTTTCAAGTGATTCAGCGGTGTGCTGTACACAATAGGCAGCTCTGAGAAAAGATGTTTAGCAACAGGTGAATACTCCACTTTGAGTAGCCCAAGCCCAAAAGGTTTCACCTATAACTAAAAAAACATTGTTATGCCGTGTACACACGGTCGGACTTTCCGCCGGCAAATGTGCGATCGGAGCTTGTTGTCGATAATTCCGACCGTGTGTAGGCTCCTTCGGACAGTTTCCATCGGAAATTCCGTTGCACAAAATTTAAGATCTGGTTCTCAAATTTTCCGACAACAAAATCGGTTCGCGGAAATTCTGACCATGTGTAGACAATTCCGACGTACAAAGTGCCATGCATGCTCAGAATCAGGCAGAAGAGCAGCACTGGCTATTGAACTTAATTTTTCTTGGCTCGTCGTACGCGTTGTACGTCACGCGTTCTTGACGTTCGGAATTTCCGACCAACTTTGTGTGACCGTGAGTATGCAAGACAAGTTTGAGCCGACATCCGTCGGAAAAAATCCCATGGATTTTGTTGTCGGAATGTGCGATCGTGTGGACGCGGCATAAGGTGGACAGATCCTTTAAGCCAATGACACGGGAATAAGATGGTTTAAAACAAGCAGACAGCCATTGGCCATGCTGATTATAGGAAAAATATAAAGCTTTTCTTCCATGTATTTTATTTTTTATAATGTTTACAAGTTTATAAGCTGATCTCTAGTTTGCATTATTTTTATAGAATTTCTGTGTGCTGATAATTATTTAAAGCGGGACTGTACTGAAAATTTTTTTTTTAAAAGCCAGCAGCTACAAATACTGCAGCTGCTGACTTTTAAAAAATGTACACTTACCTGTCCAGGGTCCAGCGGTGTCGGCAGCAGAGGCCGATCGATCGCTCAGCTCTCTGCTGTAGCCCGGCGCCATTCTCGGTGAGGGAATCAGGAAGTGGCTTCACTTCCCGATTCCCTACTGCGCATGCGCGAGTCTTAGACAGGTATCTGCACCCCCCTCCCCCCTGAAAGGTGCCAAATGTGACACCGGAGGGGGGGAGGGTTCCGAAAAGCGGGAGTTCCACTTTAGGGTGGAATCCCCCTTTAACACAGGCATGGGTGTCTGCATAACTTTTTTAAGGGGGGGCATCATTTTAGGGTCACCCATGCACCGCCCCTTTTCGACAATGTCATTATCACAATATCATGGTCAGAGACTGCAGACGTAGTACAGTCCCTAGGATAGGTAATGGATAATGGCCAACAGGCCCTCTTACCAGACCCAGCAAAACTACAGCAGTGATCCCTCCAGCTGGATGATCGCTTACTCTGGGTTCCCCGGGGGAGACTCTGGTCAGTATTGTAGCATGTCTGTACCCTGGTAGTGGCTCAGTCTTTCTCTCTCTGGTGGCGCTGGGCAACGTGGCTCTCTCTCTGGCTTCTGCCCAGCACACTCCTCGTTCTTTGTCCTGTAGCACTCTCTCCAATTACTTGACTGAGTTCCCTAAGTACCCTCGGGTGCAAGCCATCTGGTTCCTGTGATTTAATAATGTTAAGTTTCCCAAGTCTAATTTTAATTCTGTCCTCTGTTAACCATGGAGGTGCTTCCTGTGATGTGTCCTGAGGATAAACACTGCAGTTTTGGTTACTGAAACCCCCGATTCCCTCGTTAAGACTGAGGAGAAGAATAAATTCAATCCCTTTCGCCATCTCCCTATCCTTTGTAACCAGATGTCCTTCCTCATTCTTTATGGGGCCAATATGGTCTGTCCAACCTTTTTTACTGTAAAGCCACCCATGTAAAGCATATGCACAGCAGCAAAGAGAGTGGGCTTTAACAGCCACATACAGTACATACTCTATATGCATCTTCGGCCAGCGCAGGTTTGTTGTAAGTGAGCACACCGAGCTGTCAAAGACTAACGATCAGGAAACAGCGAGACCAGCTCCCGATCAAGTCACCACTGTGACAGCCAATCACAGTGGTCACATGATTAGGCAGCCTTTCCAGGC
>CM053029.1:63565644-63609056 GCA_028564925.1 Lithobates sylvaticus
TAAAATGCACTTTTTATCTATCAAAAAGTGTTTGATTGCATTTGTGAATTCCAAAATACAATATGCAGTTCAGTTTTGGGCACCAGTTCTCAAAAAGGATATCGGGGAACTGGAGAAAGTGCAGAGAAGGGCAACCAAACTGATAAGAGGCATGGAGGAGCTCAGTTATGAGGAAAGATTAGAGGAACTGAATTTATTCACCCTTGATAAGAGGAGATTAAGGGGGGATATGATCAACATGTACAAATATATAAGGGGTCCATTTAGTGAACTTGGTGTTGAGTTATTCACTTTACAGTCAACAAAGAGGACAAGGGGGCACTCTTTACGTCTAGAGGAAAAGAGATTTCATCTCCAAATACGGAAAGGTTTCGGGGGATCAGGAAGGAATTTTTTCCCCTGCTTTAGCAAATTGGAGCATGCTCTGCTGGGGTTTTTTGCCTTCCTCTGGATCAACTGTGGGTATAGAATGGGGTATATAGGATTGTATGATATTATTATTTTTTTTATTATTATTTTATTTGTGGTTTGACTGGATGGACTTGTGTCTTTTTCTCAACCTAACTAAATATGTAATTATGTAACTATGTAATTTAAATGAATAGTAGTGGTAAAAAAAAAGCACTTGTGGGTTTAACCAATCTTTTTTTTTGCACAATTCTCCTTTAAGGGGGCGTGCCAAGGGGTGTGTCTTATGCCTGCATACTTTTGCTTATAGGTGTCCCTCATTCCCATCTCAAAAAGTTGGGAGGTATGGTGACTATGCAAATTGCGGCTTACCCAGCGCATAAGATAAGAGGGGGTTAAAAATAATACCACGGGGGGTTAAAGTTCCTGCAAGTTTACTTATAGGCTGGGGTGAGGGCGGGGGTGGGGAAGGCTCATGTTAGTGGGACTTTAGGGTTGAGCATCACTGTACACCAAAAACAAGCTTCTCCAATCTGCTGGTGTTTATAGCAAGCTGCAGCATTTTAATAGGATTTAGGTCAAGACTTTGACCTGGTCATTCTAAAATATAAATCCACTTTAATATTAATTTACTCCTTTATTTTGAAACACTGCTATAAAATGGTCCTCTATGGTCAAACTTTAGTTGAAAAACTATAAATAAAAATGTTTTCTCCAGATATAGAGATTCTGCAGTACAGGCCATCTAGGCATAATCAGACTACAAGCACTGAGCCCATTGCTCAGGTATTTACCAACTTTCAAAAACTTGTGATTGAACCACTCTGACTTTATCACGCTGATAAGATACCTTTGACCTAAGAAAAGCAATCACTCTCTGTGAACTAAGTCCATTTTTAATCTTCATTTATATGAGAGGTAATAAACACTTAAATCACAAAACAACATACAATAAATTGTATGTACATTATCCAGTCTATGCGCATTAGGCCCCTTTCACGCGAGGCGGACTCCGCTTGCACGGAGCCCGCCTCTGTCAGTTGGCTCAGCGGGAGATCTCTCCGTTGATCTCCGCTGAGCCGGCGGATGACAAGCCTCTCTCCGCTCACTGAGCGGGGAGGGGCTTGCGAGCGCCGCTGGTCTCTATGGAGAGATCGGATGAAAACGGACAGTGTGTCCGTTTTCATCAGATCTCACCCGATCCGATCCGCCAGCGACGGATCTGGGCGTGGGGCCATACGTCTGCTTTTGGCGGATCGGACCGGGTCGGATGTCAGCGGACATGTCTCCGCTGACATCCGACGCTCCATAGGCTAACATGGAGCGCCCGTTCAGATCCGCCGTCAAAACTGACAGGCGGATCTGAACGGTCCGTCCATGTGAAAGGGGCCTAACACTCAAGGTAAAGAGAATGCATTATATTTTTGTAAATATTTGTATTTATCATGTTTAGAGTAAAAATTATAAAATGTTATTACTTTTTGGTCATTTGAAATATCGCACATGACTATAATGGTTCTGTATAAATATAATTTTAGTTACTTTAACCACTTGCCTACCAGGCACGAACACCCCCTTCCTGCCCAGGCCGTTTTTCAGCTTTCAGCGCTGTCGCACTTTTGAATGACAATTGCGCGGTACCCAATCTAATTTGTTATCATTTTCTTCACACAAATAGAGCTTTCTTTTGGTGGTATTTAATCACTGCTGTTTTTTTTTATCTTTTACAAAAACAAAAGATTTGGGGAAAAAAACGTTTTTTTTTTTTTCTTTTTTTTCTGTCAGTAAATTTTGTAACTAAGTAATTTTTCACCTTCACTGATGTGCGCTGATGAGGCGGCACTGATGGGCACTGATAGACTAAACTGGTGGGCATTGATGAGGTGGCACTTATGGGCACTGATGAGGCGGCACTTATGGGCACTGATGAGGAGGCACTAATATGCCGCACTTATGGGCACTCATAGATGGCACTGATATGTGGCACTGATGAGCACTGATAGGCGGCACTGATGGGTACTTTTAGGTGGCACTGATGGGCACTGTTAGGTGGTACTGGTGGGCACTGATAGGCGGCAGTGGCGGCATTGATATGCGGTTCGGATAGGCGATATGGATAGGCGGTACAGATGGGCACTGATAGGCATTGATGGGTGGTACTGATGGGCGACACTGATGGGCATTGTTGGACAGCACTGATGGGCATTGATGGGCAGCACTGATAGGCAGCACTAATTGCCAGCACTGACTGGGATGGCTAATGGGCACTGATTTGTGGTAATTGTGGGCAGTGTGGGCTCTGATCACTGGCACTGGTGGGCACTGTATGCTAGCATTGGTGGGAACTGTATGTTGGCATTGGTGTGCACTCTATTTTTTAAACTTTATTTACATATTGTAATCAGGGCACTGATCATCAGTGCCCTGATTACTTACCTAGCTGTCCCCTGTGAGGAGATGCCACTGATCGGCTTTCCTCTCCTCACACTCTGTCAGTGTAAGGCGAGGAGCGCCGATTAAGAGGCATCTCCGTGTTTACATGTGACCGGCTGTGATTGGACACAGCCGATCACATGGTTTAAGAGCCACTGACGTGGCTCTTTACACAGATCGGGGTCGCACCCTGTCCTAGCAACACAGTGCGGCCACGATCGCCGTGCTGTGCGCCCCAGCGGGCACGCGGGAGCGGCTGTTCCATGCCGCCGTCATATGACGGTGGCTCAGAACAAGAGCTGCACCGCCCTGCCGTCATGACTGCTGAGGTGCAATGAGTCCAGGTACTATGAATTGTAAATAACCTGTATACCCGTCTTTTAATCCTTGCCCCTTCATCCCAATAAATAACACGCTGACAACTGCTAAGTTGGAAAGGGCAAGGCCACAGCTTTATTTCTTTAAATCCAACACATAACATGAATACCAAACCAAAAGAATACTTCAAACAGTGCCTGTCACAGTTATACTGTGAGCACTTAATCCAAAGGGAAGGAGATAAGAAGGGTGGGGAGGCCTGTCCTTACCATAAGTGCTGGACAGGCCGTCTGCTTCCCATTTCCCTCAACAGCAGCCATTTTATGCTGGCAAGGTCAAGAAACCGCAGCAAGCTGTGACGTACCAATGAAAAAATTTTTTTAGGGCGGGAGGGTGGGCAGCTCTTCCACGGATCTTCCAGAAGGATCCAGAATTTCTGGGCGCGGCACTTTTGTTGAGCTCAGGCCCAGCCCCCCCCCGCACCCCCCACCAATCTTTAATGACCTTCTGGTCACTTTGACCCGCCCTGGACATGCCCCCATCAGTCAGGGCTCTCTTTCCCTATGGGGGTCAAGAGGCCTTCATGACTGCTGAGGTGCAATGAGTCCAGGTACTATGAATTGTAAATAACCTGTATACCCGTCTTTTAATCCTTGCCCCTTCATCCCAATAAATAACACGCTGACAACTGCTAAGTTGGAAAGGGCAAGGCCACAGCTTTATTTCTTTAAATCCAACACATAACATATGAATACCAAACCAAAAGAATACTTCAAACAGTGCCTGTCACAGTTATACTGTGAGCACTTAATCCAAAGGGAAGGAGATAAGAAGGGTGGGGAGGCCTGTCCTTACCATAAGTGCTGGACAGGCCGTCTGCTTCCCATTTCCCTCAACAGCAGCCATTTTATGCTGGCAAGGTCAAGAAACCGCCACCCGCCTGTCAGTGACCAACTGACGGGCGCCCCACCGCAGCCAGCACCTGTTCCACGCCCCGTTGTAGACCCAGATTAAAGATGTCTAGACCAATGTCATTGAGGTGAACACCATCCGGTCTCAAAAGGTCAGAATTATCACCCTCCAAGTCCCTGTGACGAACAACGAAACCCCCGAGCTGTCGAACAAACTTGGAAACTTGCGCGTTAACCTTCCTACGAAAACGTTCCAAACTGGGGCCCGGGATCACCCGCGCCCACACCGAACGGGGCACGATTTCCGACCAAACGAGGACCAGATTGGTAAAGGCCGCAAAACAGTAGGCAATGTCTCGCTTGATTGCGGAAATCAGGTCAACGGAACGCAGGAAGCCCACATCATTACCGCCAGCATGGAGTACCAAAACGATAGAACCAGACACGTGTGCTCGGAGTTGCAGGCATTCCGTAAGAACCTGGGACCATCTCAACCCACGAAGCCCGAGCCAGCGGACCCTGGCAAGATCGTAATCGAAATCCAGGTCCCTCCCGTAGGTCCGGGCTTCCGCACGGCGGGCTGCCCAGTAAATGAAAGAGTCACCGACAATCCACACCAAGACCGGGCAAGGACCTGAAAAAATTAACACAACAGATGTGGACGGACATACAACGTAAAACGAGACGATTCCCATCTACCCAGGCGCTGAAGTTCCATATCGGAAAAACCCATGCCAGACGCAGCAGTCGCCGCACCGATGCGAAAGGAGTGCGTAGAAAAATCATGCGAAGGAAGTCCCATAACCTCGAGACATCGACGAAAAACACGTAAAAATTGAAACCTACTTAGAGAGGAGGAGTCTGAATGAACGAAAAAAGCTAAAGAAGGGGGGCGCGCAGTCCGGAAAAGAGAGGCCAACGATACCGGACAGAAGGGGCCACCACAAGGATACAATACCACCCTCCGGCCCCTACCCAGGCTGTCAGTCTTCGAAGTACGCAACAGGACAGTCACGCAATGCTCCGTGAAAAAGACGTCCGCCGCCAGGATGCCGCCCGCCGTTGACGTGGCTCTCGAAACTAGTTCACTAATGCGAAAAGCGCCGAAGAACGCCCAAGAGAACGCCACGCAAAACAGGAGGGTCTCAAATTCCGAAGAGCACACTGAAGGCAACGTGGAAAGGATGCCCGATAGGATCTGAATAGAAACCGGGCGCCTAGAATCAGGGGAATGAGTAGCGCGCTTCCAACCCCGCAGCATCCGTCGAACCGGAAAAGCTTTCGTAATGTCCTCCCAGCCAAGGAGCTGAAACCAAAAGGACAGCGCAGATAAGGATGAGGAGACAGTTGAACCCGAAACACCCTTCTGCAGCAAATGAACCAAATAGACAAACAAAGCCATACGCCTGTCGTAAGATGAATAAATGGAAAACTCACCGCCTGAAATGTGCGCCCACTCGTGCCAAACCCTGCAGTACGACGCCCACGTCCGCGCAGACAGCGACGACCGAAGGAGCTTCAGTAAGCCTCCGAAACGAGGTTCCATAAGTGGGCCGGACAAGGAAGGCCCTCCAGGGAGACCGACGGAACCAGAGAGCGGAAACGATCGAGCTGTAAACGGGAGAGAGCATCAGCAATATCATTAGCCGTTCCGGGAACATGCTTAGCCCTAACATAAATGTTAAATTGCAAACACTTCAAAACTAAAAACCGAAGCAAAGAAACTACTGGGGGGGAACTGGCTGACTGCCTGTTCACTACTTGCACCACACTCATATTGTCAGACCAGAAGACCACTTGATGGTCACGCAACCGTTCACCCCAAAGCTCAACAGCAACAACGATCGGAAAGAGCTCTAGAAGGGTGAGGTTGCCCAACAAACCCAAGCGGGCCCATGAGGCCGGCCACTGCTCAGCAGACCACATCCCCTGGAAGAAAGCGCCGAAGCCACAGGAGCCTGCTGCATCGGTGTATAGCTCCAGCTGTGAGTTCGGCACTTCCTCCCTTGGCCAACAAGACTGGCCATTGTAGGCTTGAAGGAACGACAACCAGATCCCCAAGTCAGCACGCATGGGCCTGGTGATCCGAACGTAGTGGTGAGGGGCGGACACCCCTTTCATGGCCCATGCCAGGCGCCTGCAGAAGGCTCTCCCCATTCGAATGACCCTGCAGGCAAAAACTAAGTGACCCAACAGAGATTGCAGTTGTTTCAACTGCAATTTCTTGGCACCCTTGGCCAAGCGGACAAGGGAAAGGAGCCTGGCTAGCTTATCCTCTGGTAACCGAAAGACCATCGCCACTGTGTCAATTTCAATTCCCAGGAAAGCCAGAACAGTCACCGGGCCTTCGGTCTTGTCAGCGGACAGTGGAACCGCGAAACACCGGCAAGTGTCTTGAAAAACAGTAAGCAGCCGCTGGCACCGACCACTGTCCGCTGGGCCCACAAAGAGAAAATCGTCCAAATAGTGCAACAAGGACTGGCAACCAGCCTCCTGGGCCACCACCCATTCAAGGAAGCTGCTAAACAGCTCAAAGAAATAACACGAAATGGCACAACCCATGGGTAGGCACATGTCGAAAAAATAGCTACCTTGAAAGTAACAGCCCAGGAGGTGGAAACAGTCCGCGTGGACCGGGAGGAGGCGAAAGGCGGACTCTATGTCCGCCTTAGCCAACAACGCCGACCTACCGGCAGCCCTGACTAACTGCAGCGCCCTATCAAACGAGGCGTAATGGACCCTGGATTCTTCCTTGTCGATGCCGTCGTTAACCGAGGAGCCAGAAGGGTACGATAAATGATGGATGAGGCGGAATTTTCCCTCCGCCTTCTTGGGTACCACACCGAGGGGTGATACCCTCAGGTTGTAAAAGGGGGGGAGGTCAAATGGACCGGCCATCCGTCCCAACTCAAGCTCCTTCCTGAGCTTCTCAGCAACGACGGACTCGAATTCAACAGCCGATTTCAAATTGGGCGCCATGGTAGGTGTGTCCGACGGAAAAAAGGGGATCCAAAAGCCACGGTCCAGGCCATCGCTTAGGATCAAAGCCTCCCTATGAAGGGGGTACCGGTCTAGCCAGGGAAGCATCTCTGAGACGTTCAACGGCGACCTCTGGCTTAGAAAGGTCAGGCTTTGCGCCTGGCCGAGAAATAGGCTGTTTTCCTCTCCGAAAGCACCGACTGGCGGGGTGGGCACCACCGCAACCCAAGCATTCGTGTTTGAAACGGCACGCGGTGTACCACTTGCAGTGGCTTTCGTTGAATAACCAACAGATACCCTTTTTCGGAGCGGCCGGCGCTCCGGGGGAAGTGCCGGCCGGGGACTGAAAGGACGAAGGCCTGTGGGGGCACATGAGCAACAGCCACAGGCTGCCGTCCTGACAATTAAAACAAAATTCCTTGCGCGCCGCCATCTTTTGACGGAACTGAGTGTCGTAGTGAAACCAACACTGTCCGCCATAAACCTTGTACGCACCCCAAATAAGGTCTAGATAACAAAAAAGAGAGGTGGCTAACTCCGGAAACCGCTCGCAGAGCACGCCCGCATAAGCGCAGAACCCCTGTAGCCAGTTCCCAAACGTCCGTGGGAGCTGTTTTGGCTTGTCACCCTGGGTAGATACGTCGATCCGCCGAGATTTGTCTATCGTTTCCCTGTCCGGCGGTACCAGCGCGATAAAATCAACGAATTCTCGACGCCAAATCTTGTCCTTCACCTCTTCCGTCAAGTGCGTGCCCGTAGGCGAGACCGCCCACAAAGCACCACCAGAAACGGGGGGGGATGGACCTGATACCCCCATGCTGGATAGGACAGACTTCACGACCGAAGCAATGCGCTCCTCAGGCGGGCCCGATACGGAAGCTTCAGTAGCCCTACCCCAAACCAAATTACAATCATACTCACTGATGTGTAGAGGCAGGTTCGATGAAGGGCGACCAGCAGCAGGACCCGGTGGAACATTCGATGCCGGAACGGCCATGGAAGGCAGGGGTCCGGGACGACCATCACCTGGAGGAACCGCAGAGGAGGCAGGACCCTGCTGATAGACGGGAAGGTCCAGGGGAGGGGGTCCGACCACCGACCCTGAAGAGTCCGAATGGCCAAGAACCACGGCTGGACAACCGCAAGATCGTCTGCATGCACCATGAGATTGACTCGGGGCGGGTGGGGCCGCCAGCCCGGGTCTGGGGAAGGAGCCTCCCGCCCTGCCGGGCGCGGGAAGACCAGGCTGCAGCGTGGAGACAAATGGCCCCCGGGGACCACCCGCCCAGTCGGACGCCGGGAGGTACGGACGAACCGGGGAGGCAAGGGATGTTGGAGCAGAACAAAAACCACCCGCCCTGCCGGGCGCAGGGAGGTGCTGGTGAGCGCAGAGCGTCGAATGCGGTTGGCGCACTGATGCGGAAAAAACGCTGTCCGCCCCGCTGGGCGCAGGGAAGCCACGAAACAGATCCCGAGGATCACGCCGATCGCCCACCCATCCGGGTGCAGGGGAACAAGGCGCCATGAGCCCAGGCTGGCGAGATGCGGGTGGCGACGGGGAATCTCCCGCCCTGCAGGGCGCAGAGAGATTCCGCGCGGGACGACGTAGCGCGGTCAAGTATCCGTGCGTGGACGAGACCCCAGCCCCGCTATGCGCGGGGGGGTCGATGACATATGACCCATGCGACGGCACGGCAGACCCACCCGCCCCACAGGGGGCAGGGAGATTTGTGGGAGGTAGTACAGGGGTATTGGAAGCAGGGACTCCACCCGAACCTCCCGCCCTGTCGGGCGCAGGGAGATTGGTGGCATTGACACATAGCTGGGGCAAAGGAGTGGGCATGAATGGCTCTCCCGCCCTGCAGGGCGCAGGCAGGGTCATATCATGCCACACTCCATTCACTGTGTGTTCTAATACATTTAAATCTCCCGCCCAGCCGGGCGCAGGGAGAAGAGGATCCACTGGGGGCAGTGTCACTGGCGCCAAGTCCTCAGCGGAACCGCCGTCCAGGAGGCTAGAGCGGGCGGCCGCCGAGGAGATGCGCACACGAGACCTCCCCCGCTTCGCAGAGGACCTCCGCGCCGCCGACCGGGGACCACCAACCGCCGCCGACACCCCGCCCGCCGCGTGAGCGGGCTCAGGTAAGGCGGCGGGCAAATCGCGGACAGGGAGCGCCTCAGCTCCGGCCCGACCACCAGGCAGGACACCGCTAGCGGAGGGGGCAGTGCTGGCGACCGCCCGAACGGAGCCCTGCACGGAACGAGGGCTCCGCGAGCGGCCCGCACGGGGAGAGCGGGTAGCCTGAGGCAAGGGGGGGAACTCCGAGAGGGGCCCCGGCGGTGACGGGAGGAGGTGCCGCGCTTCCCATCTGAAGAAGCACAGGCACCCGAGGAAGCCGGGTGGTGAGGGGGGCAGGGATCATATGATTGTCCCGCAGGGGCTCTAGTACTGGGGCTCAGCCGAGAAGCGGGCAGGCCCGCCTCCGGGCCCTAAGTTCCACAGGAGGTTCCGCAGGCGGGGGGGGGGGGAGAGGGGCAGATGGAGCAGGTCCCTGGGATAAGAGGGAAAAAAGCCAGTCGGCCTGACCCAGAAGAGCCAGCTCACGGACCTTGGCCAAAAGGAGCTCGGTGTCCATGGCTGGAGGCACAGGGTCAGCAGTCAGGGTCAGCTCTTCCACGGATCTTCCAGAAGGATCCAGAATTTCTGGGCGCGGCACTTTTGTTGAGCTCAGGCCCAGCCCCCCCGCACCCCCCACCAATCTTTAATGACCTTCTGGTCACTTTGACCCGCCCTGGACATGCCCCCATCAGTCAGGGCTCTCTTTCCCTATGGGGGTCAAGAGGCCTTCATTTAAACCGTGGCCCTGCATTGGATCATTGCTGAATGGTCTTTCAGCTTGCACTTCTGTTATCCTTGAATCTGCTTGACTGTTATTGACCCAGCTTTTCTCTGACCTGCCTCTGGACTACCCCTCCAGGTAGCGGTCAATCGTTTTGTCTCCTGCATCTGGACTACCCCTGCCTCTATATAGTGAGAGAAAAAAGTCTTTGATCCCTGCTGATTTTGTACATTTGCCCACTGACAAAGAAATGATCAGTCTATAATTTTAATGGTCGGTTTATTTTAACAGTGAGAGACAGAATAACAACAAAAATATCCAGAAAAACGTATTTTAAAAAAGTTAAAAATTGATTTTAATGAGGGAAATAAGTATTTGATCCCCTATCGCTCAGCACAATTTCTGGCTCCCAGGTGTCTTCTATACAGGTAACAAGCTGAGATTAGGAGCACTCCCCTAAATAGAGTGCTCCTAATCTCAGCTTGTTACCTGTATAAAAGACTAATATCCCCAGAAGCAATCAATCAATCAGATTTCAATCTCTCCCCCATGGCCAAGACCAAAGAGCTGTCCAAGGATGTCAGGGACAAGATTGTAGACCTGCACAAGGTGGGAATGGGCTACAAGACCATCGCCAAGTAGCTCGGTGAAAGGGTGACAACAGTTGGTGCGATTTTTTGCGAATGGAAGAAACACAAAATAACTGTCAATCTCCCTCGGCCTGGGGCTCCATGCAAGATCTCACCTCATGGAGTTTCAATGATCATGAGAGCGGTGAGGAATCAACTCAGAACTACACGGGAGAATCTTGTCAATGATCTCAAGGCAGTTGGGACCATAGTCACCAAGAAAAAAATTGGTAACACTCTACACTGTGAAGGACTGAAATCCTGCAGTGCCTGCAAGGTCCCCCTGCTCAAGAAAGCCCATGTACAGGCCCATCTGAAGTTTGCTAATGAGCATCTGAATGATTCAGAGGAGAACTGGGTGAAAGTGTTGTGGTCAGATAAGACCAAAATCAAGCTCTTTGGCATCAACTCAACTCGCCATGTTTGGAGGAGGAATGCTGCCTATGACCCCAAGAACACCATCCCCACCATCAAACATGGAGGTGGAAACATTATGCTCTGGGGTATTTTTCTGCCAAGGGGACAGGGCAACTTCACTGCATCAAAGGGACAATGGACGGGGCCATGCATCGTCAAATCTTAGATGAGAACCTCCTTCCCTCAGCCAGGGCATTGAAAATGGGTTATGGATGGGTATTCCAGCATGACAATGACCCAAAACACATGGCCAGGGGAACAAAGGAGTGGCTCAAGAAGCACATTAAGGTCCTGGAGTGGCCTAGCCAGTCTCCAGACCTTAATCCCATAGAAAATATGTGGCGGGAGCTGAAGGTTCGAGTTACCAAACGTCAGCCTTTTTTATTTGTTTACAAACGTTTTTATTGGGTACAAAAAATAATGATACAGTACATTATATCATGCCACAAGAGAAATACAGAATATCCGAGTCATCATGGTTGGGGTGTGTGAAAAAATATTACAGCTGATGAACAGATTGTTTCTTATGGTTAATACCAATGGTAATCATGTAGTAAATAAGATTATGGTTTTGTTTTCTTTCTTGAATGATTTTGGTAGGAGGGCTCTATTTCTTTTCGAGTAAATGTGTGGTATTGTATAGGGTGTGGAATATTTTTTCCGTGAGGTAAATATTATTGATTCTAGTTTTCAGTTGTGCTATTGGCAACAATGGGGATTTCCAATGGTAAGCTATAAGCCAGTGTATGAACACGCAAATTGTATGCACTAGTCTTAAGTGATGAGTGGTTAAGCCTGTGATTGAGGTGAATAATAGGTAATTGGGAAGGGTAAGAAATGCGTTTTTCTGGATTTTTTTTTGTTGTTATTCTGTCTCTCACTGTTAAAATAAGCCTACCTTTAAAATTATAGATTGATCATATCTTTGTCAGTGGGCAAACGTACAAAATCAGTAGGGGTTAAAATACCTTTTTCCCTCACTGTATGTCTGCTGCTTAACAGTCGATTTTGTACCTTGTTGCCCACAAATTGCCAACCTCTGCTTGCCTTTGACCTTGATTCTGCTTGTGATCTGGCATCTATGTATTCTGCTACATATTTTTGGTGACAAAAATCCCAATAAGTGTATATTGATTGCTTTGCGCAAGTTATAGCGTCTACAAACTGTGGGATATATTTATGGAATATTTATTTATTTTGTATTAGTAATGGCGTCGATCAGCGACTTATAGCAGGACTGCGACATTGCGGTGGACAAATCAGACACTAAGTGACACTAATAAAGTGATCAGTGCTAAAAATATGCACTGTCACTGTACTAATGGCACTGGCAAGGAAGGGGTTAACATCAGGGGCGATCAAAGGGTTAAATGTGTTCCTAGAGAATGCTTGCTAACTGCGGGGGAGGTGCTTGTACTATGGGAAGGCAGAGATCCTTCTTAGCAGAAACATAGGATCACTACCTTACCTACTGACAGAAGGGTGATCTGCCTTTGTATACATAGACAGACCGATGTTCTTCTTCTCTTGGGAACGATGTCTCTGCGGACATCAGGTCCACCGAACCAGCTGATTGGCTCCCGCTGTGTCTAATCACAGTGGGTCGCTGGTGGCGCGAGTGTGCACCCCAGACCGGGAAGTGCAAAATGACATACAGGACAGCCGCCTTGCCACCATATATGTACTGTATACGATCGGCAAGCGGTTAACAGCTTGCCGACCAGCCGCCGCAGTTGTACTGTTACCGTGTATGTTAGAAAAGAGAAGTTGCGCTAATAATTAGTGAGTGTTGACCAATGATATCACAATCGAGTGAAAACAATACAAAAGATTAATATACAATTTGTTCAAAAAAATTGCTTACAGAAAAAATTGCTTATTTATAAAATACCAAATATATAGTGAGTAAATTAATTAACCCAATGGTAAATATATCAGTATATTCTTTTAGGTAATTTTAAAGCAGTCCTAAATTGAAGGTTCTCTGTTAATAGTCCTCAAAAGAAGGGGCAAAAATGTGTTAACGAACAAAAATATGGATCCTTTCAGAGAAACGCAAAGGTGATAAAAGTGTTCTTAGTAGATCAATATCTCAGCCTTCCAGGTGGTATGCTTACCAGAAATAAGCAACAAATCCGCAGTTGGCTTATACCCAGCCTGGGCCTTTATATGAATCGGGAACCAGGAACTTGAAGTACTCGAGAGTGACGTATGCCCCCAGTGGTTATTACCAAAAAGAAAAAAGGGGAGCAGACATAGCGTAATATTGTCGAAAAAAATTATACTATAATTTTATATTTTGGAAAAAAGCCATATATAAATGTAAATATGTATAACCCTTTTCTGTACAAAAAAAGTATATTAGATTAAATTGAAGAAAATTTTTTTTTAAAGAAAATTAAAAAAAATAAGGGAAACACCCAGTGCTTAAAAAACCAAAAATATATATAAAAGATATATATAAAAAAATATTGACGTGTAAATGTAAAAATAAAAAAGGTCCTCCACCATTTGGATGTTGCGCTTACCAAAACACAACAAAACGAAAAACGATTGACATTTGTCCCAACAGAAAGGAGTATCGGATCACTGGTGTATGCGTTTGATACTCCTTTCTGTTGGGACAAATGTCAATCGTTTTTCGTTTTGTTGTGTTTTGGTAAGCGCAACATCCAAATGGTGGAGGACCTTTTTTATTTTTACATTTACACGTCAATATTTTTTTATATATATCTTTTATATATATTTTTTTGGTTTTTTAAGCACTGGGTGTTTCCCTTATTTTTTTTAATTTTCTTTAAAAAAAATTTTTTCTTCAATTTAATCTAATATACTTTTTTTGTACAGAAAAGGGTTATACATATTTACATTTATATATGGCTTTTTTCCAAAATATAAAATTATAGTATAATTTTTTTCGACAATATTACGCTATGTCTGCTCCCCTTTTTTCTTTTTGGTAATAACCACTGGGGGCATACGTCACTCTCGAGTACTTCAAGTTCCTGGTTCCCGATTCATATAAAGGCCCAGGCTGGGTATAAGCCAACTGCGGATTTGTTGCTTATTTCTGGTAAGCATACCACCTGGAAGGCTGAGATATTGATCTACTAAGAACACTTTTATCACCTTTGAGTTTCTCTGAAAGGATCCATATTTTTGTTCGTTAACACATTTTTGCCCCTTCTTTTGAGGACTATTAACAGAGAACCTTCAATTTAGGACTGCTTTAAAATTACCTAAAAGAATATACTGATATATTTACCATTGGGTTAATTAATTTACTCACTATATATTTGGTATTTTATAAATAAGCAATTTTTTCTGTAAGCAATTTTTTTGAACAAATTGTATATTAATCTTTTGTATTGTTTTCACTCGATTGTGATATCATTGGTCAACACTCACTAATTATTAGCGCAACTTCTCTTTTCTATCTTGTATTTTTGTGTATATCCCACATTAAGTTTGCAGCTTTTTTTCATTATTTGTAAATATGTACACAGGGCACCTATAGTGTACCCACACACTCCCCTCCCCCGTTCCAAGCGCAGTTTTTTTCCTTTTTTGCCGTGTATGTTACGTCGCTTCTTTTTTGGCCACTAGGGGTGCGTGCACAGACTGCTTGCCCCTGGAGTCGATGCTAGTGCCCGGCGGTTACGATGACGATCGCTCGTGACACGGCGAGAACTGGGATCTCTGTGTGTTAACACAGAGATCCTGGTTCTCTGAGGGGACAGGAGACTGATCGTGTGTTCATACAAAGTATGAACACTGATCTATCTCTTCCTCTAGCTAGTCCCTCCTTCAGTTAGAACACACACTAGGGAACACAATTAACCCCTTGATCGTCCCCTAGTGTTAACCCCTTTACTGCCAGTGACATTTTTACAGTAATCAGTGCATTTTTATAGCACTGATCGCTGTATAAATGCCAGTGGTCCCAAAATAGTGTCAAAATTGTCTGATGTGTCCGCCATAATGTCGCAGTCACAATAAAAATCGCAGATCACCGCCATTACTAGAAAACAAAAATAATAATAATAAAAATGCTATAACTCTATTCCCTATTTTGTCGACACTATAACTTTTGCGCAAACTAATCAACAAATTTGCGATTTTTTTTGTACCAAAAATATGTAGAAGAATACGCATCAGCCTAAACTGAGGAAAAAAAAAAAACATTTTTTATATATTTTTGGGGGATATTTATTATAGCAAAAAGTAACAAAAAAAAAATTTTTTTTCAAAATTGTTGCTCTTTTTTTGTTTATTGCGCAAAAAATAAAAACCACAGAAATGATCAAATACCACCAAAAGAAAGCTCTACTTGTGGGGAAAAAAGGACGTCAATTTTGTTTGGGTACCATGTCGCACAGCCGCGCAATTTTCAGTTTAAGCGACGCAGTGCCGAATCGCAAAAAAATGTCCTGGTCATTCAGCAGCCAGGGCTGAAGAGGTTAAATAGTTCTGCTGCTGGGGAGAAGCTCTCATCTGCTATCAGAAAAAGACTTCCCCAAAGCTTCATTAGGAAAGGAAGTTATAATCCTCAGGGGAAAAGTTCTTCTGGAGAATCCCACTGAAAACCCTTCCCCAGCCAAGTTCTCCAATAAAACAAAAACAACAAAAATCCCCTAGACTGGTTATTGGAGTAGTGGGCAGAAGAGTGTGGGCACCTGGCTGTGGGGGCTGAAGTTGTTGGGAATCCTGGGCAAAAGTACTGGGGTACCGATACATATGCATTGCCAATAAATGTGCAGATCTTATGAACTCGCCATCCGAAACGGCTTCCTCCGTCATTTGAGTGGTAATCTGTACACTGGAAACATAAGTCCTAGGCGGGTTCCTCCACTAAGGTCAATGTATGCAGCATTCACTGGGTACATCCAGGTGAACAGAGCGACATTACTCTTTAATAAGACTGACTTTCCAAATCCATTATTGAAAAGCAGAAAGAGAATCAGCCGACAGACGTGTCATATTCTAACAAGGAGACAAGAAGGGGCACAGTGCCAGCTAAGCACAAACACCGAGTCACTGGTGGCTGTTAAAGACATACAGTACCCATACCTCCCAACTTCCTGAGATGAACTGACACCTTCTAGAATAATACCTACAAATCCCCCCTTCCCCAATTCCAATCGCCTCACCCCCTTCTAGAACAAATCCTCTTTTCTCCCTAGTCCCAACTCCCAGCACAAATCCCCTTTCAGCGCAAATCTTCTGTGCCACCCCCTTAGCCCCTAATCATTCATAGTTACCGTATTTATCGGTGTATAACACGCACTCTTTTCCCCTTAAGACCAGGGGAAAATCGTGGGTGCGTGTTATACGCCAATCCCCCGCCGATTGTGAGCTTCTCGGCGGCTTTCGGACTAGTGCGGCCTAAAAACGCAGAGAATGGCCGAGTGAGGCCGAAAGCCGCCAAAAACTGCCGAAAGCCACATAGAACGGCCGAGAGCTAACGAGCGCCGCCGAGATACACAGGACTTCCGCTCTGTATCTCGGCGGCACCATTTTTAAACTGCAAGCCTGCAACGACACTGACAAGGCTGCACTGCAAGGCTGCAAATGACACTGACAAGGCTGCAATGACAAGGCTGCAAATGACACTGATAAGGCTGCACTGCAAGGCTGCAAATGACACTGACAAGGCTGCAATGACAAGGCTGCAAATGACACTGATAAGGCTGCACTGCAAGGCTGCAAATGACACTGACAAGGCTGCAATGACAAGGCTGCAAATGACACTGATAAGGCTGCAATGACAAGGCTGCAAATGACACTGATAAGGCTGCACTGCAAGGCTGCAAATGACACTGACAAGGCTGCAATGACAAGGCTGCAAATGACACTGATAAGGCTGCAATGCAAGGCTGCAACGACACTGACAAAGCTGCAATGTAAGGCTGCAACGACACTGACAAGGCTGCAATGCAAGGCTGCAACGACACTGACAAAGCTGCAATGCAAGGCTGCAACGACACTGACAAGGCTGCAATGCAAGGCTGCAAATTACACTGACAAGGCTGCAATGCAAGGCTGCAAATTACACTGACAAGGCTGCAATGCAAGGCTGCAAATTACACTGACAAGGCTGCAAATTACACTGACAAGGCTGCAATGCAAGGCTGCAACGACACTGACAAGGCTGCAATGACAAGGCTGCAACGACACTGACAAGGCTGCATTGATGGGCATTTAAATGTAAGTTTTTTTCCTTAAACTTCCCTCGTAAAAGTTTTTTTCCTTCAAATTCCCTCCTAAACTTGGGGTGCATGTTATATGCCGATAACTACGGTACATAGTTACATAGTAGGTGAGGTTGAAAAAAGACACAAGTCCATCAAGTCCAACCTATGTGTGTGATTATATGTCAGTATTACATTGTATATCCCTGTATGTTGTAGTTGTTTAGGTGCTTATCTAATAGTTTCTTGAAACTATCTATGCCCCCCGCTGAGACCACCAACGGTGGAAGGGAATTCCACATCATTGCCGCTCTTACAGTACAGAACCCTCTACGTAGTTTAAGGTTAAATCTCTTTTCTTCTAATTTTAATGAGTGGCCACGAGTCTTGTTATACTCCCTTCTGCATAAAAGTTTTATCCCTATTGTGGGGTCATCAGTACGGTATTTGTACATTGAAATCATATCCCCTCTCAAGCGTCTCTTCTCCAGAGAGAATAAGTTCAGTGCGCA
Source organism: Lithobates sylvaticus (assembly GCA_028564925.1). NCBI lineage: Eukaryota > Metazoa > Chordata > Amphibia > Anura > Ranidae > Lithobates > Lithobates sylvaticus. Next base: position 63,583,283 of record CM053029.1, read on the forward strand.
CAACCTTTTTTCATAACTAATATCCTCCAGACCCTTTATTAGCTTTGTTGCCCTTCTTTGTACTCGCTCCAATTCCAGTACATCCTTCCTGAGGACTGGTGCCCAGAACTGGACAGCATACTCTAGGTGCGGCCGGACCAGAGTCTTGTAGAGCGGGAGAATTATCGTTTTATCTCTGGAGTTGATCCCCTGTTTAATGCATGCCAATATTCTGTTTGCTTTGTTAGCAGCAGCTTGGCATTGCATGCCATTGCTGAGCCTATCATCTACTAGGACCCCCAGGTCTTTTTCCATCCTAGATTCCCCCAGAGGCTCTCCCCCCCAGTGTATAGACTGCATTCATGTTTTTGCCACCCAAATGCATTATTTTACATTTTTCTACATTAAACCTCATTTGCCATGTAGTTGCCCTCCCCATTAATTTGTTCCTCCCAGCACAAATTATTTACCCCTTTTAGCACAAATCCCCTCACAAATCTCCCCAATCCCTACTCCCAGCACAAATACTCTCCCCCATCTAACACACATTTGCCTGCAAATGCCCCCTTCTTGCACAAATTCCTCCCCGACACAAATCCTCTCCCCCTTCTAGCACTATTGCCCCTGCAAATACCCCCCCCCCCACACCCTTCTAGCACGGATTCCACCCCTTACCAGAAATGCTCTTCCATCTTCTAGCACAAATCTTCCCCCAACACAAATCCTCTCCCCCTTCTAACACTAAACACAAGTGCTTTCCCCTCCCAAATCACCCCCCAGCACAAATGATCCCCTTCACCCAATCACTCTCCCAGCACTATCAACACAAATCTTTATTACCTGCATATAAATAAAAAAATTAGACCGCGCTACTCTCTAGAAACGAGCAGATATGTAGGCTGCTGCCCAAGTGGGATACACACACGGAAAACAAATAATATACAAAAACGGAGCAGTGCCAAAAACAATTTGAAACCATAAATTGCTATCAAGCTAAATGGAATACACAGACAAAATATAAATCCAGATATGGCACAGGATCATAAACAAGACCCTAATTGGTCTGATATAATAGTTCTTATGGTGAAAAAGAAATGGCTCAATGGAACCTGACCCAAGTTCAAAAGTCCTCTGGCAATGGATAAATTAAATTAAATTATACACATCCAGACGTTATTTTCAAAAAGATGCACCACAGTGACTTGGAAATACAGGTGTTTGTGGACTTGAGGACTTTTGAACTTGGGTCAGGTTCCATTGAGCCATTTTTTTTTTATCATAAGAACTATTATATCAGACCAATTATGGTCTTGTTTATGATCCTGTGCCATATCTGGATTTATATTTTGTCTGTGTATTCCATTTAGCTTGATAGCGATTTATGGTTTCAAATTGTTTTTGGCGCTGCTCCTTTGTATATTATTTATTACCTGCACCCTGACCCCCCCCCTGGTCCTTGTGTCCCCCTAGTGCAATTTTCAAATCTCAGATCCGGCGTTACTCCTCCCGGGTTGAAGTCAGTGGCGGCCCGTCCATAGGGGGCGCCCGGGCGCCGCCCCCCCCCCCCTCCTTGCAGTTAAAAAAAAATAAAAAATAAAAGTAAAAAATAAAATAAAAATTTATTTAAACATGTCCCTTTAAGGGCGCTGGGCACAGTGCAGTATGCACCGCTCTATCACCAATAGATAGATTCATGCATTGCATGAATCTATCTATTGTCACCTCTGCCGCCCCCTATTCAGGTGTCCGGCCCCTGATCGGGCGCCGGGCATCTGAATTACAGTGGGGGGGGGGTGTTGCGGGAAGCGCCCCTATTAGAGCTGTAAGCTCTAATAGGGGACCCTATTAGAGCGGTGTGCTCTAATAGGCTTCCCTAAGTGTAAACAGCGGGCGCACGGCTGTGCGTTCGCTGATTACACAGTATTGTGTTAGAGAAGCGAATACATCGCTTCCCTAACACAGACCCGCCTCTCAGCCAATCAGGTTGCCAGGTCTGTTACCTGTAACCTGATTGGCTGAAGTCACAGGCGCTGTGATTGGACGCTAGGCGTCCAATCATAGCAAAAGACAGGCGCGGGAGAAGAAGACCCCGGGTTAAAGAAACCAAGGATGTCCTGGCCGACTTCTTTCCACAGACGGTAGGCAAACTCTTCTTTTAGTTTTTTGCATGTTACTTATGTGTCATCAAGTCTATTGTATGGCTATTGTAGTGATATTGCTGTTCGTGGTACAGGGGAGCACGCCTTGGATGAAACACTGTATCTCCAGAACAGCCCGCAGCTTTAAACGTAGTGATCAGCGCAGGGCTGACATGACAAAAGTCTACATGCCTGCAAGGTGCATGGCCGTTTAAGGGTTAGAGGGGGGTGGAGCTGGGCAACAGGAAAGGGAGGAGCCATCCTCCCCGGAGCTCAGTCTGTGAGGAGAAAAGTTCCCGCCCTCCCTCCCTCCCTTGTTTAATGCTTTACATGTGCTAATAAGTTGTTTACAGGTACACCGGACGTCGTAGCATTGGCGGATGTTGTGTGACGTAGGCATAGAGAAGAAACCCCCTCCCCACAGGAAACTTGATGCGGGACCCATTGGAGATATGGGCCCGTTTGGTATATTCCCTATAAGTGATGTAGGGTATATGGTGGATGACTGCACTGCGGGAATAGTTTTGTCTCTGAGCTAGTATGTCAGCTTGAGGCCTAGTTACAGTTGAGTTGACCGCAGTGCACGAGCTGTTGATTATGGTAATTTGGGTGGGGGGGGGGGGGGTAAATGTACTACTATAGGCCTACGTCACGTTTTTCTTGATGTTATTTATCTGTTGTTTATTTGTTGTTTATTGGTTATAAAAGTTATTTATAAAGTTATTTATATATATATATTTTGTTATTTAATAAAGGAGCTGCTACGGCAGATTTTACACTCCAGCACGGTGTGGTCTCCATTACTGGGTAAGGTAAGGGTGGGAGTGTACAGCTGGGCAGTAGGGATGAGCCGAACACCCCCCCCGTTCGGCTCGCACCAGAACCCGCGAACGGACCTAAAGTCCGTGCGAGCTTTAGAACCCTATTAGTTATAATGGATGCGAACGTTCGAAATTAAAAGTGCTCATTTTAAAGGCTAATATGCATGTTAATGTCATAAAAAGTGTTTGGGGACCTGGGTCCTGCCCCAGGGGACATGTATCAATGCAAAAATTTTTTTTAAAAACGGCCGTTTTTTCAGGAGCAGTGATTTTAATAATGCTTAAATTGAAACAATAAAAGTGTAATATTCCTTTAAATTTCGTACCTGGGGGGTGTCTATAGTATGCCTGTAAAGGGGCGCATGTTTCCCGTGTTTAGAACTGTCTCTGCGCAAAGTGTCATTTTTGAAAGTAAAAAAGCTATTTAAAATCACTCGCGGCTAATGTTAATTCACGGCTCCCGTAACACAGAGAACAGTGATTCATTGAAACTCATTCATAAAAAAAAGTCATTGATAAAAAAAAAAAAAAATGAAAAAAAAAAAAAGCGTAGGGGTCCCCCCAAATTCAATAACCAGGCCCTTCAGGTCTGGGATGGATATTAAGGGGGATCCCAGCCAAAAAAAAAAAAAAAAAATGGCGTAGGGTCCCCCTCAAAATCCATACCAGACCCTTGAGGTCTGGTATGGATTTTAAGGGGAACCCTAGCCAAAAAAAATGGCGTGGGGTCCCCCTCAAAATCCATACCAGACCCTTATCCGAGCACGCAACCTGGCAGGCCGCAGGAAAAGAGGGGGGGACGAGAGCGGCCCCCCCTCTCACCTGAACCGAACCAGGCCACATGCCCTCAACATTGGGAGGATGCTTTGGGGGTCTAAGACCCCTAAAGCACCTTGTCCCCATGTTGATTAGGACAAGGGCCTCATCCCCACAACCGTGCCCGGTGGTTGTGGGGGTCTGCGGGCGGGGGGCTTATCCGAATCTGGAAGCCCCCTTTAACAAGGGGACCCCCAGATCCCGGCCCCCCCCCTGTGTGAAATGGTAAGGGGGTACAAAAGTACCCCTACCATTTCACCAAAAAAGTGGCAAAAATGGTAAAAATGACAGGAGACAGTCTTTGACAATTCCTTTATTAAAATCTTCTTTCTTCTTTCTTCATCCTTCGGATTCTTCATCTTCTCCTTCCTTCATCTTCTTCCATCTTCTTCTTCCATTTTCTTCTTCCTCCGATCCGCTTCTTCTTGCGCTGGTCTTCTCGTCCTTCTCGTCCGGCATCTTCTTCCGTCGGCGTCGGTGTCTCTGTCTCTTCTTGGGCCGCTCCGCGCAATGGGAGGCTCCCGCTGTGTGAGGCTCCGCTCCATCTGACAGGTCTTTTAAAACGGAGGGCACCTGGTGACCCCGCCCCCTCTGACGTCATGGGGAAAGCCATCATGGAATTCCCCATGACGTCCCTGTGCGTCAGAGGGGGCGGGGTCACCAGGTGCCCTCCATTATAAAAGACCTGTCAGACGGAGCGGAGCCTCACACAGCGGGAGCCTCCCATTGCGCGGAGCGGCCCAAGAAGAGACAGAGACACCGACGCCGACGGAAGAAGATGCCGGACGAGAAGGACGAGAAGACCAGCGCAAGAAGAAGCGGATCGGAGGAAGAAGAAAATGGAAGAAGAAGATGGAAGAAGATGAAGGAAGGAGAAGATGAAGAATCCGAAGGATGAAGAAAGAAGAAAGAAGATTTTAATAAAGGAATTGTCAAAGACTGTCTCCTGTCATTTTTACCATTTTTGCCACTTTTTTGGTGAAATGGTAGGGGTACTTTTGTACCCCCTTACCATTTCACACAGGGGGGGGGCCGGGATCTGGGGGTCCCCTTGTTAAAGGGGGCTTCCAGATTCCGATAAGCCCCCCGCCCGCAGACCCCCACAACCACCGGCCAGGGTTGTGGGGAAGAGGCCCTTGTCCTAATCAACATGGGGACAAGGTGCTTTAGGGGTCTTAGACCCCCAAAGCATCCTCCCAATGTTGAGGGCATGTGGCCTGGTACGGTTCAGGCGAGAGGGGGGGCCGCTCTCGTCCCCCCCTCTTTTCCTGCGGCCTGCCAGGTTGCGTGCTCGGATAAGGGTCTGGTATGGATTTTGAGGGGGACCCCACGCCATTTTTTTTGGCTAGGGTTCCCCTTAAAATCCATACCAGACCTCAAGGGTCTGGTATGGATTTTGAGGGGGACCCTACGCCATTTTTTTTTTTTTTTTTGGCTGGGATCCCCCTTAATATCCATCCCAGACCTGAAGGGCCTGGTTATTGAATTTGGGGGGACCCCTACGCTTTTTTTTTTGTTTTTTATTAATGAATGACAGCTCTCTGTGTTACAGGAGCCATCAATTCATTAGCCGCGAGTGATTTAAATAGCTTTCTTCCTGCAAAAATGACACTTTTTTGCAGGGAAAGTTCTAAGCACAGGAAACCTGCCCCCCTTCACAGGCTACCTATAGACACCCCCCAGATGTGATACTGCAATGCTGTTCTAACAGCATGCACACACATATCCCCAGAAATAAAGCACATATTGTTGTCAGCAGTCAGCAGCACACTGACACGCTGACACTGTGAGTGAAACATAATATGCGAGGCCGCCGCCGCGGCGGCCTCTTATACCGTGGGGCGTGTATTAAAGCCCCTGAGCTATAATTGGCTACAGGCATCCTGCCTGTAGCCAATTATGGCTCTCCTCGCTGCCGGCGCTGTGATTGGCCAAGCATGCGGGGTCACAGTGCATGCTTGGCCAATCATCAGCCAGCATTGCACTGCGCGGGCCGCAATGCATTGCGGGGCCGCTCGCATCACACGAATTTGATGCGAGCGGCCCCAATAGTTCTGGGCTCGCCGAGCGAGCGAACACCCGGTGCTCGATTCGAACATGGGTTCGAATCGAACACCGGGCTCATCCTTACTGGGCAGCACTAAGAGGTAGCTATGTCGTACTTGGTCATGTATCACTGAGCAGCATATTCCCTGATTGTGCATGCTGCCCTGTCTACACAAGTGCTTCGTCTACCTATAGATTAGTTGTTACAAAGTAATACAAAACACTAGTATTGACCCACAGTAACAACCACGACTCCTTATGATGTCTGCATTTTTTCAAACTGAATAATTTGGCACCTTAAAAACTCCCCTTTGTCGCACCTTGTTGTTAATGCTTTCTTAAGGCTATATATTATACAATTTTATTGTACATATTTCCTTTAGATTTACAAAAAACATATAATATGAGATCAAACCTAAACACTTTCAATTTGTATGCAATCAGGCAGGTCCTTGCACTACATAGTTGAAGGTAAATCTAAAGGAAATTAAACCAGAAAAATTGTATAATCTATGGCCAGCTTTAGGCAGGGGTTTCCAGATGTTTGTATGCTTCACCCTTTTCATGACCAGTGACTCACTGAGCTATGTGGATGGTTAACCCTTTCTTGATTTGCAGGTCCCTGGTGTCTGGTATTGGGTAGCCACTTCATGATCAAGCATGATTCAAGCATCTCCCTTAGCTGGATATTATTAGCACATTTATGACCAGCAGATGTTTCCGATTCCTTTTATGTATCAAACATGTCCACTCTAGTAGCAGAATGCCAGCACCAAGGTATATTACCTCTGTCTAATGACCCGTCCCTAGTACTTATTTGTATTGTCCCTTTCAGTGTTTCCCACTGCTGATTGCACTCCCTCCAATTAGAGGGGCACTCTGGCAGCACTTGGAGGGGCACTCTGGCAGCACTTGAAGGGGCACTCTGGCAGCGTTTGAGGGGCACAGTGGCAGCGTTTGATGGGCACAGTGGCAGCGTTTGATGGGCACAGTGGCAGCATTTAATGGGCACAGTGGCAGCGTTTGATGGCACAGTGAGGCTGTTTGTTTGCGCCCCCCCAAAAATTTTGAGCACCAGCCACCACTGGTTGAAGTTCCTCCTCCCGGGTTGCTCCTCTTGTTGTGTATGATACACGTCAGAGAAGAGGAGGAGTCAGCTCTGACGCATATTCTTGTCACAGGAAGAGGTCCTGTGGGATGCATTAGTGGAGCCAAGTGATGGAATTCTGGCACTAGGTTCCGGAAACTTCAGCCTGGATCTGCGGGATGCCAGGTTTTTGTTTGAAATCCTGGGAAGGTCCCACGTAATCCAGGACAGTTGGGTGGTATGAGCCTGTTATAGAAATATACTGGCAGCCGAGGTTTTGCAAATAAAATTTTATGCAGAAGGGAGTTTAACAAGACTCGTGGCCACTCAATAAAATTAGAAGAAAAGAGGTTTAACCTTAAACTACGTAGAGGGTTCTGTACAAGGATTCCCTTCCACAGGTGGTGGTCTCAGCGGGGGCCATCGATAGTTTCAAGAAACGATTAGATAAGCACCTGAACAACCGCAACATACAGGGATATACAATGTAATACTGACATATAATTGTATTTGTATTTAGACTTGAACTTTACAACGTGGCACTACAGTTCCAAATTTGCTCATCCCTACCACATCGTAATGCCGCGTACACACGATTGGAATTCTCATCGGAAAAAGCTCTGCCGTTTTTTCCACGGAATTCCGATGGAACTGTCTTGCCTACACACGGTCACACCAAATTCCAACCATCAAGAACGCGGTGACGTACAACACTACAACAAGCCGAGTTCAATGCTTCCGAGCATGCGTCGAATTGTTTCCGAGCATGCGTAGGAATTTTTCGCGTCAGAATTGCTACAGACGATCGGAATTTCCGATAGAAACCTTTTCCGTCGGAAAAATTGAGAACTTCAATTCTTTGCTTTTCGGAAATTCGGCCAGCAAAATTCCAATGGAGCCTACACACGGTCGCATTTTTTCGATGAAAAGCTCTCATCGTTTTTTTTTCTGTCCGGAATTCCGATCGTGTGTACGCAGCTTTAGATGGTCGTGGAAGCTATACATTGTGCAGAGGCTGCTAGCCCAATATTCACACTCCCTACATTTATTAAATGACAACAGTAATATAAAACATATAAAGAATCTTCAGGGTTTCTAGCACCTCTTATGCCCCATACACACGGTCGGATTTTCCGACGGAAAATGTCCTATCGGACCATGTTGTCGTAAATTCCGACCGTGTGTAGGCTCCATCGGACTTTTTCCGTCGGATTTTCAGTTTTATCTCCTGCTCTCAAATTTTCCGACAACAAAGTCCTATCGGACTTTTTCCAATCGTGTGTAGCGAATTCCGACGGACATAGTGCCACGCATGCTCAGATCACATTACAAGACCAAAGCTACTGGCTACTAGCCTCTACGTAGTCCCGTCGTACGCAACGAACGTCACCACGTTCAGGATGTTCGGATTTTCCGACAACTTTGTCCGACCGTGTGTATGCAACACCAGTGTCGGACAAACTCCATCGGAAAAAATCCGACGGATTTTGTGGTCGGAATTTCCAACCGTGTGTACGGGGCATAATTCTCTTTTCCATGCATCAGCTGACATGAGGGCTGACAGTGTTTGAAAGCCTGACAATGTGCAAAAGGATGTGACAAATTCCAGTCCGCTCAAGTGGCTATACTTGTTTTGTGAATGAGAGATAAAAGCGGAATGTAAAGCCAGCTGCTGGTGTGCGGTCATTGTTAGACAGGTTTTTTTGCATCTAGTAGCATTCCACATCACGCAACACTTCCACAGCCATTCATGTGACTCCAAGGACTGGATGGAGCATTTATTATAAAGCAGGTTTTCATTCCTAATAGATGGAAGCAAGACAAAAAAAAAGCAATTTACTTTAAATGTTAACTTTATAGAGATGATTTTTGTTTAGTCTTTTTGTTTGGAAAAAAAAAATTATACCGGTCCAAAAGGATCTCCTAGGGGCTCCCAGGCTAGTAGGCCATATGTGGGATTTTCTAGAAGCTCCTAGATTAGCAGGCCAAGTGTAGGGTCTTCTAGACTAGCAGGGCAAGTGTAGGATCTCCTAGGAGCCTCTAAACTATGACATTCTGACATTCCATCTGGCTCCAGATCCTGCTTGCTGTTCCACTACATTGATCCCTGACTTCTGGCTTGGCTGACTATTGGTTCCAGGTTACTGAACTTTGGCTATGTTTTGACTACGTTTGTTCTTTTTACTTTTATTATTAAACAAGTAACTGTACTTCTGTCTCGGCCTGATTTCATGGTTTCTGTCAATAGTTTGCTGGAAATGGTGTACATATAACAGTGTGTAGAGGGTTCATGTAGAATTTGTAGTGTTAATATGTGGTCACACGCCTTTAACACCTGATAGGTTATATACATGTACAAGCTATTGGGATTTGAGAACAGGTATGTCTCGTTTCAGTATGAGAAAAAGAGCCCCATCATTGGTGTCGGTTGAAGGAATAGTGCCTGTAACGACATCCCGAGTATGAAAGGGGTTAAAGTCATTTAGGACATTCCCTTTTTTTGACACCAGCTGAATTTTCCAAATTCTTTACCTTCCCCGGTTGGTGAGAATACTGCTCTGGTACTTGCTTCAGCTACTCACAGTGGTCCCCAGTGATAAGCTGGATTGTCCCTTAGTGGCGACAGCTTCCCCTCCGACCACGACAGGTTCTCCAGCTGGCAGAACCGTCACTTCTGGTTGGACTGCAAGCCGCAGTCCCAAACCTATGCTGCTCTCTTGCTTCTTGATAGGCCCTCAGACAGCTTAGCAGACAGATGTCCCCAGAATAGGCCTCAGGCTCTGGCCTAGCAGCACAACACACGTCCACTCAGACACCCGTCCAGGTGACAAAGAACCCAGATCACCTGAACTCACCCAAATAAATAGGCTCTCCCAGCAGGCCAAGGGCCAAAAGAAGATCCCTGCCCATTGGCTGAGATACCCCATTTATTTCTAATCTTTTCTTTGCAATGCCCTAGTCTTATCTAATGCCACCAGATACCCAGCCATCTAATGGCAGAAGAGAAAAGTGCAGCAGTTGCCGAATTATGGTGGAATCAATTGATTCCCTATCAAGGCGACTATACCTGGCAGATAAATTTACTAGCATCCCTGCCTAAACATCAGGGTGCTACATCCTCCCCCTGCCTACAAAACTACGTCTCAGAGTTTTCTGAAAAATAATTTGAGCTCTCAAGCCTGAGAGAGAATGTCCTGGCAAAAACTGGGATGGGTGGGGAAACAGGAAAGGAATAAAAGCATATCACATGAAATGAACATGCATAAATGAGCGAATGGTAGTTAACACAGGGTAAATAATCAACAGGCATTATATATACAGTTTAACATGCGGTGTACCACCCAACTGGTTAAGGGAAACATATCAACATTAGCCTTATATCCTAACTATCTATCTAATATATACAGTAATAAAGGGCATGAATATTTTAGCATTATTATCCACGTCGGGTCACTGTCTCTCCTTGTCCAAGGAAGATGCGATGATGCAGGAACACCTGAAATAGAAATAAACAGCAATGCAAATGCATCCTATCCCTATGATAATACAGTGTAATATGTACATAAATGAACTTTAAGAAGTTGTTAATTGTCCTCAGCCAAGAACAGCATAGCAGTATAAATACACCCTATATTATGTCTAAACTATATGCATATAAATGAAAGTGGGTCCCATCCTCGCCCGAAGATGCCACCCCCTTCCACAACTAGTCCACCAAAACTTTCCTTTAGCCTATTCTATCAATTACTTATAACATTAATAGAGGTTTACTGAGGTCAGCACCGCTCACGCCGCCTGATGACCAGCATAAGAACAGTCCTGGTACATTGATCAGTTCATCATTCAATTGTAAGGTGAGAATTTTCCCCTTTGCCACAGCTCATTCTACCTAACTAGCTAAATACCCCAATGTACTTGACGTTTCACAGTCCATCAAAGTTGTTTCATGTGAGGTAGAATAACATTTCCCAGCAGTTCCCTTTCTTCTTTAAGGGTAACTCCGGGGACAAAAGGCGCAGCTGCATTCAGACAACAAGCAGCTCAGCCATGGTGCAAGGGACCGCACTCTTGAACACAGGTCCCCTTGCAATAGTAGCTTCAGTCTGTCCGCATGACAGCCTGGGACTGAGAAAGACTTCCTGATTAGTTGAGGAGCAAACCTGCCGAACGTCACATCAGCAGATTACTTTGACTCAAGTGGGCACTCCCTGTATCTGCCGACAGCATTCAGTCCAACAAAGGCTCAGCAATACAGTCAGTAGGAACGTTCTCCACTAGCAATAAGATTTTCTTCAAAAGTGAAGTGGCTTCCAGCATAGTGTCCTTGACTCCACACAGCACACATTTGTAATCCAAGGGTTTAGTGAACAGATACAATTCCATAAAATGTACCAGCAGGGCCGGTGCTACCACTAGGCAAACTAGGCAGCCGCCTAGGGCGCCCTGCTGCCTAGGGCGCCCGGCCACTGGTGCTCCTACTCTCTTCTCTCTGCACAAGCAACTAAGTCTCAGAATCAGCAGGCAGCCGCCGCTCCAGTCGCACATAGTGTCAGAGGCGCATCGGTGCCGGAGGACTGTGTCTGTGTTCCGACTCCTGAATAAATGGAAGCAAGCAAACATTCATTGATGGGCACTGGTGAGGCTGCATTGATGGGCGCTGGTGATGCTGCATTGACGGGCGCTGGTAGGCTGCATTTGATGGGCGCTGGTTGGGCTACATTTGATGGGCGTTGGTGAGGCTACATTTGATGGGCACTGGTGAGGTTTCATTGATGGGCGCTGGTAGGCTGCATTGATGGGCGCTCATAGGCTGCATTTGATGGGCACTTCATTAAAAAAGTGGGGTTTACGTGGGCAGGGAAAAGGAAGTGGGGTCAGGGGTGGAGCCAAGGGGGGGGGCAGCAAAATGAGGTTTCGCCTAGGGTGTCAAAAATCCTTGCACCAGCCCTGTGTACCAGTAGAATCTGGGATCTGTCAACTTCAAATCTTCTCCTTTTGTATTTACCATAGTGAAGAAGTATTTAATGTCCTTCTTATCTGGCCTGCAAATAATTACACTGTGCAGATTGATTTTACGGCAGTAGCCCCAGGTGTGCAATACTGAAACATATCTCTCAGCAACTTTTGTGACAGCTTCGGAAATTCTACCTGTAGAGGGATCCGGAGGAATCTGCGCACAGCTTCATCTACCCATTGGGTCTCTTTATCCAGAATTTCCTCTTCTAGGTAAGCCGGTATGTAGGGATACAGGTACCCGTATTCCTCAGCCACTTTCTTTATGATGATTCGCTGCACCTTGGACAGCCTGGGCAGGTTTTTGGAGTCTCTGTGCGTCTGGAGCACGCTGAACTGGGTACCCAGCAACAACATCTGGCTTACAATCAGACTTATTCACGGGCGTTTGCTTGGTATAGCAAGCTTTGAGGACCCATCGGGCCCACCGATCTTCCTCAAAAGATTTAGTAATGCATACCAACAGAGCTGCATTGGCAGACTCTTGATATCACTCCCAGCGGGGATAGCGACATTCTTGTCCCAATCCGCCTGCAGTATCTTTGGAGGTTGAGCTGGTGCTACCTCAAGCAGGTGTTCCCTGCAATGTCCACAAACAATCCAAGGCCTCAGGTGTGTGGACTACTCTTTGGTACATACTGCATTCCGAAGTCATTCAGGACAGGTTTCGCCTCGCTCGGACTGAAACCAACACCCAGAGCATACATCTTCCAATCCGCCATCATACTTCCAAACGCACAATCCGCCATCATACTTCCAAACGCACAACCAGGCACACGTGCCAGCACTTCCTTATCCTCCTCTGCAGAACGGGGGCTCCTCCCCTTGCCAACGGATTGGTGCAGATACTTTCTGGAAACTTTAGCCCGTTTGCTTCTGCAGCGCACCAAATCTGTAATGGAGTCTGTTTTAACCCTCACAGCGCTGGCAGGAAGTGTCAAAAGACCAGGCTGATACTCTCCCATGAGCAATGAGACTTGATGGTCCTTCACCACATTATTAGAATGCATAATAACACAGTCTATAAGAAGTAGAGATGTTACTTGCCACTTTCCCACAGAGCCAGATGAAATCCCATGGGTGACTGCTGCAAGGATAACGCCTTTGCCCCACGTTGGGCGCCAAATGTAGCCAAGTCCCGGGCCCCCTTTGGTCTAATGAGAAATTCCAGAGTTAGGGATAGCTGACATCCTTCTATGTAGAGTGGGTTAGGAGGCATGCTGGGTGTAATGTAAGGTAGATTCATGGGTGCCAGACACTTCTTGAATGCAAAGAGATGTATTGTCTCTTAAACAGAACTGTGGGAGAGAGGGCTTAGGGCCAGGACACCAGGATGCCCCCAGGATAGGCCCAATCTCTGGCCTAGCAGCCTGGGGCAGATGGCACATGTCCACCCAGACGGCGGTTTGGGTGGCACACAAGAACCCGGATCACCTGACCTCACCCGAATATATAGGCTCTCGCAGCAGGCCAAGGGATTAAACAAAATCTCTGCCCATTGGCTGAGATACCCCATATATCCATAACCTGACCTTAAGTTGTCCTTCTTAATCTAATACCTCCAAGTGCCCGGCCACCTGGTGGTAGAAGAGGAAAGTACAACCAGGCCAAACTTAGGGAGAAGTCAATGGATCCCTCGTAATTAACTACAGTAGCTACTCCTGACAAGGAATTTGGTGAGGAGCTTCCTGACTAAACCCCAGGGCGCTACATCTTTCCAAAACATCTGGGGTGCCAAGATTTGCCATCATTGTCCTAGGAGCTCCTGTACTAGAGGACTAAGTGAAGGCTATCCTAAGGGCTCATGCGTAGAATTTCCGAGAAGCTCCTAGACCAGCAAGCCAAGTGTAGGATCTCCTATGAGCTCCTAGACCAGCAAGCAAAGTGTAGGGTCTCCTAGGATCTTCTAGACTAGTGGGCCAAGTGTAGGAGCTCCTAGGCTGGTGGGCCAAGTGTAGGAGTGTGAAGAATCATTACATGGCCAAAGGTTTGAGCACTTACAGCCTGGTAGAATGGGCACAAATTCCTACAGAGACACTCTAAAATTCTATAAAAAGCCTTCCCAGGAGTGGAGTCTGTGATAGCCACAAAGGAAGGGGCAATGCCATATTAATGGCCATGGTTTTGAAACAGGACATCCAGAAGCTCATATCGAAGTGATGATTGGGTACCCACAAACGTATGACCCTATAGTGTATGCACAGCCATCTCTGAGCCAGGCTATAGGTTTTATGGAGCTGGTAGGTGTACTTTAACCTCACTTCAAGCTGGCCATACACTATACAATCTGATTGTACAATCTCTGCACATCTCTCATTTAGACTTACCAAAACTATGTAACATGAGGACAAAACCTAAATAATCCCTTCAATTGGCATTAAATAAGACAGTGCTACACAGTTGATGCTGGCCATACACCATACAATCTGATTGTATAATCTCCTTGAGAACTACAATCAGCTATAGCTGGCCATAGCTAGCTTGCTGATCAAAAAAAAAAAAAAAAAATTTCCCCATCTATACATTCGAGGAATCCTTCCTGCTGTGCCTTTGTATTCTGACAGCGGGACCCTGACTTAGCTGTCAGAATACAATGATCAAACTGAATTTGTCCAGCAGTCCTGTTTGCAAGAAGTCAATCGTTAAATTGACTTCTCACGAACAGGTATGGCCATAGATGGATCGAAATTAGGATGGTCCCTGCGGAACAACTGGCTGAATTTCAATCCCTATATGACCAGCTTATGTAATGCAGGGGCTGATTTGATACTAACTGAATAAAAAGTTCAGATGGGTCTTCATATGATAGATTGTCAAATTATTATTATTATTATTATACAGGATTTATATAGCGCCAACGGTTTACCTAGCGCTTTATTATGACATTGTACAGAGATTGTAGAATCTGCTTGTATAGTGTATGGACAGCTTTAATAAGATTGTTCAATCAGATTGTATTGTGTATGGTCAGCTTTACATGATTTATTGTAAATACGGCTAGCCATTGACAGATTCTGGTGTGTTTGAGGCTATGTAGTATATGATTTTTTCCAAGAACTTGGTAATTAAATGATCTGTTGTTCCTCCATGCATGGCTGCTACTAATGCCAGCTCTGTAATGCAAGTCAGTGTATTTAGTTTCCTCCTCCCAGTCTTGGCTTCTCTTTGTTCCCTTTCTCTGTGTAGCTATTTATTCCTCTCTCAATCTACTTATCACATTCCTGTGTTCAGCGCCCTGTAGTTTGCACCCCCGCACGTCTTCCCCAATTTACTGTATGTGAGTCACTCACCCCTGCCACCCACTCGCCCTTCGCTCTTCTCGTCTCTCCTTCCCTCTGTACCCTACAATGTATATATGTATATATGTATATACAGATGATCAATGCCAGGCAGTCTGCATGGCTACATAACCATCATCACCAAGGTCTCCCTCCCATCCTCATCCTCATATGTCCCTCTTCCTGGCACTCCCACCATATGTCCTCCCTGTCCTCATCACACTTTTATCTGATGGATAATAACAGTTCACATCCTACCATCTAACTCCTATTATGTTCCAGAGAGCCTTTACTATTCCCCAGTACTACTTCTCTTGTCCTGTATGCCGGGTGTAATTCTCAGTATCTGTTCTTATTCTGTATGTATGGACTCTGCACAGTACCACTTCTCTTGTTCTGTATGCCGGGTGTAATTCTCAGTATCTTTTCTTATTCTGTATGTATGGACTCTGCACAGTACTACTTCTCTTGTCCTGTATGCTGGGTGTGATTCTCAGTATCTGTTTATATTCTGTATGTATGGACTCTGCACAGTACCACTTCTCTTGTCCTGTATCCCGGGTGTAATTCTCAGTATCTGTTCTTATTCTGTATATATGGACTCTGCACAGTACCACTTCTCTTGTCCTGTATGCTGGGTTTAATTCTCAGTATCTTTTCTTATTCTGTATGTACACAGTGGGCGGCACAGTGGTGTAGTGGTTAGCACTCTCACCTAGCAGTAAGAAGGGTCGCTGGTTCAAATCCCAACCACGACACTACGTGCCTGGAGTTTACATGTTCTCCCTGTGACTGTGTGGGTTTCCTCCGGGTACTCTGGTTTCCTCCTACAATCCAAAGACATGCAGGTTGGTTAATTGGCTTCTGTCCAAAAATCAGCCCTAGTATATGAATGGGGACCTTGGATTGTGGGCTCCTTGAGGGTAGGGACTGATGTGAGTGTGCAATGGACAGGGATAGGGACAATTGTAGACACTCATTCAGGTTGAACTGGATGGACTGATGTCTTTATTCAGCCTTACTAACTATGAAACTATGTATGGATTCTGCACAGTACCACTTCTCTTGTCCTGTATGCCGGGTGTAATTCTCAGTATCTGTTCTTCTTCTGTATGTATGGCTTCTGCACAGTACCACTTCTCTTGTCCTGTATGCTGGGATGTAACTTAGTAGAGGAGAAGATGCCAGCCTTGCTCCTGCTAGGAGAGGGGCACCCTAGGTCAGGGTATATTAGGAGAGCAGAGAGCTTCCTGAGTTGCCATGAGTAGAGTAATTACTGATTTTCTTGTTCGGCTGACCGCAGTGGCGGTGGGTCCTTATTCATGTAGCTCCCCTGGAGGCCTGGAGTGGTGAAAGGACTTTATGCATTTTTGGGACTAGTCGCATCCCCCTGTTTTAGGATGCTGGGCTCTATGACAGCCATCCTATGAGTTACGCTCCATTCACACTTGTACGACTCCAAAGTTGCGCCGACTTTGAAGTGCAACTTTGGTGAAGCTTTGGATGGGTGCAACGTGGATACGACTTTGGATTTGACCAGTGATAATGGACAATTGTTGTATTGTATAACATTCAGCTACCACTTTCATGCAACTTTGGAGGGTTAACATTGAAGTCTATGACCCTCAAGTTGCATGAAAGTCGGACCAAAGGAGTGCATGAACTACTTTGAAGTCACTGCAACTTGCGTATGTATGAATGGTTATCATTGGAAAACATGGGGAACAACTTGTCATGTGACTTTGATGCCCAAAGTTGCATGACAAGTCGCACAAGTGTGAATGGAGCCTGAGGGGTCTCTCATTTCTCCTACAGGTGCCACCAAATGCAAGGGGGAGTAGGACAGTGCCTTGTGCCCACAGTATGCTGTTAAGACAAGGCCACCACCCCTGGGTCTAGATAGGAACGAGTTAAACAATGGACATTTTTGACATGTTCCCCCTTTACAGAACACTAATTCCTTTAAAGAACAAGAAGTAAGAGAACAAAGACATGGATTCTTCAGAATAATAACGTATAACTAAACCTAAAAAGATCAATATAACTTGCATTACCTTCTCTTGTATGTAAGTTGTGCAATGAGTGTTCCTTTACGTCGAATGACATGGTCTCCTTATAGGCCCAGCCACCCTAACCAATACATTTTTGTAGTAGATAAGCCTTTCTCAACCTTTTTTATCATGGAGCAACCTTTGAAATAACTTTCAGGTCTTGGGGAACCTTACTGTATCTACAGCTGATGGCACTTTGGCCTGAACAGTAATTCGGTTGAGTTGTGCCACCTTTCATCGGCTGCTTGTTAGGGCATTGTCAGCCATGCAGCATCACTGGTTGCTAGGACATTGTCAGCTATACTGCGTCACTGGTTGCTAGGATGTTGTCAACTACACAGCATCACTGGTTGCTAGAAATTTGTCAGCCACACAGCTTTACTGGTTGCTAGACATTGTTGGATTCACAGCATTAATGGTTGCTAGGATGCTGTCTGCTACAAAACGTCACCAGTTGTTTGGACACTGTTGAATACACAGTGTCACTGGTTACTAGGGTGTTGTCAGCTACACAGTGTCCCTAGTTTCTAGGACGTTTTTGGCTACACAGCATCACTGGTTTCTAGGATGCTGTCAATTACACAGCATTACTAGTTGCTAAGATGCTGGTTGCTAGAACATATTTGGCTATACAACATCACCGATTGCTAGTATTTTGTCAGCTACACAGTGTTACTGGTTGCTAGGAAGCTGTCGGCTATACAGCGCCATTAGTTGCTTGAACACTGTTGGATACACAGTGTCACTGGTTGCTAAGATGTTGTCAGCTTTACAGTATCATTGGTTGCTAGAATGTTGTCAGCTACACAGCGTCACTGGTTACTAGGATGCTAATGTTTAAATAAATAAAAATGAAATTGCATGGGTGTAAGACCAGAAAGCCCCAAAAAAATTAGTGTGATAGTCCAATGAAAAATAAATTAAATAAGGATAAAAATAAGACTAACAGTCCAATCCACAGTAAATTCCTAAAAATGGAAAATTAAAATAAAAAAGAGGTTTTTCCATTTTTAGGAATTTACTGTGGATTGGACTGTTAGTCTTATTTTTATCCTTATTTAATTTATTTTTCATTGGACTATCACACTAATTTTTTTTGGGGCTTTCTGGTCTTACACCCATGCAATTTCATTTTTATTTATTTAAACATTAGCCCCTTACGGGCAATATTTTTCCTTGTGTTTTGGTATTTTGTTATTTTGGTATCACTGGTAACTATAGGTTATATTGGTTCACTTCTGGTAAGGTATATGGAGGTGGCCACATACAGGATTTATATTGTGTTTATTTACACAAAATATTAATCACTAAGGTGTAACATTGTATCACGAATTAACACAGGATTGATTTTATTCACTTATATCTATTACAGCCACTAAGGTGGGATTAATAATTGGATCACGAATCCAATCCCTATGAGGGTCTGGGAATATATACTGCCACTCTTACTCAACACTGGGCACTGGAACACTTTATTTATTATTATTTTTTTCAATTACCGTTTGCCACTATTATAATATATTTGGGGGCACTCAGTAGCAAATACATATATATTGTTTTAGTTTACTTATAATAGGGCTACTTACGGAATTCTTATTAAGCACATAGGGGAGCGCCAATCGTCCTTTCACGTACATTTCTATATTCAATTTACCCTCTAGGGGGCTAAATTTCCTTGGGCGGGCTGCATACCTGTTTCTTGGTTATCCTAAGCGCGGAGTTGCCTCTTAGTTTTATACTAGGATGCTGTCGGCTATACAGCATCACTGGTTACAAGAACACTGTTGGATACACAGTGTCAATGGTTGCCAGGATGTTGTCAGCTACACAGCGTAACCAGTTGCTAGGACGTTGTTGGCTACACAGCATTACTGGTTGCTAGGATGCTTTCACTTACACAGCATTACTAGTTGCTAGGATGCTGTTACTTACACAGCGTCATTAGTTGCTAGGATGCTGTAACTTGCACAGCATTACTGGTCATTAGGACGCTGTCACTTACACAGCATTACTGATTGCTAGGATGCTGTCACTTACACAGCATTACTGGTTGCTAGGACGCTGTCACTTACACAGCGTCACTGGTTAATAGAACATTTTCGGCTGCACGGCATCACTAGCTGCTAGGATGTTGTGAGCTATACAGCGTCATTGGTTGCTAGTCCACTTTTGCATACGCAGTGTCACTGGTTGCTAGGATGTTGTCAGCTATACAGTGTCATTGGTTGCTAGGATGTTGTCACCTACACAGTGTCACTGGTTGCTGGAATGTTGTCAGCTACACAGTATTACTGGTTGCTACTTGCTAGGTTGTTATCAGCTACCATTGTTTGCTAAGATGTTGTCAGCTTTACAGTATCATTGGTTGCTAGAATGTTGTCAGCTACACAGCGTCACTGGTTACTAGGATGCTGTCGGCTATACAGCATCACTGGTTGCTAGAATACTGTTGGATACACAGTGTCACTGGTTGCCAGGATGTTGTCAGCTACACAGCGTAACCAGTTGCTAGGACGTTGTTGGCTACACAGCATCACTGGTTGCTAGGATGCTTTCACTTACACGGCATTACTAGTTGCTAGGATGCTGTCACTTACACAGCGTCACTAGTTGCTAGGATTCTGTAACTTGCACAGCATTACTGATCATTAGGACGCTGTCACTTACACAGCATTACTGATTGCTAGGATGCTGTCACTTACACAGCATTACTGGTTGCTAGGATGCTGTCACTTACACAGCGTCACTGGTTAATAGAACATTTTCGGCTACACGGCATCACTGGCTGCTAGGATGTTGTGAGCTATACAGCGTCATTGGTTGCTAGTACACTTTTGGATACGCAGTGTCACTGGTTGCTAGGATGTTGTCAGCTATACAGTGTCATTGGTTGCTAGTACACTTTTGGATACACAGTGTCATTGGTTGCTAGGATGTTGAACTTGTTACCTACACAGTGTCACTGGTTGCTGGAATGTTGTTGGCTATACGGTATTACTGGTTGCTAGTTGCTAGGTTGTTATCAGTTACCATTGGTTGCTAGGATGTTGTCAGCTACACAACTGTATGTGCACTGAGAAGGCAGTGTCCGCGTTATGGACACTCTGGCCTCACTGCCACCCCCACAATGTGATAAATTATGTTTCCTACAGCTACATGAATCTGTTGCAGGCACGACATTTGTAATGTGGAGGCAATGAATACACTATTCTAAAGAGTGTCTACGACACCCTCTATGGATTCCTGGCTGTGTGCATTACCTTACAAAGCATTTGGTAGGTAAATGTTTCCTATACACGTGTCTGTTATGAACTCCCGGAGAGAGGAAAGGGTTGAAGTTGTCACATCTCCTGATCCAGTGTCTGGATACATGTCAGGAACATCTGCCTTCTTCATGCAAATATAGCCCCCTGCCCGGCACGCAGGGCCAACATCTCTTTGCAAAGTTGCAAATAAGAGTCACAGAGGCCTAGAAACAAGCCAGACATTTGCTTTGTAAAACTGACTTTTTTTTTTCTTTCTTTCTTCTTTAACTCTCTGTATTCCTTCCTGTGAAGACAAGTGTATGGTAAAAAATTGCCCAATAACTGACCGGTTTACCGGAAACAGTGCAATACAAGCCCACAGATCTGCATTCGGGCTGAATTCAAGACAGACAGCGCAGTGCGGACAGCTGCTGAACATTTTATTACCGAATCCCAAACTAAGCTGGTGAAAATATTTTTTTTTTTTAACGTTTTCCTAATTCATTGAAAGTATATTTACAAATAAAAAGATACAAATTGAAAAAATATTTTTCTTTCGTTAATATGAAATTTAGTTTTTCTTTTTTCTAATTTTTGGGGTCCGTCGGCGCCACGATTGAAGATGGATGGACATCGCGGGACACTTTTTTTTTTTAACCACTATTATTATTATTATACAGGATTTATATAGCACCGACAGTTTGCGCAGCGCTTTACAACATGAGGGCAGACAGTACAATTACAATACAAATCAATACAGGAGGGATCAGAGGGCCCTGCTCGTTGGAGCTTACAATCTAGAACCACTAGCGGATGTTATACGTCACTACTTCGAAGAGGAATATCGTTGTTATGGCAGCAGCTAGCTGCCATAACCCCAGTATCCTCTTCTTCAGCGGGAGGTCCGCTTTCAGATAAAAGTGGTCTCTGCGGCAGATTCGCCGCAAGATCACTTTTTATCGGCGGCGGGAGAGCCCCCCCCCTCCCGCCGCTCTCCGGTGCCCTTCGCCGCTTACCGGAGGCGATCAGGTTCTTCTCCCTGTTAAGGATGGAGACGAGTGAGGGGAAGATGGCCCCCACCCGTCTCCAAATCATTGCAAGGCGGAAGCGACGTCAAAACGCCGCTTCCGCCCATAGCTCTTAAAGGGAATTTATTGATTTTTTTTTTTTCAAATGACATTTCATTTTTTTATTACATTTTTTATTGCATTTTAGTGTAAATATGAGATCTGAGTTCTTTTTGACCCCAGATCTCATATTTAAGAGGTCCTGTCATGCTTTTATTTTATTATAAGGGATGTTTACATTCCTTGTAATAGGAATAAAAGTGACAACCTTTTTCTTAAAAGAACAGTGTAAAAATTTAAAATAAAAGGTTAAATAAATGAGATTTTTTTTTTTTAAAACGCGCCTCGTCCAGCCGAGCTTACATGGAGAAGTGAACGCATACGTGAGTAGCGTCCGCATATGAAAACGGTGTTCAAACCACACATGTGAGGTATCGCCGCGGTCGGTAGAGTGAGAGCAATGATTTTCACCCTGGACCTCCTCTGTAACTCAAAACATGCAACCTGTAGAATTTTTTAAACGTCGCCTATGGAGATTTTTAATGGTAAAAGTTTGTCGCCATTCCACGAGCGGGCGCAATTTTGTTTAAATATTTTTTTATTGAAAAGATTTTTTCACATATACAAAAAACAAGCAAGAAAAAAAAAACAAAAAATAACATTCCACGTTTTTACAAAGTCCCATATATATCTATATATACGTACACATACATAGGACTTATACATAAATATTTACATAACAAATAAATAGACACACAGCAAAGAAGAGAAAAAAAAAACACAATCAACAAAGCACATGGATCAGTCTCAGTATATTTTTCGTAGAAAAAACTAATAGTAGCGGGCGCAATTTTGAAGCATCACATGTTGGCTTTCAATTTAATCGGTGTAACATTATCTTTCACAATATAAAAAAAAATTGGGCTAACTTTACTGTTGTCTTATTTTTTAAATCAAAAAAATGTATGTTGCCAGCGGTTTAGACATTAATGGCTGTGTGTTGAGTTATTTTGAGGGGACAGCAAATGTACACTGTTATACAAGCTGTACACTCACTACTTTACATTGTAGCAAAGTGTAATTTCTTCACTGTTGTCACATGAAAAGATAGAATAAAATATTTACAAAAATGTGAGGGGTGTACTCACTTTTGTGAGATATTATACTGTATATATACTTTATATTTATATATACAGTATATAATACAGATGTAAAGCTGGTGAAAGGTCCTCTGAAGTGATATTATTGCGTGTTTGTACATATTTTCTTTATGAATTTAAACTTATAAAAAGTCTGAACGCTGAATTGAAAACATATGTTTTTTTCTTTCTCTTTTGTCAGGGTAATATCAAATTCTCATTTTCAGCCATAAGGGGGAGCCTTTGTCTCATAGTCACTTGCTACCCCATGTATCTCTCTCAGCTGTGCTGAAACAAGCCTGTTGTCTACAAGCCTATCACCAATCATCAGCGCAATGACTTCTTGCCTATTAATACTTTTATTTGGAGGTTTAATTTAGACAAAGGGAGCTTCAAAGAAAGTTGTATTTGCTGTACTATATTTTTAGATAACCCATAGAACCCCTGGTGCTCTGGGAATCCTTTGTGATACATACATTGTATCATTGTTGAAACAATCCCATTGTCTTAGAACTTACCATCTGTCATTAATGCAATGGGGGTTATTTACTAAAGGAAAATTCACTTTGCACTGCAAGTGCACTTGGAAGTAAAGTAGCTGTAGATCCGAGGGGGACATGCAAGGAAAATAAAAAACAACATTTTAGCTAGCACATGATTGGATGATAAAATCAGCAGAGCTTCCCCTCATTTCAGATCTACCCCTTAGATTTAAGGATACAGGGGGTCCCCGGGTTACAAACAAGATAGGGACTGTAGGTTTGTTCTTAAGTTGAATCTGTTTGTAAGTCGGAACAGGTACATTTTTTAAGTGTAGCTCCAGCCAAAAAATCTATTAAGTTTTTTTTTATAGCATAGAGAAGGGTTATCAGCCCTGTAACATTTGTTTTTCTGTCTGTGCCCCCGTTCAGAAGATTTCACCTCACCTTCTGTCCCTTCTGACACTTCTGTCCCAATGACAATTGGATTTTGAAAATTTTGGGTTGTTAGGGAAGCATGGACTGGTGATAAAGCATCAGTGGACACACCTTTTTCCCATATTAACTCTTACAGGAGTGAATTTCCCTTCCTAGGGGTGGATTTCCTCTCACTTCCTGGTGTCTCCCTCCGTTTGTAAGTAGGAGTCGTTTGTAAGTCGGATGTTTGTAAGTCGGGGACCCCCTGTACTGCACTTCCAAGTGCACTTGCAGTGCAAAGTGGATTTGCCTTTAGTAAATAACCCCCAATGTCTTCTTGCCTATTAATAGGCTTAGTTGGAGGTTTCATTTAGACAAAGAGAGCTTCATAGCAAGTTGTATTTGATGTACTATATTTTTAGATAACCCATAGCACCCCTGGTGCTCTGGGAAGCATTTGTGATACATACATTGTATCATTGTAAGCAGTTCTGAAACAATCCTGTTGTCTAAGAACTTATCATCAGTCACCAATGCGATGATGTCTTTCCAATTATTAGTCTTATTTGGAGGTTTCATTTAGACAAAGGGAGCTTCAAAGCAGGTTGTCTCTGCTGTACTGTATCTTTAGATACCCCATAGAATCCCTGGTGCTCTGGGAATCCTTTGTGATTCACATTGTATCACTATCAGCTGTGCTGGAACAAGGTTGTTGTTTACAAGCTTATCAGTGATCAATACAACGACTTCTTGTCTTTTAATAGGCTTATTTGGAGGTTTAATTTAGACAAAGGGAGCTTCAAAGCAAGTTGTATCTGCTGTACTGTATTTTTAGATAATCCATAGATATCCTGGTGCTCTGGGAATGCTTTGTGATACATACATTGTATCATTATCAGCAGTACCGAAACAATATTGTTGTCTACGAACTTATCTGTAGTCATCAGTGCGATGACATCTCTATTAATAACCTTATTTGGAGGTTTCATTTTGACAAAGGGAGCTTCAAAGCAGGTTGTCTCTGCTGTACTGTATCTTTAGATACCCCATAGAATTCCTGGTGCTCTGGGAATCCTTTGTGATTCACATTGTATCACTGTCAGGAGTACTGAAACAATCTTGTTGTCTACGAACTTACCTTTAGTCATCAGTGCGGTGACATCTCTATTAATAGCCTTATTTGGAGGTTTTATTTAGACAAAGGGAGCTTCAAAGCAAGTTGTATCTGCTGAACTGTATCTTTAGATAACCCATAGAACCCCTGGTGCTCTGGGAATCCTTTGTGATATAGTAGACATTTATCTGTAAAACAACGATTGTATCCTCTCCTCTTTCTTGGAATTTGTGGCTATTTTATAAGCAATTCATATATTTTCTCCTAATGTGGGTCTATATACAGTATACAGGTTTTCACTCAAGAGTTCCACAGCACACATTGCACTTCCATGGTCCACTGTTGTCACTAACAGGACACTGATCCAGAGCAACAATGTGCAGCTGAGCTGGAGTGAGAGCATGTAGACAGAAAGTGGCTTGAAGAGACTGGAGGCGATAGTAGACAGGAAGTGGCTGAAAGAGACTGGAGGAGATCAGCAGCACTAAGATGCAATATGAATGAAGAAAAAAGTGAAAAAACAATGTTTTATGAAATAAATGGAGATTGTTTTTGATACAGTGTGCTATCACAAACCTCTCCCAGTTAGGGTTCTACTCTAACTCTTATGATTTTTGCATAATTCTTCCCAAGTGCCAGGCCACTGCTTGCATCAGGCCTGAGGGCTCCTAAAATGAGTACTGAGGCAGGGTGCTGTGATGTTCTGTGGTAGGGGTTTCTTTTAGGTTTTTACATGTTTTATGTTCATATGTGTGTATGTTGAGGTTGTTTGTTATGTTTACATACAGTGGGGAAAATATTTATCCTGAGATGTGCGCAAACCTGGTCACCAACTACACGAAACGTCTTACCTCTGTGGTTGCCATCAAGGGTTTCTCCACCAAGTACTAAGTCATGCTTTGCTTGGGGATCAAATATTTTTTTTATTCACTGAACTGCAACTCAAAGTTTAACATTTGTATCGTGTTTTTTTCTGGATTTTGGTTGATATTCTGTCTCTACCATTTAAAATACACCTATGATAAAAAATTATAGACCCTTAATTTCTTTGTAAGTGGGCAAACTTACAAAATCTGCATAAATA
>CM053029.1:63609508-63644508 GCA_028564925.1 Lithobates sylvaticus
CAGGACTGTGGCAGGGAGAGGGCAAGCAGGACTGGAATAGGGCAGCTATGAGGTGGGTGGTGTGATCTGATCCTCCTAACATTGGCATGGCATGGATCAAGGATTCTCAAACTACGGCCCTCCAGCTGTTGCGGAACTACACATCCCATGAGGCATTTTAAAACTCTGACATTCACAGACATGACTAGGCATGATGTGAATTGTAGTTCCTGAACAACTGGAGGGCCATAGTTTGAAGACCCCTGGCATGGATTAATGGCTATCACTCCTCAGGACTCTCTGCAGAGGGCACTCTGGCGGTACTATCTTATTGTCTCCAGAGTGCCCCCTTACATCCTCCAGAGTATCACTTAGTACAGTAGTATTAAGGATGCACTCTGAAGGAGGATGTAAGGGGGCACTCTGGAGGAGGATGTAAGCGGGAACTCTGGCAGAAGATGAAAGGGGGAACTCTGAAGGTACTAAAAGGGCACTCTGGAGGAGAATGTAAGGGGCACTCCAGAGGATGTAAGGGGGCTCTGGCTAAGTTAGTACCACCAGAGTGCCCCTTATACCCCCTTACATCCTCCAGGGTGCCACTTTAGCGCCTCCAGAGTGTCCCTTTACTTCCTCCAGAGTGCCCCCTTACATCCTTCGGAGTGCCCCACTACCAAGGTGGTATAGCAGTGGCTGACAGACTATCGGGGGGGGGGGGACGCACTCCTCTCCCTGTACATACTACCCACCACCATACAGTCCGCACTGCTCTCTTGTACATACTACCCACTTCCATACACTCCGCACCGCTCTCCTCTACATACTACCCACCTCCATACACTCCGCACTCCTCTCCTGTACATACTACCTACCACCATACAGTCTACACTGCTTTCTTGTACATACTACCCACTTCCATACACTCCGCACTCCTCTCCTGTACATACTACCTACTTCCATACACTTCGCACTCCTCTCCTGTACATACTACCCACTTCCATACACTTCGCACCCCTCTCCTGTACATACTACACCCCACCATACAGTCCGCACTGCGCTCTTGTACATACTACCCACTTCCATACCCTCCGCACTCCTCTCCTGTACATACTACCCACCTCAATACACTCCGCACTCCTCTCCTCTACATACTACCCACCACCATACACTCCGCACTCTTCTCCTGTACATACTCCGCACTCCTCTCCTGTAAATACTATCCACCTCTATACACTCCACACTCCTTTCCTGTACATACTACCCACCACCATACACTCTGCACTCCTCTCCTGTATGTACTTCGCACTCCTCTCATGTACATACTACCCACCTCCATACACTCCGCACTCCTCTCCTGTACACCCTGCCATCCCTATTTAACATTAACACATTCTGCACTATATAAGTCATCTCGGACTCTATTTAACAACACCCCCTGTAAACCACATCCAATATTTAGCGCAATTTAAGCCATGCCCACTTTTCACATTCACAATGACAGTTTGGAAATGTGGCCACCCTACCTGTGACCCATAGAAGAAGCCCAGCCAAATGAGCCCAGGCTGGACTTCTCCTTTAAGCTTGCTTCCCTCACTTGTGTCCTTGAGTTGAGGAAAAAAAATCAAAGACCATCAAAATGACATTTTTTATGATCATCGTTGATCAAAAAAAAGGCAAAAGGCACTGCTGCAAATTGTCAGTTGCTGAATTTGTTGATCTGTCTTTCTTTGCTCTTGACTTGTTGGGCTAGTTGAGCTTTGTCTGTAATTTCAATCACTCTTCCTTCGGGTAGTTTTGATGCCAAGCCAATAAGTGCCTATACTGTTTAAAATCCAGTAATACACTGTCTCGCCCTGCTTGCTCTGCACATGCTCAGTTGCTCTCTATTTGTAGGCACAGTGCTGAATTTGTAGAGGCTGATCTGCTGACAGTCTAAAGATTTACTGCTGCTCAGGGGCTCTGGGCTTCAGCAAAATGGCAGCCTTCAGCAAGAACAAACAGGAACAATGCCAGAGGCAATTTACAGCACACGCTAATTTTGGTAGCATAATTATTAATGCGAAATGTATGTCCCTTGCTAAAGAACATTAATTGTATTAAGTTGTTATGGGTAAAGTAAGGATTGATCAGAGAGGAATCACTTTGACACAGTTGGCCATCTTAAACATGTATTGCAATGCAGGGGGTGAATACATACACACATGCCAATTATCATTTTTTTATTTCTGAAAAAATTGTTTTAGGTATGTATTTTTCTAATTTTAGAAGAGTATATATTATGAAATATTGCATTGCATATATTTTTTTTGCATTTCCATTTTCAGTCAGTAGGTGGTGCTCTTGGCATCACTTCACTTGTTTTCTAGACTATTCACTCCTGCTTTGGTAAAAAAAAAAAAAAGTCTGTTGTTTGCAGAGCTTATTATAGCTACAAATATGATTTACACACAAAAAGTATCGAGATAGAACTGTGACCCCCCACAATCCACTTTGTTTTTAAAGACACAGTGATGATTCACTCCTGCGACGTGTCTCTGCCCTTCCTCCTTCTGATGCTTTCATTTTGCTATTCAATCACTTGTCAGAAGCTCAGGCAAGATGATAGCACAGCACATTTAAAAAAAAGATCAATACAGGAAAAATAATATTATTAGAAATAAGACGTGCCTCCCCCACCCCTATTTATTTGATTATTATATCATATCATATTACTATATTATATGATTACTCTGATTTAACTGTGTGCATTATAAGCTACAAATGTCACTGCCTCAATGTCACTGCCTAAAAACCCATTGCTGCTGAGAGGAGTACTGAGGCAGAGTGCTGTGATGTTTTCGGTAACATGTTTTCGAGTGACCACGTGTCCCGAATTGCCTGGGATAGTCCTGCATTTTGTAGGTCGGTCCCGGGCACCTTTCTTCCGGGACAATACAGTGTGCCGAAATACAGTGGGGATCCGAGCTGTTACTGGAGATGAGGCTGAGGGGCCGCCCGCTGTGTGTCAGTGGAACTATTATTTCCCTACACCAGTGATGGTGAACCTTGGCACCCCAGATGTTTTGGAACTACATTTCCCATGATGCTCATGCACGCTGCAGTGTAGTTGAGCATCATGGGAAATGTAGTTCCAAAACATCTGGGGTGCCAAGGTTCGCCATCACTGCCCTACACAATACATGTAACTGACACCGAGCAGCCGCACAGCCCCCGCCCAGGACATGCCCTCTGCTCACGCCCCCTCTATGGCCATAGCAGATCTGCCATCCCGCTGTATTGATACCTCACAGCTCGTGGCTCTCATCCTTGACCCACCAGGCTCCGTTGCCATCCACCCCTGTGTGTGTGTCGGTGCAGCACAGCCGAGCTCTCTGTTTCCATGGGATTTTCTGAAATGGACAAAGACTCCGGGGGAGCAGCCCCTGATTCTCTACCAGAAATAGGCGTGGCTAGATGGCCAGTTGTCACTCCAGATGGAACAGAACTTAAAGTGGATGTAAACCCAAAAATCTTTTTTATTTTTTATGTCATAATGTAGAGTATAAGATTTCCTATCATTTGAGCCCAGTCTTGCCACAAAGAGTTGATCCAGCTCTGAGCAATCCTCTTTTATTGTTCAATGAGATAAATCTTGACAAACAGAGAAAAACTTTGTCAAATCCTCCCCCTTGCTGTGAGTGACAGGTGATTTACATATCTTGTGCACTAGCCTAAGAGACATGCATTATTTTTTAATTCCCTCCCACTCCTTTCTTCTGCTGCTCTGCAAGGATTGGCTGTTCCACACCTCAGCATGATTTGGCATGCTGAAGTCATGTGGGGACTTTTCTGGGTTTTGACTGGATTTTAGAGAACATAGCAGAAGTTCAGTGTAAGAAATACACAGGAGAAAATGCATGTTGATAAGGGGAGTGTACAGGTGGGCGGGGAGTCTGCTGACGTCACGACTCCACCCACTGAGCCCTGGAAAACAGACCCACCCACAAAATCTGCAGTTTTTCGTGTCTCATAGCAGACAGAGGGGAGACATTTGACATATAAGTATACATGCAGGAGGCATGTATATCCTTCTAGATAACCAATATTGCAGTAGTTTAGAAAGGATGAGAGTGGGTTTACATCCACTTTAAACGAGAATAGAGAATTCTCTCAAATTTCAAAACCTCTATTTCAGGGAGAATAGTGACACTAGGACTCTTAGTCCTTCACTTTTGAGGAATGTGACCCGCCTCAAAAGTGAACCTGTGAAATCTATGGGGTCACACCCTTATATCTCAGGGGTTCATGCTGGGACTTATAGTCCTACAATTTTTTGGAGGAGCCACCCCCTCCCCAAAAGTTGGCAAAGAAAGGTATCAAAAATCATATTTTTTTTGGGGGGGGGGGGGTTCTTGAATGGCAGTTTGGAAATGTGGTCACCCAACCCTGCCAGCCCCTCCGCCCAGCCTGCATTGCAAAGAAAAGCACAGAGACCCACTGATGACATCACAGGTTTTAAAATAAGATAAAGAAATGGAAATGTTTTATTTAAAAATGTAATCTGCATGTTGATGAGAGAGGGAAAAAAAGGAACCAAAGATGGCAAAATATTCAGCTTAGGGGTGTACCAGCGCGGTATGGGTCATAGTGCTCCAGCCATGTGGACCTAAATCTACACCCTTGCTGTATTGGACTGGTGTTAATCCATGAGGGAACTTGCACCTTATTTCTTATATCTAATCCCAAGAACAAAAATGTAAGATAGTTCACCAGTCCTTCAATGTGGTGGGGGCATTCGTTTTTTTCTTTTTAGGTAAAGTACATTTTCTGCAAGTACAGAACATACCTTTTGATCTTACCAAAAATTGTGTGTGCTTGTAACTTCCTGTAAACTCAACTTAAATATCAAACAATATCAACATAGCCTAAATCTGTGAATCAGCAATCAGTCTGATTTGGCTATACCCTATACAGCAATTAATTACAACTTGGTGAGTTGTACCATTTTGAGCCCTTAAACCCATTGGGGTTGATTTACTAAAACTTGTCACTGCAAAATCTGGTGCAGCTCTGCATAGAAACCAATCAGCTTCCAGGTTTTTCTCTTTTTTTGTCAAAGCTTAACCCCTTGGCCCCGGCCACCAGCAAATATGAAGCCTCAGTGGCACAGTTACCGGAAAGTAAGCAGCGATCGGGAATTTTCCGATCATGTGACTGCCATGACAGCCAATCACGATGGTCACATGACCTTAAGCCCCACCATGCCTCCCGGCATTCTAAGGTGGCTCCAAGGTGTTAATTGAACAAGCTGAATTTAGAAGCTGATTGGCCACCATGCACAGCTGCAACAGATTTTGCCCCCTCCAGTTCTAGTGAATCAACCCCAATACATTTAAGCCCAAAAGAAGGAGACCTTTGAGCCTCTGAAACTTGTTGGCCATTCTATGTTATCATTTGTGAACTAATACTAATATTAAATGTTTTTTCGACTCTCAGACTGTTTGGTGCTCTCATTAGACTTTATACACCTGAATCTTCAAATCTGGGCCCCTTGTTTGGGGGACATCCTAATTTTGTTGATATCAACCTTACCAATGTAACGTGCCTGATCCCAATTTGATTATTTGAATTCAGCGCTTAATCTCTACTTGTTCTGGAGCCAAAGTAAGATTAATGATAAAAGGTGGAACTTTTTAAAAAAAAAACTTGCTCTACATGGCGACACATTTGGAATTTGTTCATGAAGACTTGTAAACTTATTGAAAGGTTTAATTTAACCGTGAATACAACAATAAATGATATGACTTCTGGGCTACTAAGTCCTCAGACATAACTGATGCTAAAGGACCCGGTATTCTATAAGCAAATGCGTTATTAAATGCTGTTCTCACAGTGGATAAGGACACCTCTAATGGACAACAGCCAAAATGGTGGTTCTTCTGCCAACAACATTCACCATGAACAGTAACTAAATAAGCACACAAAGATAATCACACACCATTTTTTTTTTTTTGCTTTTTTGAACCTTATTCAATCTTTTTTAAATCAACATTTAATGGGTATTATTGATATTACTCATGTTCTAATTTTACCCAACGAGAGAAGCAAAGACAAAACTTTTGGTTGAACAAAAAGGATGACATATAAATATCTAATGTGGGGGAGGGAACAGGAAGCCAAAAGGAAGCCAAGCGACTACAATAATAACCTGGGGGGTCACCCTCCCCCCTAGAAAAACTTTACAACAAAAGAAATGAAAAGAAAAAAAAAGGATGACCACAAGGTAATTATCTAACCATATAAAAACACAATTTGTTTTGTAACAAAGTGATCAAAAATATCACAAGATCAAATAAAAGTTAACATTAAAAATATTTCACAAAACGCTTTGTCCTGATATGTCTACGCGTTTCACAATTTGTCTGCTTCTTCAGGACTATATTCAGGAACATATGTTTATTGGGTGCTTTTCTTTATCTATAATCAAAAAAGAATTCCATTTATAAGAAAACAATACCAAAAGTACATAGTAGTAGATATACCACAATTTTCTATATCTCATGCATCATCATTGAAAAAAAATATGTTTTTTCTGTCCAAAGAGGAAGTAGAAAGAAAGAAAAAAATTATATTAATATACTGTATAAAACACAACATATAACTTGTATATCACTCATCTGATATGCAGGTTATATGTCGCATTTTATATAATTAATATTTTTTTTTTCTCTTGTTTCTACTTCTCCTTTGGACAGAAAAAAAATAATTTTTTTTCCAATGGTGAAAAAAAAAATGGTGTATTTATTAGTATGTGCTTTTTTGTTATTGTTCTGTTCTAAATGGAATTTCTTTCTGATTGTAGATTAAGAAAAGCATATAATATACGTTTGTTTTATGATATAGTCCTGAAGAAGCAGACAAACCACAAAACGTGTAGACTTATCAGGGCAAAGCATTTTGTGAAATATTTTTAATGTTAACTTATATGATCTCATGATAATTTTATTCACTCTGTAACAATAAAAATTGTGGATTTTATATGGTTGGATACTTTCCTGGTGGTCATCCATGAAGCCCCTTATTTTTTCTTTTCATATCTTTTGTTGAACTAAAAGGACTTTAGGTAAGGTGTGGTTATTACTTAAAACAGGGGTCAAGGCTTGCTAAAATTCATCAAAGTGCATAGGCAAGGGATGGAAATATAAGGTGTGTAGCAAATTGTTAGGAGGGGGAGACACTGAATTTATATGGCAAATGTTTAACTAGGAATGCTTCATTTAACAAAAATCAAGAATTTAACCCTAGCCCCCCACCCCAATGTAAATCAATGAGGATAGAAGCATCTGAGATGTCAACTCCAACTAGTTATCTAAAGACACAGGTTGCAGAGCTGGCATCCTCATATTTCTTTATGACTTAGAAAGTCGTCAACCCAAAACAAGTGTGCAGTCAGAGTACCTGAGCTGCATTCGGGCTCATTAAGTAATTAATCAGGATCAGCATGTTGGTTCTGGAATTTGCACCTTTAAAAAGTCATCATCGGCACCAACCCATATTTTTTATCTCAAAGGTTGCTTTAAAAGTGGACCTAAACTCCAAGCGTATGTCTTCTATGCATGATCTGGGAGGTGTTCAAGATGTTGAGTTGTGTAACAGAATGTTGATAAACTCACCTTCCTAGCATTTTACTGTCACTCTACATAGTGAAATATTAGGATTGTATGTATGCAGATTCGTAAACTTGAATTGAAAAGTCTACTTTAACCATAAATGCAACAAATGTATACCATGAATTTTGGGCTACCAAGTCCTCAGCCATAACCAATGAAAAAGGACTTGGTGGTTCATAAACTTAAGCATTATTAAGTGTTATGCTTACAATGAATAATGACACCTCTGACGGCCATGGTGGTGGCTTTTCTACTGACAACATTCGATTGTACAACAACTGGACAAGCACACAAAGAAAATCACACAGGAAATGTTTTTTTTGGACTCTTGTTCAATCCTTTATGAATTAACATTTTATGGATAATATTGCCATTCATTACTAAGTTTCTGATGTTACCCAACACAGAAAAGCAAGGGCAATAATTTTGGTTGAACTAAAATGACTTTAAGATTCCGTGAGATGTGGACATTATTTAGAACAAATGTTAGGTTGGACAGATAGCAAAAACTTTAAGTGCATGGGCAAGGAATGGAAATATAAGTAATCCAGAGCCACCTAATGTAAACCAATGAGGGTAAAAACATCTGAGCTGTCAGTGCCAACTAGTTTTCTGAAGGTGCCAGAGCTGGCATCCTCATCTTTTCTTCATGACTTTGGGAGTTGTCAACCCAAAACAAGTGCACAGTCAGAGTAACTGAGCTACATTTTGACACATTAGGTAGTTAACATGGATCAGCATGTTGGTCCTGGAATTCACATCTTAAAAAAGTCAATGGCACCAACCCATATCTTTCTCCTTTTTCTAGACTCCAAGCTATTGTCTTCATTGTGTCAATAGTGGACGTGTTAAAAAGTTGAGTAGGTTAACCAAACTGTTGATAAAATGTGCCTTCTTGGGTATGCCGGCGCTACCCTATCTGGGTGTTAAACTGACCTCTGCTATTACAAGGTTGTACAAGGTTAACTATACTCCCCTCTATAACTTTATTGAATGGGATCTAAAAAATTGGCAAGCCCATGTTCTTTCCTGGATGGGTAGAATAGCAGCAGTTAAGATGACGGTTCTACCTCACATACTATACTGCTTTCGGTCTCTCCTGATCCCAGTTCCCTCCGTTTTTTTCCAAAAGTTGCAATCTTTGATACATAAATTTATTTGAAAAAATGGGGGTAGAAGGGGTGGCTCGCTCCACTCTATATATATATCTCCAAATGGCGAGGCGGGCTGGGAGTCCCCCACTTTCTGCGCTATTATAGAGCAGCCCAACTGGTCCAGCTGTATCAAATGTATGCTGAGATGTGCAAGCCTGACTGGGTTCGGCTAGAGGCACTCCCCCTGGATCTCTTAATGTGACTCCCGGCAAGGGAGCGTGGGGCGGTTTAAAGGCCCTCTCTATCACACTCCATACATTTGTTGAACATGGCATGCAAATTATACTCTTTAAAATACCCTCCACACTCCAGTGGCTCCCCTCTTTAATAATCCTCACTTCCCCCCAGGGCAGCAGATTTAGCAATTTACCCGGTAGGTCAACAAAGGCCTCTACAGGATAGCGCACCTCATAGACCATAAGACAACTGGCCTATTTTAAGGAAAAACACTAAAGATGCCCCCATCAGACGCTTACCACCTATGCCAAATAACACATTTCCTGCAGTCCCTAAACAAGGATCAGGTTGACATAACCAGAAGGACCCTATTTGAGAACAGGTATATACATGGCACTGATTCACTGGGAGGGATAACAGACTTATACACCCTGTTTAATGGCCAAGGCAATAGGCCTTCCTACTAAAGGGCGTGGGAATCAGACCTGGGTGAAACACTTTAGGAAGAGATGTGAATAAAGTGGTTGACCATGACCATGGTGCATACTCAATACTTCCCTTGTGAAAGCAAACTACAAAGTGTTATCGCGTTGCTACCTCATCCCAACAAGCAAAAATATACCCAGGCACTTCACCCCTTTGTTTTCGGGGATGCGGACAGGAGGGCGATATATTTCATATCTGGTAGTCCTGTCCGAAGGTCCGACGTTTATGGATTAGATTGTTCAGTCTTGTCTTTTCAGTGACTGGACAGAATATACCCAGAGGCGATAAAAAAAAGGACTGTTCGCTGACCTGTCGGAGGAGATCCCCAGACATCTTTGAACTCTCATATTTTTTTTATCTTACTAGCAGCCAAAATAACCATAGCACAAACATGGAAATTGCCCGTGATCAAAGTCACGATGGTGAAACATAAAATATCCTGGATCGTGGTGAAGGAGAAACTGACCAGTATCCATAAAGATAAACAAGCTAAGTTTGAAAAAGTATGGAACCCCTGGATTGCGTACCTCCTGGCCCCCTAGCTGCTGAACCACCCTGGGGATTGGGGCCTGGGATGAGGGGACTAACCCTGCCTTTCTCTTTCTTTCTTTTATTTCCTCTTTCTCTCATTCCTCTACCTACTTTTCTTTTTATGGTTTCTGTTATGAACTAATGAGTCTGTTAGGTTGCTGATGAGGGACCACAAAGCCTTACTTCCTCACGAGTGAGGTGGCCTGCTATGAGACTTCAGGGTTATTTCCTGACAATGGGGTACACCTACCTCACCATGTATATGGATGTGAGTGCCCTACAGCTTATTGGAATGTTACTTAACAATTATTTCCAGTTATACCCTTTTTATTTTACTTTAGTAACCAGTTACTTCTGGTTTCACAGCCTTAAATTTGTGGTTGCTCTCTTAGACAGAGCCTGAATGTTAGGCCAAGTTTCTTCTAACTTTGCTGTTCCTCGGTCACTACATTATGGCTCATAATGGTATAGGGGGATGCTCTTTGACATTTTGACATTTATTTGGCAATGTATATGCTTTTGTATACCATGTAAACTTTGCAATAATAATTATTGGAAAAGAAAAATTTGCCTTCTTGGCACTCTACATGGTGTCATATTGGGAATTTTTTCATGGAGATCTAAAAGGTATTGAAAGGCCTACTTTATCCATGAATACAGCAATGTATAACATGAATTCTGGCCTGCCAAGTCCTCAGCCATACCCAATAAAAAAAAAGACCTGGTAGTCATTAAGCATAAGCATTATTAACTGTTATTTTATGCTTGAATGAATGAATGACTTGTATAGCGATACCTATGCAAACTGAATCGCCTCAGGGCGCTTTTGCCAATCCTGTCCATCTGTGGTATAGCGCGGTCCTTGCCCTGTGGGGTCCCGACACGCTTACAAACACATACAACATACACATATTTTGGCCAATTTTATCGACAGGATGTAATTAACCTACCAGCATGTCTTTGGAGTGTGGGAGGAAACCGGAGTACCCGGAGGAAACCCACGCAGGCACAGGGAAAACATACAAACTCCAGGCAGAAGGTGTCGTGGTCAGGATTTAAACCAGCGACCCTATTGCTGCTAGGTGATAAGGACACTTCTTATGGGTAACTGGCAGTCATAGTGGTGGCTATTCTACCAACAACTTTCACCTGAACAGCAACTGGACAAGCACACAAAAAAAAAAATGAAAAAAATAAAAACACACACAGGAAATGTTTTTAGGAATCTAACTCAATCTTTTTTAAAATCAATAATTTCTAGATATTATTGACATTACTCTAATGTTATCCAACGCAGAAAAGAAGGGACAACAATTTTGGCTGAACTAAAAAGACTTATGCCGCGTACTCACGGTCCGAATTTCCGATGGAAACAGTCCGATGGGAGCTTTTCATCGGATTTTCTGACCGTGTGTATGCCCATCGTTTTTTTTCTGTCGGCATTTCCGACGACTTTGGATTGAGAACTTGTTCTTAACTTTTCCGACGGAAAACCTTTCTATCAGATTTTTCGATCGTGTGTATGCAATTCCGACACGCAAAATTCTGACGCATGCTCAGAAACAATTTGACGCATGCTCGGAAGCATTAAACTTCCCTTTTATAGTGCCGTTGAACGTGTTTTATGCCACGGTGTTATTGACCGTCGGAATTTGGTGTGACCGTGTGTAGGCAAGACAGTTTGAGCGAAATTCCGTCGGAATTCCGACGGGAAAACCATCAGAGCTTTTTCCGATGAGAATTCCGATCGTGTGTACGCGGCATAAAAGATTCGGTAATGTGTGGACACAAGTCAGAAAGAAGGTTCATTTGAGGACAGATAGCAATGACTTGTTTAAGTGCATAGGCAAGTGATGGAAATATAAGGTGTATAGCAAGTTTGGGGGAGGAGGGAGACACAATTCATATGCCAAGTACTTATTTAGGAACGCTTAAAGCGGAAGTAAACCCATCGATTTAACAGTTTAAAAAAAAAGGCATGCCGGGGAATGCTAACTGCACATTGGTTGTGCTCTCAACCAAACAGTCAAACCATCCAATGGCTGGTGTCATAACGGATCACATGTGCAGCACTGTGGCAGTTGAAGATTAAACAGAGGCAAAGATGGCAGCTTCCTTGGCTGAAAACGATAGGGGGGTTTACTTCCACTTTAATTTAACAAAACAAACAAGTAAACTCAAGCCACCTAATGTAAATGGATGAAGATAGAAGCGTCTGAGATGTCAGTACCAACTAGTTTGCTAAAGGTGCAGATTCCAGAGCTGGCATCCTCGTCTTTTCTGATGACTATGACTATGACTAAAGCTGGCCATACATTATACAATGTTCTTATTTCATTTCCTTTAGATATACCTTTAACTATGTAGTGCAAGGGCCTGCCTGATGGCAAACAAATTCAAAGTGTTTAGGTTTAACCTCATATTGTATGATTTTGGTTAATCTAAAGGAAAATTGTACAAGAAAATTGTATAATGTGTTGCCAGCCTTAATAATTCTTAACTACCCAAAAGAAGTGTGCAATCAGAACACCTGAGCTGCATTCAGACACATTAGGTAGTTAAGCCAGGGTCGGCTTTTTGACCCTAAAATTTGAACCTTAACAAAAGTCATCAAGCCCATATTTTTATGCTTAATGGTTACCTTTAAAATAGACCTAAACTCCAAGCTTTAGTCTGCTTGTGTATCGTTAGAGAGGTATGAGGCTGAATAAAAGAATGTTGATTAACTTGCCTTCCTGGCATGATACTGTTATCAGATTACATGGTGCATCTTAGGAATTTATTCATAAAGGTTTGCAAACCCAGTGAAATGTCTACTATTTCCAATGGGTACAACAATGCATAATGCATTTTGGGCTACCAATTACTCATCCATAACCACTGCAAAAGTATCCGATAGCCCATAAGCATTATTAAGCCCTATGCTCACAAGTGATAAGAACACTTTAAGACTTTTAATCAGAGTTAAGGAGGTTAAGTAGGGAAATTCAATTTTGATAAACGAGCCCTCCTGCCATTATACTGTCGCTCCACATGTTGACGTTTTACAAATTTATTCATGAAGACTTGTAAACCTATTGAAATATCTACTTTAATTATTGGTACATCAATGCAAAACATGAATTTTGGGCTGCCAGGTCCTCAGCCATAACCAATGCAAAAGGACCTGGAAATCCAAAAGCAGTGCCGGAACAAGGCCATTCAGCACCCAGGGCAAAGATGCCAAAGTGCGTTAGGTGATCCTATGCCAAGCAGTCACTTGCTTGTCAAAATCAATGCTGCCGTCACTACTCCTGTCAGCCTTGTAACAAAAGGAAGGTGCCCCCATCCCTACAATAAACCCAGGGCAGCCGCCCCTCCTGCCCACTCCTTGTCCCGGCCCTGTCTGTAAGCATACGCATGATTAACTGCTTTGCTCACAATGGATAAAGACACCACTTATGAATTACTGACAGGCCATAGTGGGGACTCTTCTACCAACGACATTCGACTAAGAGCAACTGGAGACGCACACAAAGAAAACCACACCAGAATTTTTTTTTGGAATCTTATTCAATCTTTTTTAAATCAACATTTTCTGCATAATATTAACATTACTAATGTTATCCAACGCAGAAAAGCAAGGACAACAATTTCGGGTTCAACTAAAAGGACTTCAAGATTCCATAAGGTATGGACAATATTTAGAGAAGAGGTTAATTCAAGGACAGCAAAGACTTGTTTAAGTGCATAGGCAAGGTATGGAAACACAAGGTGTGTAGCAAGTTTGTAGGAAGGGGAGACACTGAATTTGTATGGCAAGTGCTTAACTAGGAATGCTTAATTCAACAAAATAAAAAAGTAATCCCAAGCCCCCTAATGTAAACCAATGAGGATAAAAGCACCTGAGATGTCAATGCTGACTGGTTTCCTAAAGGTATTGGTTCAAAAGTTGGCATCTCTTCGTTTCTTTGTGACTCGTCTTTATGACTCGCCAACCCAAAAAGAAGTGTGCAATCAGAATATCTAAGCTACTTTAAGTTGTTATGCCAGAATTTGCATGTTGGCCTTAGAATTTGCATCTAAAACAGTCATCAATGGCATTGACCCATATATTATCCTCAAAGGTTGCCTTCAAAGGGGACCTAAACTCCAAGCTTACGCTGGGCATCATTAGGGAAGTTTTAAAGAGGTTGAGTAGAGTAATGGAATGTTGATGGACTGGCATGACCAGGAGATCCCGCTAAACATAGGTTCTGAGTCATGTGATGTTAGGCCGCAATGAAGAGCTGATGTCAACAGAGACTTTACCCAAATGGCTGTCAGGTAACATGGCCTAGTGATGGGTTTAAGTCATATGACCCAGAAGTGGAGTGTTACAGGATCCAAATGTAGACCAAACGGGTAAGTTGATCAACTTTCTAAAGTACTTCCACCCCTAAAATCAATCCCTGATTATATTATAAACCTGGAGATCAGGTCCACAACTGTTCTAAGATATGTTACATTTTCATTTCATTCAACGGTAACAAATTATTCCTCAGCCCCATCATCATCCCACGCTACAAAAAATAGAAATGCTGAGAAACTACTTATGTAACCAGTTCCAACAAAATGGAGTTGTTTAACGAAAAATAAAGCATATATACAAAAGAGCATTGCTGGATACAAGCCTGCACCTAGAGAAAGCAAAATTCACGTGGACCACATCCCCATCAATTTTTAAATGTGATGGAAATTTTCAGACACAGTTGGGAATATTTTTTTTAATGTGCCACATAAGTTTGCTTTTTTTTCCAAGGATGATCCAAATTCATGCTGGCCACATCCCCATCAAATTTTTATTTATTCTTAAATGAAAGGGGGATTTTTCAGACAAATCTGGGAGTGTTTTTTTTTTTTTTAATGTGCCAAATACGTTTACTTTTTTTTTTTTCCAAAGATGATCCAAATTAATGCTGGCCACTCCCCCATCAATTTATAATCATTATCTTTTTCTTTTTAAATGCAATAGGGATTTTCAGACATATTTGGGAGTATTTTTTTTCAATGTCACATATGTTTGCTTTTATTTCCAAGGAAGATCCAAATTCATGCTGGCCACCTCCACATCAAATTTTTACTTTTCCTTTTTATTTAAATGTGATGGGAATTTTTCAGACACATTTTTTTTTTTTTTTAACGTGCCACATATGTTTTCCCAAAGATGTCCCAAATGAATACTACCCCATCATTTTATAATCATTTTCTTTTTTTTTTTTTAATTTTTAGGTGGAATTTGGGGATTTTTTTTTTTTAAGAGCCAAGCACATTTACTGTGTTTTTTTCCCAAGATGATCCAGACAATGTGATTACAATGAAAGTTACATTCGCTTCTTACAAAACTTCACACAAGTGATTTTCCTTCTTCGTGATACAAAAATAATTTCATTACACTACACACGCTACAACCCCGTCACTTCTCTTTTTTAAAACAACCTGAAAAAAGAAAAAAAAAACATTTAACGTGATGGCAAAATGCCCACACGCCATTTAATTTTCTGTAGATGCAATTGGAATTTTGAATCAATTAGCACTGTGGGTGCCGCAAGGTTTATTTTTTATTTTTTTGTGCTTTCTATTGGCAGCTGTGGGCTCTAATAATGTGCTTAGAATTAAGTGCTTGTGTTCACTGCTGAGTGCTTACAGTTGTATGCACTAGTCTTGAGCCAGGGTGTTTGAAGGGAATCTATTAAGGATTGTGTCTTTATACCTGTGAAATAGACCAGCGTCATATAAATAATCGTACTAGTATGTACTATTGTTTTGTTTTTTTCTTTAAACTCTATGCATAATTTGTAAATACAGTATATACAGGTATATATATATGCATAAAGTCAGGTTCTGCTTACTGCTACAGTGTAGGAACAGTTCATTGCTGATCCTCATACACCTTGCAAGTATAGCAGACTATTTGCAATAATAGACTCTATGTAGGCTCTAATGACCTGAAAGCACTACAAAGCTCATGGCAGCCAAAGACCGTGTGATCTAGGCTTTCGAGGCCCTGGATCCCATAAGGTAGATCAGAAGCAGCTTAATGATTATGGCAAGTGAGAGGTCATTTTTAACTTAAAATAAGGATGTGATTTGGCGATGCTGACATGTGTACATGTGCTCTTTTGTGTGAATTTTAATGATAGGTCCACTTTAAATAAATTTTGGGGCAAAATTCCAACAGTTGTGCGCCTACAAGCTGTGTAAGTGTGTTTCTAGTTGCTTGTCTGTAAGCTTTGGTTATCTGCTTATGTTTGGGTGTGTATGGATGATAGTTTTGTGTTTAAGGTAGCGGTAGGCTTTGTCCATAGGTTCCCATAATAAGCCAATGGCATGTACCTACAGTATTGTTGCTTGTCTGAAGTTTCTAGAAAGGTAGTCCAAGTTCTGGGAGACTGACGTTAGAAGAGATTAAGCTAAATGAAAGATATAGGTGGAAAGATACATTTTTACATGAGAGACAAAAACCCTTCAAAAAGGGCTAACTAAGCAAGAACATTCATCATTCCAAATCGTATTACTTGATTTTCTAAAAAAATATATCTCCAATCTTGTTTTTTTTCTGTTTTTGGATATAGCGGGAAGGATTATAATCTTTCTCATGTATTTAATTTCTACTTGTACAAAGTGTGATGAGTTTTCCAAAGCAAAAGAGTCCAACATTTTTTAAAATTGGTAGTAAGTCATACCAAGAAATCATAAAACAAGCAGAGCGTTTCAGGACCTCCTCGTTTCTTCAGGGCTAGAAAACAGATACAGAAATGTTTTAATGCCTTGAAGAAGAGAGAGATCTTTGAGCACCTGAAATGCATTGGCTGCTTTATGTTTTCTTTTATGAACTATAAAAATACTTTGACATTAAAGAACCTGGACACCTAGACCTTTGGTTTGGTGTTCTCATTAGACTTTTTACATGTTGTTCTTCAACACTTGGTCCCCTCTTTATTAAAGAGTACCTGTTTTTGTTAAGAGCAGACACACTGGAGCCACTGTTCCCCCAGTATGAATGTGATTAACCTACTGATAAGTAGAATCCAGCTCCTCATTTTCGCATGTTTAGGTTTTTGACTTCTGTCTTGGGTCTTGTTGGGGAGGTGTCCCGTCTCTTTCTGTCTTGGTAAAATTGGGGAAAATCTGTGGCACAGGCAGCTACAACAACATGAAGAATGTTCTAATCTTCCTCTACTATACTAAGAAAAAGAGTGCTTTGCTCCCCGTGTCCCTCTAGGAGATCTTTCTTACTTCTTGACCTGCTAATATATTGTAACAGGGGCTGGAAGTGAAGGACAAAGTCAAATTAGACAGAGAACAGTGAAAAAGATGCTTACCCTTTATCATTCTATCAAAAAAAATAAAAATGTTTTGAGATACACTTGAGATGGCTTGAGATACCAGCCTCAAGGTACCCCCAACAGGTCATAATTTTAAC
This sequence comes from Lithobates sylvaticus, assembly GCA_028564925.1. Classification (NCBI taxonomy): domain Eukaryota; kingdom Metazoa; phylum Chordata; class Amphibia; order Anura; family Ranidae; genus Lithobates; species Lithobates sylvaticus. The sequence continues at coordinate 63,626,926 of CM053029.1, forward strand.
ATTTCTCTACACAGTGGTTGGGCAATAATCCTGTTCATGTTCTGCTGGTGATACTTGAACTTGGGTCTGTCAAGGTATATTGCTGTCTATGTCCCCACTAAGGCTTCCTCATTTGAAGCTGAGCTAAGAAAAACACTTTGATGAGAAGTAGGATTTAACTTTCAATGGCCTCCAAATATGCCTGAATATTGGAAGTTTGTTCAAAATGGAATCAGACACGTTGTGTTTTATTGAGTATTCAACAGGTAAGCAAATAAATTGCACTGGTTGGTTGTCTTTTGAGTTATGGGACAAATCCGTGCTAATCTATTAAGCAAACACCAAAGTAGTGTGTGTGGGGAGGAAAGGCATGTAGCCTGTAAATTATACTTTAAATATATGTACTGTAACACTAAATTGTAAGTGCATTTGTACTTACAATTTTCTCTTAGATGTCTGGCAAAGTCCCACAAATATTTGTTGATTCTGCCAGTGACTGCAGCTTCCTGTGATGGGGTGACAACAATGCTGCACTGCTCTTGAACTCAGAGCAGAGTTGCCACACTCATGTAGGCTGTGCCTACTTTTCACTACAGTGGGATGAAAAAAATGTTGCAGAGGGCTTGGTTATCAGCATTGTCACAGCTAATTCACAAGTGTGTATCTTGTCAATCATTACCTAGTCCCACCCACTGCTTTCTAGATTGACAGCACTCCACGTTTTGATGCAACCCCCCCACTGCATGCTGCAGCGTCTGGAAGGGGGAGCATGTGTGACACAAATGAAGGAGAATTTGGCTCAGTCAGGGAAGGTAAAGGAAGATGTTTGTTTACTTTATGAGGCTTGAGAATCAATACTTGGATTTGGGACTTTGAAACTGAAAAATGGATTGAAATTGAAATGTACTTTAACTATTGGTTGAATTAGATGAACTTGTGTCTTTTTTTCAACCAGACTAACTACTAACTATGTATGTAATTCTTCCAACTCAACTCTTAAAAGTCTTAGTTTGAAGCAGAGAGGAGAATAAAGGGACAACATGCAGTCTAGAGGTCCTGAAGGTCATTCAGACTACCATAAGATTGAGGGGTTGAAACCAGGGGTGAGTACTGGCTAGATATGGCACCAAAACAGAAGATGGCCAACCAAGCTATATGCCTTTTGACTAAGTTTTGTTACCATTTAGGAAATTATAAGATAGTTATTTTTCATATAATAAGTTTTCTGTCATTATTCATCTTTTTAAGAACTTGTTCTATCACTATCATCTGTTCATGTGCCTATATAATATCTATCCTTTACATTATTTTCTATGTTTTTTGGTTGCATTTGTGAAAAAAAACCTCCAAAACTGTACAGACACCGTAAATCCACCCAGACTAGATTCTTATATTTTGTGGTTGCTACGGTGGTATGGTTATACACCAATATTGCCATCTATGACCCCCTCCCCCAGACCCCCACCCAACTAGGGTTAATGCTTTAAATGTTTTATAAATGGCACTAATCAATCCGAGTGACTGAGTTGTTTCTTTCGAAATTCCTGTTTCCTGCATGAGGATTGATCCTGTAAGAGAGAAAAAAAAAAAAAGGAGTATAACTTAATATTTATCGGACAGACTGTTCTATCTCTATGGGCAAAGATCTACAGTAGTGACCTCAGGAGCTGACTACATGATAGTCCAGTGTTTCTATGTAATGTAGTGCTGGTATTATTTTAAAGCAGGATTACAAACAGGATTTTAGTGACTATCCTATGGTCAATAAATATTAAAACCTATTCATATTTTGAAATGTTCTAGGCACATTTTCAAAGGAGAGGAAGCCAAGTTGCGGACTAGCTTTAAATAGGAATGCAAACCGGTGACATCAGGCACTTTATAATCATGAAAATGCAACCTGTCCCTTCTCTAGAGACCAGTGTCATTACTGGAACTTCATATTCATTAGAACACAGCCCTTCCGTTCTCTAGAGACCAGTGACGTCACCGAAACTTCATATTCATAAGAACACAGCCTGTCCAATCTCTAGAGACCAGTGACATCATAACACTTCATATTCATGAGAACCCAGCACGTTCAATCACGAGAGACTTGTGACATCACCGAAACATCATAATAATAAGAACACAGCCCATCCAATTGCTAGAGACCAGTGACGTCACCGAAACATCATATTCATAAGAACACAGCCCATCCAATTGTTAGAGACCAGTGACGTCACCGAAACTTCATATTCATAAGAACACAGCCTGTCCAATCTCTAGAGACTAGTGACATCATAACACTTTATGTTCATGAAAGAACAGCCCGTCCAATCACTAGAGACCAGTGGCATCACGACACTTCATATTCATGAGAACACAGCCCGTCCAATCACTAGAGACCAGTGATATCATCGACACTTCATATTCATGAGAACATAGCTGTCCAATCACTAGAGACCAGTGATATCATCGACTCCTCATATTCATGAGAACACAGCCCTTCCAATCACTAGAGACCAGTGGCATCACAACACTTCATATTCATGAGAACCCAGCACGTCCAATCACGAGAGACTTGTGACATCACCGAAACTTCATATTCATAAGAACACAGCCCATCCAATTGCTAGAGAACAGTGACGTCACAGAAACTTCATATTCATAAGAACACAGCCTGTCCAATCTCTAGAGACCAGTGACATCACAACACTTTATGTTCATGAGAGAACAGCCCTTCCAATCACTAAAGACCAGTGACATCACTGACACTTCATAATTATGAGAACACAGCCCGTCCAATCACTAGAGACCAGTGACATCACTGAAACTTCATATTCATGAGAACACAGCCCTTCCAATCACTAAAGACCAGTAGCATCACGACACTTCATATTCATGAGAACACAGCCCTTCCAATCACTAGAGACCAGTGATATGATCAACACTTTATATTCATGAGAACACAGCCCTTCCAATCACTAGAGACCAGTGATATCATCGACACTTCATATTCATGAGAACATAGCCTGTCCAATCACTAGAGACCAGTGATATCATCAACACTTCATATTCATGAGAACATAGCCTGTCCAATCACTAGAGACCAGTGATATCATCGACACTTCATATTCATGAGAACATAGCCTGTCAAATCACTAAAGACCAGTAATATCATCGACTCCTCATATTCATGAGAACACAGCCCTTCCAATCACTAGAGACCAGTGGCATCACAACACTTCATATTCATGAGAACCCAGCACGTCCAATCACGAGAGACCTGTGACATCACTGACACTTCATATTCATGAGAACACAACCCGTCCAATCACGAGAGACCAGTGACATCACTGACACTCCATATTAATGAGAACACAGACTGACCAATAACTAGAGACCAGTGATATCACTGACATTTCATATACATGAGAATACAGCCCATCCAATCACTAGAGACCAGTGACATCAATGACACTTCAGATTCATGAGAACACAGTCCGTCCAATCGCTAGAGACCAGTGACATCACCGACACTTCATATTCATGAGAACATAGCCCATCCATTTACTAGAGACCAGGGACATCACCAACACTTCATTTTCATGAGAACATAGCCTATGCATTTAGTAATGATCAAAAATACCACATATTTAGGAGAATCTGGAGAATTGCTTCACGAGCAATGGTTAAGTCCACAACCTCGCTTCCTCTTCTCTCTAGGCAACCACCACATGTTAAAGTCAGTATGTGTAGTGCAAATTATTGCATACTAAATATTTCTCCTCTACAGGTAATTATTGCACATAGCTACCTGACGATATATCTCAGGTACCTATCTACATGTACTCTACAAAAGGTGTATGTGTATGTATATATACATACATTACAGTGCATTTTTCTTACCCTCCCTTGCTCTTTTTAAAAGTGCAATAAATATATAAATATTTTATCACACACCCAGTTATCTCAGTACAGAGTACAAAACCCCCAACCCACCCTTATTTTGCTTCAAACTCCCCTACTTATACTGCGTATAAATAAATATATTATATATACACACACAGACACTCATATATACCCTCACATGTATAGTGCAATGTTAGCAACATAGTACAAAAGGGAAGGCCTCCTTCTTGTTGTATATATACAGCTGAAGGCAATGGTATCTTAAAAGGAATTGCTAATTTTGTATGTTATCATTATTTAATCCTCTCAGGAACTAAGGAAAATAGATTTAACGCACCTCCCAGTATGTAAAAATAAGTGCCACAAATTACCTTATTTTGGTGCAAAAATTGTTAACTGTTAGAAAAAAATATTAGGTAAAAAAAAAAAAAAAGCTGGGGGTTCATCGAGGATGACATGAACTATTACTTTGAATTACTGTTATCTGTACAGGGAAGCATACAGGTTATTGAGCATAATCTATGGTTTCGTTCTTTAGGAGAATGACATATGTACAGTAGCGGCAAAAAGTGTATAAGGGGGTGTAGTATCATGGATCAACATGTACATGTTTGATGTGTAGGCTCAGCTAAAGAAGGCTGTTAGCATTACTGAGATGGGGTCATTCCTGCCCCCTTGCTGTAAGTAGGGTATGAATCCCCTCTATATATCTGCTTCTAGGAGATATTGCTCTGTGTACCCTTTGTCCAGCTTCAAACCTAATACATTAGTGCAAAAATCAGCCATGGGCCTCCACATGCTAGGTGGCAGGAACAGCTGGCATTTTACATCCGCTGGTAACAGTGGCACATGTGCTGCTAGGTGAGACAGCAACTGCTCTTGTGCCCCCCTCAAACCAGAGCCAAAGACATCAATGTTGAGGTAGAAGCAGAGAGGCCCTGCCGGTACAGGGAATGGTGCGGTGCACAGAGAAGCCACCCTTGGCCGAATGCTGTCGTCTGTCATCCAGCGAATAGATTTGCGGCGGAGCAGGTCATGATTGCCAGGCAAGGCTTGGAAGGGCTGCCAGTCCTGGATGAGTGTTTGATTGGGCAGAAGATCCTTCAGTAGGCCCCCACGCTCCAGGAAGACTCCGTGGACCTCTTCAGGAGACAAGAGGATGGGTGGAGGAGGACGTGATGGCCCAGGGGGTAGTGTAATGGAAGATAATCGGGAGGAGAGTTCAGGTGCATTTAAATGAACAAGTAGTATGCCCTGGTAAGGAAGGTAATGAAAAGAAAGCATAAGAGGGGAATATTGTGATGGAAGATGGGACACGAGGAAAGGACAGGGAGACAGAGAGAAAAAACATATTTCAAAATAAAGCTGGAATAATGTAATGTCCTGTTCCACCAGTTTTCTTCTGATGTTCCATGCAACTTTACCTGTTTAGAAATGACTTTGTATTTGTTAAGTTCCTTTGGAGTCAGCTTGTCATCCCTGGTCAACCTCATTACTTTGACACTTGGGTATCGATGTTTCACCAGCTGGCAACCGAACCTCTGAAGCACTCCAGCTATTCCTCTGCCTCTCTCCCAGGGTGCCACACGGAGCCCTTCAAGAAGAGCTGTTTCCCCTCCATCCACCACAAACATAGAGATGAGGCCAATCTAAAGCAGGGGGAAGAACAAAAACATCAGGGTTCCATATGTGAACACTCTACTCACATTTACCTTAACTCCAGTATCCACTTTTACTATCAAATTGGACAATGCAGGTCAAGGGCCAAAATAAACAAAAGCCTGATTTTTTTTAATTTGTAGCTATGCCTACCCCTAATCAAAGTCCCTTACCTGATGTTATCAACCTACAGCCAACATTTTGGATAATGTATTAATCTGAGTCCTGATCGGGGTAACAATTCCTATGGGTTGTAGTGATTGCACCCCAATACCATGACATTTGCACCTCTGCCTTTACATTTCTCAATGTAGGCATAGCAATCCCTTATATCATGCCTGATGAGTATTTTGCAGAGCAAATCTCCACCCAGTATTACAGTATGCATCTACATTTGCTTACTATCTATTGTCTCTTAAAGTGGAGCTCCAGTCTCCCAAGCAATTCTTTAACAAAAGCATCCCGTGACTCTTAGTACTCGTTTTATATAATTTGCATATTCATTCATTCATAACTGTCTTCATACTTTTTAATTATAAATTAGTTATTTCTTATATCATCCTGGCAGCGGCCATCACAAATGTGGGCATCTGAATCCCGCTCCTGTGTATTTCTGGGATTCTGTGCAGCTGACTACCCACTATGTACCTCCCAATCTCACGCCTGCGCAGTGATGACACTAAGTGGCACACTTTGTTGATTACAGGTTGCCATAGCATCGGTGGCGTCGGCTGAAGTTATTGGCCCATTGTTATGGCAACCTGTCAATCAAAAGAGAACTCGGATGGCAAGTGCGGTCAGGAGGGCCCGAAGACTCCTGGGATAGAGGACGCTGATATCCCAGGAGTCCAAGGGAATTGCCTAATGACAAAATCGCCTAGACAACCAATACCGAAAGTGCCGTCTAAATACATTTAAAACAAATTGTATATTCATTTACAACTGTACTGCGGGTGGGCATTATGATCTGAGGAACATGTCAAAATGGGTGGAACTCGGCTTTAATCGATCTCTCCTCCTAGGCTACATCTCTTGAATTTAAAAGAGGAGAGTGAAATCAGTGAAAACATTTTAGAAGATGATCATGGTACTTTTACCAATCAGTTCTATAAGTCAACATTTATAATAGATTTTCGGGGGGGGGGGCTGCCTATCTTGTGTCCTGGTTTTCTGCTTTAAGACCCCAGAGTATATTATTAGTACTGCATATAAAATAGTCAAGATACCTACAGATACTTTTTTCTTTCAGAGAAAATGCAATGAAGATTTTAACAATAAGGTTGATAATCATTGATCTAGATGCTTGAGAGCATCCTGTGGCCAATCTTAAAAAGGCCACCAAGGTGGTTCAACATTTTCCCCCTCAACATATAAAGCTGCAACATCAAGTTAGGCTGTGTGTAATTGCTTCATGTGTTCCCTATTGCTGGGGAATTGACTTCCTTCATTCTCAAAGACTACTTAGCACTAAACACTAAACAGAAAACCTGTAGGAGGAGCAAGTTCATATGTCTGTTGTTGATGACACATCCTTACAACATCTCCTTTTTTCTTGGCCAGTACCACCATCCGGTCCTTCTCGTTCACCCAGCTGTGATAGCGACTGGGCAGATAATCCAATCCTCCATATATCCCATGAGACATGGACACAATTTCTTCAAATTCCTTCTCTGTGGCAAGCACAAATTCTAGGTCCCCATCTTGGGGGGCACCAGGAATCGCTTCAAGCTTCATGTGGGAGCCACTGGAGCAGGGAAAATTATGGAAGAAAGTGAGGAAGCCACCAAAACCTCAGCAGAAATTATGGACCAACCAAGTGGCAGGAAGGCTCAAGATCTTGTCAAAAAATATAAATCCAGGGAGTGAGTCGTTACAGGGAATCTAAAAAACAAAAGGCCCAGTCATAAAGAGTAGAGACAGAAAAATAATAAGCAGACCTACGATCTATAAAGTGGATCTATACTCTAATTTCAAATTATTTCAGCCAACATAAGCTTTTGGTCACGTGACCAACAAAGTAACTTTGAGCTGTATTGTGTCATGCAAAGGTAAGTATTTCAGATCTTTTATTAGTATTACTGGATAACGATTAGATAATTCATTGACTGGTTTCTTTTGAGACTCTTGGACTCCAGTAGTAAGATCTCCATGATGAAGTTCCAACATCTGCCAACCACGGTCTCACCCCAAAATAAGAAATCTTTCAGCACAAGCAAGACCCTCTCAAATGACCATGGCAGGTGGGCAGTCGGGAAGGACAATATAGTAATCTCACTTTGATATCCAAATAGACAAAAGAAACCAATTGTTAGTTTAGTGCCTCACAATATATCCAAAATGGAAGTATTGCAGTTTTTTTTGTCCAAGCTAGGTAGTTTTACCCTCTCTATTTGTCTCGGTAACTATTGTCACATTGTGTCACGTTGTTATCGGAACAAGAGGTGAGGGGAAATCTTCTAATGGTGACATACTGTATATGAATTTGAGTTCCTCACTGTTGTGTCTCTGGGACAGGAATTGAAGGGAAATCTCACCATAAAATAAACTGACAGAAGTCTACACCCTTCCCTACTCTATCCAAAACTAACAAACATCTTTTCGCTATATACACATTAAAGGCACTACTGAATAATTGTTTGTGGTCCAACATTTCTGCCACAGTCCACAATTTAGACAGCTATAAGAGGGGAGAATTGGAAAATTCTAATGGACAACATCCTGACCAATATCACTTCACCCCCTGTTGTATCAGAAACATTTGGTGTTTTTCCATTTCATTATCCAGTCTCTGGTCATTGGTTTACACTCTTCTCACTCACACATCTAAATGTCAATTATTCAATAGACCTCATCATTTTCTTCTACTGCCTGTCACATGCTAATAGGAACATGGGCACGTGAGTGAACAAATCAATTCTGCAACATAAAATGACACACAGGCGCAAAAATTTATCATATGAGCCCTGCAGGGTGGAAAGTCACCGGGAATTGTCCTTCCGATAAGGTACTGGAAATTATATTGACTTAAGGTACCGGTAGATATAAACTCAATTACTAATATATCTCATGTAAGGTTTAATATGTTAATGTAACTTCGAAAGTTGTTTCCAGTCATTTTAAAACTGCAGTGTTAAAGCGGAAGTAATCCCATCGATTTAACAGTTTAAAAAAAAAAGGCATGCCGGGAATGCTAACTGCACATTGGCTGTGCTCTCAACCACAACAGTCAAACCATCCAATGGCTGGTGTCATAACGGATCACATGTGCAGCACTGTGGCAGTTGAAGATTAAACAGAGGCAACAGATGGCAGCTTCCTTGGCTGAAAACGATAGGGGGGTTTACTTCCACTTTAAATAGAATAATCCCTGGTGATCCTGCCATGCTTCTTGTTTGGGGACTTCCTGTTATAGAATGACAACTGTCTCCCAGTTGGGCTCCTGTATGGTCACCCTGTCACATGCATGAACAACTTTACCTAAGACAAATCAAAGCAGATATTTAACAGTACCAAATATTATAAAAAAATATTCTGCAAGTGTCACATTTCCTCCCACAAATGGGTAACGTGCAATTACTGTACTGTGTAAAAATTCCCATTGCCTTCCATGACTTTCCTGGAGGCACTAGTTTCACAATATTTTACCATCAGCACAAGTGATGGGGCCCTTTCCCCTGACCTTTTGGACTCTATTTTAAAGGCTCAGTCTAGTGTTCTGCCAAATTTACCCCCTGTAAAGCTGTTTGTTCCCCTCCACCTTAGGCTTCAAGTGCTTTCAGAAGCACATGACACTAAGACGGCTGGGCACGCAGGGATTACTAAAACTTTTTTCTTTGGTTTCTTGTGGGATTTGGTAGCCCTCTCTCCAAAAGGACTTCTGTTTCTATGTAAAAACTTGCAAAACCTGTGCTCGCTCTAAGTCCTCAAAAGTCAGGCCCTCTGGCTTACCCCTACCTTTGCCTGTCACTAAATGTTCCTGGACGCACATCCAGGCTAACTTGTCCCCAAGTTCTGCTGTCTATACACCTGCCAATTCTGTCCAGTCTGTCTCTACACCTGCCGATGCGGTCCAGTCTGCCTCTCCACGAGTTATTCTGGTCCAGCCCATGCCAATTGAGCCTCCTGCTTTTTCATATTTGGGACTTTCTGTATCCTGGCCTCACCCTACTGCGACTACATCTGCTCAAAACTAAGAAGTTCCAATTATCCTTTGGATAGACTGTCTCATGCAGCCAGGTGGTGTACTCAACCTTTTCTCTAAGCCACATCCAGCCTGTGTTCTAGCTATCGTGCTTGACTCCAGTAACATATCACTTGCTATCCAGCCTGACTTTACTAGTTCTCTGTCTACCATCTAGTTTGGCCGCATAGACTTTCTGCTAACCAACCTGACCTTGCTGATCCCCTGACCGATGCCTAGCCTGATGGTCTGGTGCCGGATGCCCAGCCTGATGGTCCTGTGCCGGAGGCCCAGCCTGATGGTCCTCTGCCAGATGCCCTGCCTGATGGTCTTGTGATGGATGCCCAGCCCGATGGTCCTTTGCCAGATGCTCCTGATGGTGTGGTGTCCGATGCCCAGTTTGACAGTCTGGTGCCTGATGTCCAGCCTGCCTCTAAGGGTCCGAGGGGCTCTCCTCAGAGGGGGATAATCTAAGGAGGGTTTAACACTCCAGTTCCAAGACAGCTGCTGATCTTATTCCAGCATCCTGGTTTTGGATGTCATGTATGCTCCCTGTCTGTCCACCTGCAAGGTGATTGATCCAAACCACTTTGCCTGTCTATCAACTGCAAGTATCTGTTTACTGTGCTCAGTTTGCACCTGCCCCGGCGTAGTAGCCAGGCACTTTTGCATTGCGTATATAAGATCTGGGGTCAACCAAGTACCGGTAGACCTGCTTGCCTTATGGGAAAGGGGCTGCTATAGGTGAAGAACACAAAAGCCAACTATAGTGCCTGGCCACCTGCGCTAGCGGTAAGTGTGACAATATGATGGAAAGACACACCCCCAGAAAATAGTTGGAAATAGATCTTCTAAAATTGGATACTATATGTCAGGGATATGCAATTAGCGGACCTCCAGCTGTTGCAAAACTACAAGTTCCACCATGCCTCTTCCTCTAGGTGTCATGCTTGTGGCTGTCCGAGTCTTGCTATGCCTCATGGAACTTGAAGTTCTGCAAAAGCTGGAGGTCCGCTAATTGTATATCCCTGCTATATGTTGACTATGTGGATAACAGTTTATTCTCAAAGAATGACTATACCAAGGCCTATCTCTCCATAATAAACTGTACAACAACACATTAGTCCTTGCCCAAACAAATAGTAGGGGTCCTCAATATAAACACAGGTTGGCCAATGGCCATATATATTCATGGATAAAACCACTGTACCATTCAATGGCCAAAAGAACCCCTGTAAGCAGCGCAGTGTTCCTCCATTTTAAAGCGCAGTTCCAGCCTCAACATTTTTGTTTTTTAAATCAGCAGCTACAAATACTGTAGCTGATGACTTTTAATCAGGACACTTACCTGTCCAGGGATCCCTTGATGTCGCCCCCCTGAAGCTGATTCCATCTGCTCGGGTGCAGGCGCCACCATTGCAACTAATGCCCCGTAAACACGAGCGGAATTTCCATCCAAAAAATCTTGGATGGTTTTTCCGATGGAATTCCGCTCAAGCTTGGCTTGCATACACACGGTCACACAAAAGTTCTCGGAACTTTCGACTGCCAAGAACGCGGTGATGTACAACACTACGACGAGCCGAGAAAATTAAGTTCAATGCTTCCGAGCATGCGTCGAATTGTTTCCGAGCATGTGTAGGAATTTTGCGCGTCGGAATTGCTACAGACAATCGGAATGTCCGATCTGAACTTTTTCCGACCGAAAAATAGAGAACCTTCTCTCAATCTTTTGCTGGCGGGAATTCCGCCAGCAAAAGTCCATTGGAGCATACACCCGGTCACATTCTTCGACCAAAAGCTCTCATCTGTAATTTGCTGGCCAAATTTCCGATCGTGTGTACGGGGCATAAGGGAAACCGGCAATGGAGGCTTCACAGCCGGATTCCTACTGCGCATGCACGAGTCGTGCGGCACTTTCTGGGGGACACACAGGTCCCAGAAGGCAGTGGGGGGGAGGGCTCGAGGCAGAAGAGGAAATTATGTACCTCGCCACGGACCTTTGTACGTACCCCACCGCTAGGACCTTTGTACTTAAAAAAGGTAAGAAAAAAAATGTATATCCAAAAACTAGGGGGGGTGGTCTTCAGTTTAGGACCTAGTTGTATATTGGGTGGAACTCCGCTTTAAGTTGACTTCTTTAAAGTCAACAGATGCAATAATTTGAAGGAAAGATTAAAAGTTTACTGCATTATAAAAAACTATGGCAGTTAAACAGTACATTGAGGAAGATTAAGGGACAACGGGATTTGATTCCAAAAAAGGACCATCCTTTTAAAAGCAGAAGTAACGTTAACTAAAAAAAATACAAATCTTTTTCCTGCAAGGTTAAGTCATAATGTGTTAGTATGCAACACATGAAAGACTTACCTTGAAACTAAGCCCTCTAAAATCCAATCTTTCACCACTGACAGGGCTTCCATTTTCACTAATGCTCCGTACACACGGTCGGATATTCCGATGGAAAAAGTCGGATCAGATTATGTTGTCGGAAAATCCGATCATGTGTGGGCTTTAACAGATTTTTTCCGATCGTGTGTAGGGAATTCCGACGGACAAAGTGCCACGCATGCTCAGATTAAATTACGAGACCAAAGCTATTGGCTACTAGCCTCTACGTAGTTCCGTAGTATGCAACGAACGTCACCACGTTCGGAGCGATTGGATTTTCTGACAACTTTGTCCGACCGTGTGTATGCAACACCAGTGTCGGACAAAAAAATCAGACGGATTTTGTGGTCGGAATTTCCGACCGTGTGTACGGGGGCTTAGTCTTCCAGGTTTGTGGGTTCTGGTTCTTTAAATGGCCGAGCCACGGTGACATAACTCCCACGCATGAGCGAGGGAGTCAATGTTTACGACACAGGGCTCTGAAGGAACCGCATGCGTACACCATTCCTTCAGAACACATGCGCCGGTAACGTCACCGGCTGCAGAGACACTGAATATCTCCTAAACGGTGTACGTTTAGGAGATATTCCTTGTACCTACAAGTAAGCTTCATCATAAGCTTACCTGTAGGGAGAAGTGTCCAATGGGGCTTTAATACCACTTTAGGTGAGGATAGTTAAAAATATTTCCACCAGTCATCAAATTGCTAGTCATCATGAAGCAGCTCTGACATGAGGAGGTAAAGCTCCTTTATGCTCCTCTACCAAGCTGGCTGCCTCCACACAGACACAGTGCAGAACAAGGCATGGTAAGTCAGTAATGGAGAAAGATCAGGCGCAGGGGGGGTCTAAAGAAGCCTCTCTCAACCAGGGCTCCATGGAAACCTAGTTTTCCTCCAGAGGTTGCTAGGGGTTCCTTGAGCAATTTCTGCCTTTCAGATAAATGACCACGGTCTCCAATGATCTTTTTAGCTATTTGTAAGGGGAATTCTTCCCACCAAGAACCAGTATAAAAGGACCATTCTGCAAATGACCACCAAGATAAGGGGCCCTTTCTACTGGCCACTAACAAAAGGAAGCAATTCACTGACCACCAATGTGAGAGAGCGCTACAGTTTTTAGTGTCTGCATTTCTTTTTTGGCCATTGTTATTATCATCAGTACAATATTGTTTTTTTTTTTATTAGCATTCATAATTTTTATTCTTACTGAAAATAATTTATTAACAAGCGTTCCTTGAGACCTGAAAGTTATTTTAAGGGTCCCTCCTTGTTAAAAAGTTTGAGAAAGGCTGACCTAAAGGCAATAATGGTGATTTGTCTTTTGCCCTCTGCTTTACTTTTTTGGCCACTGGTTTCCTCAATAATTCCTGTTTAACTGAAAGGGAATCTACGCCTTCTTGCACCGAGAGCTAAAAGTGTTTAATGCACTTCTCTACACTCACCGGCCACTTTATTAGGTACACCTTGCTAGTACCGGGTTGGACCCCCTTTTGCATTCAGAACTGCCTTAATTCTTTGTGGCATAGATTTAACAAGGCGTTGGAAACATTCCTCCGAGATTTCGGTCCATAGTGACATGATAGCATCACACAGTTGCTGCAGATTTGTCGGCTGCACATCCATGATGCAAATCTCCCATTCCACCACATGCCAAAGGTGCTCTATTGGATGGAGATCTGGTGACTGTGGAGGCCATTGGAGTACAGTGACCTCATTGTCATGTTTAAGAAACCAGCGGTGAGATGATTGGAGCTTTGTGACATGGTGCATTATCCTGCTGGAAGGAGCCATCAGAAGATGGGTACACTGTAGTCATAAAGGGATGGACATGGTCAGCAACAATACTCAGGTAGGTTGTGGCGTATGCTCAATTGGTACTAAGGGGCCCAAAATGTGCCATGAAAATATCCCACATACCATTACACCACCACCAGCCTGAAGCGTTGATACAAGGCAGGATGCGAATTGTAGCCTCAGTTTCCTTTTCTTAGCTGACAGGAGGGGCACCCGGTGTGGTCTTCTGCTGCTTCAAGGTTCGATATGTTGTGCATTTAGAGATGGTATTCGGCATACATTGGGTGTAACGAGTGGTTATTTGAGTTACTGTTGCCGTTCTATCATCTCAAACCAGTCTGCCCATTCTCCCACGACATCAACAAGGCATTTTCCTCCATACAAATTCCGCTCACTGGATATTTTCTCTTTTTCGGACCATTCTCCGTAAACCCGAGAGATGGTTGTGTGTGAAAATCACAGTAGATCAGCAGTTTTTGAAATACTCAGACCAGCCTGTCTGGCACCAACAACCATCCCACGTTCAAAGTCACTTAAATCCCCTTTCTTCCCCATTCTGATGTTCTATTTGAGCTTCAGCAAGTCTTCATCGACCACATCGAGATGCCTAAATGCATTGAGTTGCTGCCATGTGATTGGCTGATTTGCAATTTGTGTTATCGAGCAGGTGTACCGAATAAAGTGTCCAGTGAGTCTATATTAGCGGTTTGTGTGTATGTAAACCTTTTTTTGAAGATTTGAATATATATGTCATCGGAGCTGTAAGCTGAACTTTACTGGTTTATATCAGCAATAATCTACCCGGGGACCCCTTTAAACTTTTCATAGGCTGATGTTGAAAGGGATGTTGAAAGGGAGATCACCATGTTTGCCAGCTACACAAAATGCAAAAAAAAAAAAATCAGGACAAGATGTTCCTTTTCTAAGAGACGAAGATAAATTTAGAGTCAGAGGACAGTAGTGTCTCATGAGCATCTCATAGCCAAATTGTATCCATTGTATTAAAGTGGAGCTAGACTCAAACTTTTAGCCCTTTCCCTGCCGGAGCCATTTTTTCATTTTTTTTGCACATTTTATGCCTGAAGATTATATAAAACCCCCAAAAAACATCATATATTTTCTGAAAGCTGAGACCCTGGAGAATAAAATAACAGCAGTTGCCATTTTTTATGTGACATAATTAATACCATACTGTCCATCAGGGGCGTTGCTAGGTCTACAAAAGATCTGGGGCTAGAGCCCATAGCAGCGTAGTAAAGAAAGTCATACGCTTGGGGGGGCATACACATGTATATAATATACGTGTGTGTGTGTGTGTGTGTATATATATATATATATATCCCCAGAGAGCCCTCCACTTACATCAGGGTCCCCAGAGAGCCCCCCTTACATCAGGATCCCCAGAGAGCCCCCTCTTACATCAGGATCCCTAGAGAGCCCCCCCTCCCCTTGGGGACCCCTGCAGAGACTCGGGCTATGGGCCCCAGATTCGGGGCTATAGCCCCAAAAGCCACCCTCTAGCGACGCCACTGCTGTCCATCGAATCTACTTTCAGTAAAAAATGCACTCAAATTACTTTTAGTGCATGTAAACACAAAATAATACCAAACTTTTGGGGTAAAATATAAAAAATGAGGTTGTCCTGAGTAAACAGATACCAAATATGTAAAGCCTCAAAATTGTACGCACCTGTAAAAAAATAAAGTGCCAAAAATTGTTCATAGGCAATGCTTAAAAAAAGCCTTCACAGCCCACCAATTTAGAGTTAACAGCAAATGATGACCTTGGAATGATTGCTTTCATTTTGGCGTATGCGGCGATACATAATGTGTGGCGCAAACATCCTTTTCAAACGTGTGCACATCCATTGCATGCTTCTCTTCATATTTGCAGGGGCATAGAGCATGGGGCTTTTAAAATTATTGGGGGGGGGGGGGTGTTCTTGATTTTAATTTATTTTATTAAATTGTAATTTTTTTCAGCATTTGTTTTACTATATTGCTATCACAGCATAGTACAGGTGACAAGTTCTATATTAAATGAGAAATCAGGGGTCTATCAGACCTCTAGTGTCACCTCTGTACTCAGTTGAAGCTAATCAAGCACAGATTGTACCATAATGGCCAGGGTTGACAGCTCTGAACCCGGAAGTGCTCAGAGTTGAGCACTTCCAAGTTCATACTTCATAGGGAAGATCAGCAAGTAGCTGTTCCCTTCCCTCCCGCCATTCTCTATCCTGCCAACCACCATAGTGGCCTTGGGCGACCAGAAGGGACAGGTAGGCCTGGGACACATGTCGTGGGGGAAGGGGGGGGGGGTCAGGCACGGAGAGGAGGCAAGGGATGTTCTCTACAATGTAGAAGTGCCTCACATGAACTACATGGGACAGTAGCATCTAGAGAAAAGGTAAACAAATCCCCTGATGCTATAGGGGCCACGAATTTGTTTATATGCCGCAGCTGCTGCTGATATAATAATTACGTTGGCGGCAGTGTAAAAGGTTGAAGGATCCCTTAAAACAGGCCTTTGTTAAAGCCCAAGTCAGAAACTATATTGTTTCCACCCCCTGACCCATCCTACTAGGTTATGTGAAGCCAGAAATACTCACCTAAACCCCTTTCTAGGTCCCTTGCTGCTGTTTCCGGATCTGAGGGGCTGCAAATCCAGAGAAGCAATGCAGCCAGAGATCGCCAGATCCCTTTATTCCCGTCTGCTGACATCAGTGCTTTTTCTGGATCCTGAGTGAACCTTGGCTGATTTATATCTAATAAGAAGTGTCCACGTCATGCAGGCCCTGACTTGGACATGTGAGGAAGGACCCTAGCAAAAAGAGAAGTAGACCTGGGGTTGTGGGGTCCGGTGACCAGCGCTTAAGATAATAGGTCACTATTAGTGGCATTTTCAGACCAGTGTTTAGGGCCGCAGGCAGTGGCAGACCAAGTCCCCAAGTGGCCCCTGTGCAAGACCAATTTTTGTCCCCCCATTGAATTATTAGTCAAGTAAAAATACTTATTTACTGTGTATTTATTAACAACTAGATAGCAGTGCAATGTGAGCAGGTCTACAAGACAGTGGGAGGGGGTCTCTGCACCCATCTGTCCCACATCTAGTATAAATGGGCTCTTAAGTCCCGAAGGGTAAGCTTTATCTGTAGGTCTGCTTTATCATAAGTACCCCCTGGCATGATTGCACCCATTCTAAGGGCACCCCAATATAAACCTGTTCAATATGCATTTTCCGAACTAAAATTCTTATGTAGAATAATTTAATATATTATTTATTATTTGTTCAACTCAAAACAGTTTTAATGGGTTTAATTTAAAAAGCAAACATACCCCCTGAACCCATCAGAGGTACCACCTGGTGAACATGTGCCACTGATTGGGGAGCAGGCATCTAACGGCAAACATGATTTCCATCTCCTTTTGAACTATATTTGCCTCTGTGATCTGTAATTCCCATGCAGCCATTGTTGATTTTTATGTGAAACACCAAAAGTGGGTCACAGCTTTAGGCTTCTCTGAGCAAATGGAGAGAGGAAAGAAGATAGAGGAAAGGAGAAGAAGAGAAGGAGAGACCAGGGGGAAGAGGACAGAGAAAGGAAATGTGCGATAGCGGAAGAGAGACAGAGAGGGACGAAGAGTAGAGGAAAAAATAGACAGGGGGGGGAGAGACGACGATGAGG
>CM053029.1:63649508-63797970 GCA_028564925.1 Lithobates sylvaticus
GAGAGAGAGAGAAGATGAGAGAGAGAGAGAGAGAGAGAGAGAAGATGAGAGAGAGAGAGAGGATGAGAGAGAGAGAGAGAGGATGGAGAGAGAGAGAGAGAAGAGGAGAGGGAGAGGAGAGAGAGAGAGAGGAGAGGAAGATGAGGAAGAGGAGAGAGAGAGAGAGGAGAGAGAGAGAGAGAGAGAGAGAGAGAGAGAAGAGGAGGAGAGAGAGGAGAGGGAGAGAGAGAGAGAAGAGAGAGAGAGAGAGAGAGAGAGAGAGAGGAGAGAGAGAGAGAGAGAGAGAGATGGAGGAGGAGAGAGGAGAAGAGAGGAGAAGAGAGAGAGTGAGAGGAGAGAGAGAGAGAGAGAGGAGAGGAAGAGGAGAAGAAAGAGAGGAGAGAGGGAGAGAGAGATGGAGAGGAGAGGGGATAGAGAGGAGAGAAGAGAGAGAGAGAGAGAAGGAGAGGGAGAGGAGAGGAGAGAGAGGAGGAGAAGAGAGGAGAAGAGAGAGATGAGAGAGAGAGAGAGAGGAGAGAGAGATGAGAGAGAGAGAGAGAGAGAGGAGGGGAGAGAGAGGAGATGAGAGGAAGAAGGGAGAGGGGGAGGAGAGGAGGGGAATGAAGAGAGAGGAGAGAGGAGAGGAGAGAGAGAGATGGAGAGAGGTAGAAGGAGAAGGAGAGAGAGAGGGAGGAGAGAGAGAGAGAGAGAGGGAGGGAGAAAAGAGAGAGAGAGAGAGAGAAGATGGGAGGGGGAGAAGACAGTAATTAATGAATGGTGACTCAAGCCTACGGAGTGTTGGAGGGATCACGGGATCACACTGAATAATGAGGTGCGAGAGCAGCCGGAAGGATTGGAATTAAATGGAGGGGGGAGAGGGGTACGGCATACAAAACTTTCTCTTTACTAATTCCTACCATTGATTGATAAATCCGTTTTTTTTTTGTTTTTTTAATGACTCAACAACAACTTCCACAAAAGCTATTTTGTAATTAAAGCTTATTGAAAACAGTCTTTGCATTGGAGCCACCTACGAGTTTATAGAACTGACACATTTTTGAATTCCTTTTAGTAACCCTGGCACAAACTTTTAAGTGGAACTTCACTCTCTCAATCAATCCTTATGCTGTTGCGTTAATAAATAGATAGGAAGGTATGTTATATTTCATTGTTTTAAAGATTTTCATTGTCGTCTGTACCCCTGCTGGAGAGATTTACCCACCTATTTCAACAATGTCACTGGGACAGAAAGGGCAAAGCCTAAATTCTAAAGTGTTCTTGCAAGGAAGAGATGGAGGTAAAGCTTTCAATGGGCACAAATCTGGCCCCCTCACTCCCCCCACCCCCGTCGCTAAATCACCCACTCGATCGCCGCACTTACCCCATCTAGGTCGCTGTCAAATTTCCTCACGGCCAAACAGGTCTTAGGACTCAGGACCTGCTTCCCGATTGGCCAGGAGGAGAAGCAGGAAGACATTAGCAAATATTAATTTGCTAATGTCACACAAGTGGGAGTGCTCGGGGCGCAGTGCTCTACGTCCCGAGCCCACCTTTTTTGAAGCCAATATGAGCCTCAGGCTCTAATCATGTGCTTAAATAAAAAGCATGGAGATTAGGGTCCGGGCACATGGATTAGGGGGGCGGCGCCCCTACGCCCCTTATGAGTGGCCGCCACTGATCTGACCATATCTTGTATTATGTGCACGGCCTATGATCATCTCTTTTATCATGTCTGCAGTCTCTGAATATCAGTGTTAATTTTGACATCAAATTTCGATTTAGTTTTACTCTTTTGACTAAAATGCCATTTTAGTTTTAGTTGTATTTAAGTCATCTGAATAATTTTAGTCATATGTTAGTCGACTAAAATAGTGTTGATTTTGCATATGAAAATATTTTCATAGACAAAATTAACACTGCTGACTATCTACTGTATTATGCCCATCTCTTGTAACGTGCCCATAATCTTTGGCTATATCCTGTTGTATGTCTGCTCTCTCTGCTCACTCTGCAACATACAGAGCTGTCAGGACCTTTAGTATTAGCACCTTTTTTATCCTAACTGCTTCTTTTTAAAAGGATGATTTAATTTGCTTCACCCCCAGTCTGCAAAAGCATTATCCTGCAGCAATGACATTGGGAATAGTTTAAGCTCCTCTAATAATCCACTCAGAGTTGACCCTAATTTGACCATATATAGGCAGATTAAATGCACCATTTAAGGACATACGGTATATATATTTTTTTCAAATTTTGAGATGGAGGATAAGACACAATACTATGTCGCGCCTTATGCTGTGCATTTTGGGTGGTTTCAGGCAATTGTCACCCCACAACCAAAAAGGGGAAATACAATTTTAGAATTTTAAACTGTGGACACCAGATGGCAAGTGTAGGTTTTATATAAGGGTTTCCTCATCCAGGGTTCCATGGAACCCTAGGGTTCTTCCAGAGGTTGCTAGAGGTTCCTTGAGCAATGAGTAATTTCTACCTCTAATGCTGCGTACACACGATCGGAATTCTCGTCGGAAAAAACTCTGACGGTTTTTCCGACGGAATTCCGACGGGTTCCGCTCAAGCTGTGTTGCCTACACACGATCACACCAAATTCCGACGGTCAATAACACAGCGGCATAAAACACGTTCGACAGCACTATAAAACGGAAGTTTAATGCTTCCGAGCATGCGCCAAATTGTTTCCGAGCATGCGTCGGAATTTTGCGTGTCGGAATTGCATACACACGATTGGAAAATCCGATAGAAAGGTTTTCCGTCGGAAAAATTGAAAACAGGTTCTCAATTCAAAGTCCGTCGGAAATTCCGACAGAAAAAGACCGTTGGGCATACACACGGTCGGAAAATCCGATGAAGAGCTCCCATCGGACTGTTTCCATCGGAAATTCCGACCGTGTGTACGCCGCATAAGATAAGTTCCAACTGACACCCTTGATCTGTTTAGCTATCTGTAAGGGGTTAATTCTTCCAATGACAACAAGTGTAAGAAGCATTCTTCCCACTGACCATCACACTAATGTATCATGAGTAGATATAGTCATTTTTAGTAGGGGTTCTCTGAAACCAGAAAGCTATTTCAAGGTTTTATTTGTGTTGTAAAGGTTGATAAAGGCTGGTTTATACATTTGATCTGAAAAGTATTGCTGAAATATAATTAGAAGGCCTGTTCACACTAACCACAATGCCGTGCACTAAGCCACATGCCCCAGCACAGCCAAGTAAACAGTCAGGAGGAAATGCATTGTTTTCAATAACAGCTGTTCACATCAATGCGTCGTCTTGCTTTGTATAAAAGTCCTGAATGCCGCATGTTGATTGCATTTATCTGCACTTTGTCATTTAGGTCAACTGAATTCCCTGAACTCTTGCCACCCACGTAATGCATATGGGTGGTGGCAAAGAGGATGAACTCTAATGTCCACACATCACGCATATGAGTCCATGGGTGCAAAAACTGCTGTGCTAAGAGCATGCGCTCCCAGCACAGTAACCGGGCTTGTCAAAGACAGCTCTTAGTCCATACTAATGATCGAGAGTCTGCAGGACTGGCTATTGTTCATGTGACCACTGTTACATAGTTACATAGTAGGTGAGGTTGAAAAAAGACACAAGTCCATTAAGTCCAATCTATGTGTATGATTAGTAGTATGTCAGTATTACATTGTATATCCATGTATGTTGCATCGTTCAGGTGCTCATCTAATCGTTTTTTGAAACTATTGATGCCCCCCCCGCTGAAACCACCGCCTGTGGAAGGGAATTCCACATCCTTGCCGCACTTACAGTAAAGAACCCTCTATGCAGTTTAAGTTTAAACCTCTTTTCTTCTAATTTTGTGACCACGTGTCTTATTAAACTCCCTTCCACGGAAAAGTTGTATCCCTATTGTGGGGTCACCAGTATGGTATTTGTAAACTGAAATCATATTCCCTCTCAAGAGTCTCTTCTCCAGAGAGAATAAGTTCAGTGCTCGCAACCTTTCTTCATAACTAATATCCTCCAGATCCTTTATTAGCTTTGTTGCCCTTCTTTGTACTCGCTCCATTTCCAGTACATCCTTCCTGAGGACTGGTGCCCAGAACTGGACAACATACTCCAGGTGAGGCCGGACCAAAGTCTTGTAGAGCGGGAGAATTATCGTTTTATGCCTGGAGTTAATTCCCTTTTTAATGCATGCCAACATTCTGTTTGCTTTGTTAGCAGTAGCTTGGCATTGCATGCCATTGCTGAGCCTATCATCTACTAGGACCCCCAGGTCCTTTTCCATCCTAGATTCCCCCAGAGGTTCTCCCCCTAGTGAGTATATTTCATTCATATTTTTGCCACCCAAATGCATACATTTTTCTACATTAAACCTCATTAATTTGTTCATAACTTCTTGTGAGGTTTCCACATCCTGCGGAGAAGTTATTGCCCTGCTTAGCTTAGTGTCGTCCGCAAATACAGAGATTGAACTGTTTACCCCAGGGGTCTCAAACTGGCGGCCCTCCAGCTGTTGCGAAACTACAAGACCCATCATGCCTCTTCCTTTGGGAGTCATGCTTGTAACTGTCAGGTTTGCAATGCCTCATGGGACTTTAGTTTTGCAACAGCTGGAGGGCCGCCAGTTTGAGACCCCTGGTTTACCCCATTCTCCAGGTAATTAATGAACAAATTAAACAGGATTGGTCCCAGCACAGAACCCTGGGGCACCCCACTTCCGAACCCCTGACCATTGCAAGTATTCACTATTTATCACCTGCCTCTTAACTCGCCTTTGTAGCCAGTTTTCAATCCATGTACTCGCCCTATGGTCCATGCCAACGGACCTTACTTTGTACAATAACTGTGTCAACTGTGTCAAATGCTTTTGCAAAATGCAGATACACCAAGTCTACGGGCCCTCCTTTATCTAGATGGCAGCTCACCTTACCATAGAAGGTTAATAGATTGGTTTGGCAAGAATGATTCTTCATGAATCCATGCTGTTTACTTCTAATGATACTGTTTTTCTTACTAAAATCTTGTATATAGTCCCTTAACATCCCCTCCAAGAGCTTGCATACTATTGATGTTAGGCTAACTGGTCTGTAATTCCCAGGGATATATTTTGGCTCTTTTTTAAATATTGGTGCTACGTTGGCTTTTCTCCAATCAGCTGGTATCATTCCAGTCAGTAGACTGTCAGTAAAAATTAGGAACAATGGTCTGGCAATTACTTGACTGAGTTCCCTAAGTACCCTCGGGTGTAAGCCATCTGGTCCTGGTGATTTATTAATGTTAAGTTTCCCAAGTCTATTTCTAATTCTGTCCTCTGTTAGCCATGGAGGTGCTTCTTGTGATGTGTCATGATGTCATGAAGATCCTGCCAGAAATCCAAAACCGGGCCGTCCTGGCCCTCAGATTCCATTGCGCATGCGCATGCGCGCCCGGGCGCGGGCACGTGCACAACCGCACACAGGGAGACGGGCGCGCGCCCTAGTTAGCACCAGCCGGCCTATTTAAGCCTGACTTGAGCAGACGGTCTTTGCTGTCTGCTCTACAGCGTTGTGGTGTAGTAAAAGAAATCTGATCCTGTTATACCTGTTCCTTTGACCCGGCTTGCCATAAAGACTATCCTGCTTTCTGCCTGTACCCGACCCCGGCTTCCAGTGACCATCCTCCTGCCTGATCCATTGTACCTTGCTCTAGTTCAGATTCATTACCTGACTTCTTGATGAACTTTGGTTCCTTGTTTAGCCTTTGTCCAGTCTGCAGTCTGACCCTCTGTAACGAGCCTGTTCACCTGCTGGTTCCAGTCCAGTCTGTGGTTCCGTTTCCTGTGTTCAGTTCCTGTCAGCTCTGCTATCCCAGCTTACCTGTGAACCTGCTTGCCAAGCCGTTGTCCAGTTCCTGTCAGCTCTGCTATCCAAGTGTACCTGTGAACTTACTTGCCAAGCCATTGTCCAGTTCCTGTCAGCTCCGCTATCCAGTTTACCTGTGAGCCTGATTCCTGTGATCCTGCCAGCTCTGCTATCCAGTTTACCTGTGAGCCTGCTTCCTGTGATCCTGCCAGCTCTGCTATCCGGTTTACCTGTGAGCCTGCTTCCTGTGATCCTGCCAGCTCTGCCATCCAGTTTACCTGTGAGCCTGATTCCTGTGATCCTGCCAGCTCTGCTATCCAGTTTACCTGTGAGCCTGCTTCCTGTGATCCTGCCAGCTCTGCTATCCAGTTTACCTGTGAGCCTGCTTCCTGTGATCCTGCCAGCTCTGCTATCCAGTTTACCTGTGAGCCTGATTCCTGTGATCCTGCCAGCTCTGCTATCCAGTTTACCCGTGAGCCTGCTTCCTGTGATCCTGCCAGCTCTGCTATCCAGTTTACCTGTGAGCCTGCTTCCTGAGATCCTGCCAGCTCTGCTATCCGGTTTACCTGTGAGCCTGCTTCCCAGAGATCCTGCCTGCTCAGCTAACCTGTTTCCTTCCCACCGGTCTGTTGATCCTGCCAGGCACCCGTGCTCCTCCTCACTCCTGGCTTTCCTGTTCCCACACCAGGAGACCAGGAGTGGGAGACGCAAGGGAGGCCTCTCCCTGCAATCTCGGGCTCGCACCACCAGGTACGTGACACATGAGGATAAACACTGCAGTTTTGGCTACTGAAGCCCCCCGATTCCCTTGTGAAGACTGAGGAGAAAAATAAATTCAATACCTTCGCCATCTCCCCATCCTTTGTAACCAGATGTCCTTGCTCATTCTTTATGGGGTCAATATGGTCTGTCCTCCCTTTTTTACTGTTTATATACGTAAAGAATTTCTTGCTCTCCTCCGCTATGTGACTTTCGTGTTCTATCTTAGCCGCCCTAATTGCACCCTTACATATCTTGTTCCATTCTTTATAAAGTCTGAATGCTGATAATTATCCCTGAGCCTTGTATTTTTTGGAGGCCTTCTCCTTTGCTTTTATATGCATTTTTACATTGGAGTTAAGCCATCCAGGACGTTTGTTCGCACTTTTTAAATTTATTTCCCAATGGGATGCACTGGCTAATGCCATTATGTAATATGCTCTCAAAGCAAACCCATCTCTCCTCCGTGTTCTTTGTTTCTAAGATTTTATCACAATTTCTATCTTCTATCAAGATGCGTAGTTTAGGGAAGTTGAAATCTGAAAGTTCTTTTGAAATACAGTGTCTTTGTGTTCCCCTTGTGTTTCCTATTTGTGTGATTTACACTGTAGCCAATTGACCTGTGATCGCTGTTTCTTAAATTGCCCCGTATTTACACATCCGTGATCATGTCTGTATTGTTGGTAATCAGTAGATCTAGTAACGACTTGTTTCTAGTTGGTGCGTCTACCATCTGACCTATGAAATTGTCCTGCAAGACATTTAGGAACTGGCGAGCCTTGCCATATTTATTGACTCTGGATTCCGACTCATCTTTGTATGTTTCATCATATAAAATAAATATAAATTCTTTGCTATGCTTTGAACCTTGCTCCAAAACTTTATACCCATGAACCCTGGTAAGGCACTCCTCAATCTAAAACCAGATGAACTTGCGAAGCATCAGTTCAGTCATGAGATTTATCCTAAAGTCCACAAAACAGACCATTGTGAAAGCATGGCTTTCCAATACACTCAAGTTTTCCAAGGTTAAATACATGGTCTATTGGACTCATGGACAATATGACTAAAGTTAAGGTAATTTGGGATCAATAAAACCATCTGCAGCACCCCCTGTGTACAGTAGGTAAATTTAGTTGGGCTCCCGCTGTAGCCAGAGGAGCCAGGGTTCATTTGATGAGAGTTAGTTTGGCAGAGGTCTAAGAGTTGAGTCTCTGTCACCTCCCCCTGGCTTCTAGAAGCTCCTGGAGAGTTCTAGAACTTAGAGGGCAGAGAGGCAGATATGAGGCATGTATATTTAGAGGGTCTCTTCCAATCTCTGGGTGAAGACAGCCCAGAAGGTGAAGAAATAGGCCATATGTATTCTTCCCACTGATCACCAATGTAAGGAGCATTCTTCCCACTGATCACCAATGTAAGGAGACATTCTTCCCACTGATCACCAATGTAAGGAGACATTCTTCCCACTGATCACCAATGTAAGGAGCATTCTTCCCATTGATCACCAATGTAAGTAGAAATCTTCCCATTGATCACCAATGTAAGGGTCATTCATCCCAATGACCACCAATGTAAGGAGCATTCTTCCCACTGATCACCAATGTAAGGAGCATTCTTCCCATTGATCACCAATGTAAGTAGAAATCTTCCCATTGATCACCAATGTAAGGGTCATTCATCCCAATGACCACCAATGTAAGGAGCATTCTTCCCACTGATCACCAATGTAAGGAGCATTCTTCCCATTGATCACCAACGTAAGGAGAATTCTTCCCATTGATCACCAATGTAAGGAGCCTTCTTCCTACTGGCCACGAATGTAAGTAGCATTCTTCCCACTGATCTCCAATGTAAGTAGCATTCTTCCCACTGATCACCAATGTAATGAGCATTTTTCCCACTGATCACCAATGTAAGGAGACATTCTTCCCACTGATCACCAATGTAAGGAGACATTCTTCCCACTGATCACCAATGTAAGGAGCATTCTTCCCATTGATCACCAATGTAAGGAGAAATCTTCCCATTGATCACCAATGTAAGGGTCATTCATCCCAATGACCACCAATGTAAGGAGCATTCTTCCCACTGATCACCAATGTAAGGAGCATTCTTCCCACTGATCACCAATGTAAGGAGACATTCTTCCCACTGATCACCAATGTAAGGAGCATTCTTCCCATTGATCACCAATGTAAGGAGAAATCTTCCCATTGATCACCAATGTAAGGGTCATTCATCCCAATGACCACCAATGTAAGGAGCATTCTTCCCACTGATCACCAATGTAAGGAGACATTCTTCCCACTGATCAGCAATGTAAGGAGCATTCTTCCCATTGATCACCAATGTAAGGAGAATTCTTCCCATTGATCACCAATGTAAGGAGCCTTCTTCCTACTGATCACCAATGTAAGTAGCATTCTTCCCACTGATCTCCAATGTAAGTAGCATTCTTCCCACTGATCACCAATGTAAGGAGCATTCTTCCCACTGATCACCAATGTAAGGAGCATTCTTCCCACTGATCACCAATGTAAGGAACATTCTTCCCACTGATCACCAATGTAAGGAGCATTCTTCCCACTGACCACCAATGTAAGGAGTATGCTTCTCGCTGATCTCCAATGTAAGGAGAATTCTTCCCATTGATCACCAAAGTAGGGAGCATTCTTCCCACTGACCAACAATGTAAGGAGCATTCTTCCCACTGATCTCCAATGTAAGGCGCATTCTTCCCACTGACCACCAATGTAAGGGCCATTCTTTCCACTGATCACCAATGTAAGGAGCATTCTTCCCACTGATCACCAATGTAAGGAGCATACTTCCCACTGACCACCAATGTAAGGAGCATTCTTCCTACTGATCCTTTTTTGCCATTGACCCCCAATACATTACATCACTGTCCTCATTCAAGTTTCCCCTTATGTTAGAATCCTCATCAGTGTCCCCATCAGAGACCCCTGGCTCCCCAGCTGAGCCACATTGGTCACCATTTAGCCATCACCCAGAGGTCCCATCCTTCTACGGGAATCCCAAGTCTCAGTAATATTGGTTGTGTTTACTCTAGCTGACCTCCGACCTTCCCTTCAGCCTTGCACAGTTGTACCGGCTCCTCTCCTGTACTGAAATGGCTTACTCTGATTTCACTGCACACTGTGGGCTTCTTACAGTATGTATAGAAACTGCAGCAAGTCAGATAGAAAATCTACTGTGCTGCGCAACATAAATATGAACTCATACCATAATATTAAAGAAAACAAAACAATAGAGAAAATTAATTGATAACAATCCAAACAGTCATGCAATAATGCGTGAAATGGTACTCCAGACACCATAAAATAGTAATGCTGTGAATCCCACCCCAGATGGGTCCCCGCCACCAAACAAACACAGCAGGAGCCTTGCCAGAAGAATATGACTCTCATATTATGGTTAAGTCATACAACACTCTTTATTTTGTATTTTTTGTAGCCAATACTCCACCAAACTTTCAACTCCCATCCACTGAATTGGCATTAAGGAAGAATATCACTTTGAGCTTCTATCTCCAATAGTGACTCAATGTACGTCAAAACGCTCTAAACAGTGCAAAACCAGATAAACTTTCTATTAAAGTAAATTCTATCCAATTACAAGTATAAGAAATGGAACAGTGCTGACAGTATTACAATTTCCATATGTATTCTTCCCACTGATCACCAATGTAAGGAGCATTCTTCCCACTGATCACCAATGTAAGGAGACATTCTTCCCACTGATCACCAATGTAAGGAGACATTCTTCCCACTGATCACCAATGTAAGGAGCATTCTTCCCATTGATCACCAATGTAAGGGTCATTCATCCCAATGACCACCAATGTAAGGAGCATTCTTCCCACTGATCACCAATGTAAGGAGCATTCTTCCCATTGATCACCAACGTAAGGAGAATTCTTCCCATTGATCACCAATGTAAGGAGCCTTCTTCCTACTGGCCACGAATGTAAGGAGCATTCTTCCTACTGATCACCAATGTAAGTAGCATTCTTCCCACTGATCTCCAATGTAAGTAGCATTCTTCCCACTGATCACCAATGTAAGGAGCATTTTTCCCACTGATCACCAATGTAAGGAGACATTCTTCCCACTGATCACCAATGTAAGGAGACATTCTTACCACTGATCACCAATGTAAGGAGCATTCTTCCCATTGATCACCAATGTAAGGAGAAATCTTCCCATTGATCACCAATGTAAGGGTCATTCATCCCAATGACCACCAATGTAAGGAGCATTCTTCCCACTGATCACCAATGTAAGGAGCATTCTTCCCACTGATCACCAATGTAAGGAGACATTCTTCCCACTGATCACCAATGTAAGGAGCATTCTTCCCATTGATCACCAATGTAAGGAGAAATCTTCCCATTGATCACCAATGTAAGGGTCATTCATCCCAATGACCACCAATGTAAGGAGCATTCTTCCCACTGATCACCAATGTAAGGAGCATTCTTCCCACTGATCACCAATGTAAGGAGACATTCTTCCCACTGATCAGCAATGTAAGGAGCATTCTTCCCATTGATCACCAATGTAAGGAGAATTCTTCCCATTGATCACCAATGTAAGGAGCCTTCTTCCTACTGATCACCAATGTAAGTAGCATTCTTCCCACTGATCTCCAATGTAAGTAGCATTCTTCCCACTGATCACCAATGTAAGGAGCATTTTTCCCACTGATCACCAATGTAAGGAGCATTCTTCCCACTGATCACCAATGTAAGGAACATTCTTCCCACTGATCACCAATGTAAGGAGCATTCTTCCCACTGACCACCAATGTAAGGAGTATGCTTCTCGCTGATCTCCAATGTAAGGAGAATTCTTCCCATTGATCACCAAAGTAGGGAGCATTCTTCCCACTGACCAACAATGTAAGGAGCATTCTTCCCACTGATCTCCAATGTAAGGCGCATTCTTCCCACTGACCACCAATGTAAGGGCCATTCTTTCCACTGATCACCAATGTAAGGAGCATTCTTCCCACTGATCACCAATGTAAGGAGCATACTTCCCACTGACCACCAATGTAAGGAGCATTCTTCCTACTGATCCTTTTTTGCCATTGACCCCCAATACATTACATCACTGTCCCCATTCAAGTTTCCCCTTATGTTAGAATCCTCATCAGTGTCCCCATCAGAGACCCCTGGCTCCCCAGCTGAGCCACATTGGTCACCATTTAGCCATCACCCAGAGGTCCCATCCTTCTACGGGAATCCCAAGTCTCAGTAATATTGGTTGTGTTTACTCTAGCTGACCTCCGACCTTCCCTTCAGCCTTGCACAGTTGTACCGGCTCCTCTCCTGTACTGAAATGGCTTACTCTGATTTCACTGCACACTGTGGGCTTCTTACAGTATGTATAGAAACTGCAGCAAGTCAGATAGAAAATCTACTGTGCTGCGCAACATAAATATGAACTCATACCATAATATTAAAGAAAACAAAACAATAGAGAAAATTAATTGATAACAATCCAAACAGTCATGCAATAATGCGTGAAATGGTACTCCAGACACCATAAAATAGTAATGCTGTGAATCCCACCCCAGATGGGTCCCCGCCACCAAACAAACACAGCAGGAGCCTTGCCAGAAGAATATGACTCTCATATTATGGTTAAGTCATACAACACTCTTTATTTTGTATTTTTTGTAGCCAATACTCCACCAAACTTTCAACTCCCATCCACTGAATTGGCATTAAGGAAGAATATCACTTTGAGCTTCTATCTCCAATAGTGACTCAATGTACGTCAAAACGCTCTAAACAGTGCAAAACCAGATAAACTTTCTATTAAAGTAAATTCTATCCAATTACAAGTATAAGAAATGGAACAGTGCTGACAGTATTACAATTTCCCGAACGTGAATGACATCCTGGCACATAGCTGTTACCGACGCATTTCGTCATAAACTACTTCTTCTGGGGCACAGCCAGCTAGAGCCTGCCTCATTTCATATACAGTTGTGCTCATAAGTTTACATACCCTGGCAGAATTTATGATTTCTTGGCCATTTTTCAGAGAATATGAAATAACACAAAAACTTTTCTTTCACTCATGGTTAGTGTTTGGCTGAAGCCATTTATTATCAATCAACTGTGTTTACTCTTTTTAAATCATAATCAAAACAGAAACTACCCAAATGACCCTGATCAAAAGTTTACATACCCTGGTGATTTTGGCCTGATAACATGCACACAAGTTGACACAAAGGGGTTTGAATGGCTATTAAAGGTAACCATCCTCACCTGTGATCTGTTTGCTTGTAATTAGTGTGTGTGTATAAAAGGTCAATGAGTTTCTGGACTCCTGACAGACCCTTGCATCTTTCATCCAGTGCTGCACTGACGTTTCTGGATTCTGAGTCATGGGGAAAGCAAAAGGATTGTCAAAGGATCTGCGGGGAAAGGTAGTTGAAACTGTATAAAACAGGAAAGGGATATAAAAAGATATCCAAGGAATTGAGAATG
Organism: Lithobates sylvaticus; assembly: GCA_028564925.1. Taxonomy (NCBI): domain Eukaryota; kingdom Metazoa; phylum Chordata; class Amphibia; order Anura; family Ranidae; genus Lithobates; species Lithobates sylvaticus. The sequence goes on from CM053029.1 coordinate 63,662,610, forward strand.
CCAATCAGCAGTGTTCAAACTCTAATCAAGAAGTGGAAAATGAGAGGTTCTGTTGAAACCAAACCACGGTCAGGTAGACCAACTAAAATTTCAGCCACAACTCCCAGGAAAATTGTTCAGGATGCAAAAAAAAAAAAAAACACAAATAACTTCAGGTGAAATACAGAATTCAATGAAAACATGTGGTGTGGCGGTTTCAAGATGCACAATAAGGAGGCACTTGAAGAAAGATGGGCTGCATGGTCGAGTCGCCAGAAGAAAGCCATTACTACGCAAATGCCACAACAATACGCCAAACATCACAGAGACAAGCCTCAAACCTTCTGGCACAAAGTCATTTGGAGTGATGAGACCAAAATTTAGCTTTTTGGCCACAACCATAAACGCTACATTTGGAGAGGAGTCAACAAGGCCTATAATGAAAGGTACACCATTCCTACTGTGAAACACGGAGGTGGATCGCTGATGTTTTGGGAATGTGTGAGCTACAAAGGCACAGGAAATTTGGTCAAAATTCATGGCAAGATGAATGCAGTATGTTATCAAAAAATACTGGAGGAATATTTGCCTTCATCAGCCAGGAAGCCGCGCATGGGACGTACTTGGACATTCCAACATGACAATGATCCAAAACACAAGGCCAAGTCGACCTGTCATTGGCTACAGCAGAATAAAGTGAAGGTTCTGGAGTGGCCATCTCAGTCTCCTGACCTCAATATCATTGAGCCACTCTGGGGAGATCTCAAACGTGCCGTTCATGCAAGACAGCCCAAGAATTTACAGGAACTGGAGGCTTTTTGCCAAGAGGAATGGGCAGCTTTACCATCTGAGAAGATAAAGAGCCTCATCCACAAACACCACAAAATACTTTAAGATGTCATTGATGTTAAAGGGGGCAATACATGATATTAAGAACTGGGGTATGTAAACTTTTGATCAGAGTAATTTGGGTAGTTTCTGTTGTCATTATGATTTAAAAAGAGTAAACACAGTTGTTGATTGATAATAAATGGCTTCAGCCAAACACTAACTTATGAGCACAACTGTCTTTTGCCATGGTTGTGCTTAGGCAAGAAAGGGCTGACCCTTTAAAATAGTTTGCCATTGTGCTCTGCACCATCTACCTATACCAGTGGTTCTCAACTTCATATTCTCTGAAAAATGGCCAAGAAATCATAAATTCTGCCAGGGGTATGTAAACTTATGAGCACATCTTTGATCTTTAATAGATATCAGATGAAGATCTGTGACTTCTAATAGATATCAGACCCAGATCTGTTACCTCTAGTAGATATCAGAAGAAGACCTGAGACCTCCAATAGACATTAGATGAAGATCTGTGACTTCCAATAGATATCAGACGAAGATCTGTGACCTCTAATAGACATCAGACCCAGATCTCTGACCTCTAGTAGATATCAGACGAATCTCTTTGGCCTTTATTAGATATCAGATAAAGATCTTGATCTCTAATAGACAATAGGCACAGATCTGTGTCCTCTAATAGATATCAGCCCAGATTTTTGACTTATAATAGACATTGAATGAAGATATTTGACCTCTAATAGATATCAGATGAAGATCTTTGACCTCTAATAGATATCAGATGAAGATCTTTGACCTCTAATAGATATCAGACAAAGATCTTCGACCTTTAATAGATATCAGATGAAGATTTGTGACCTCTAATAGACATCAGACCCCGATCTCTGACCTCTAGTAGATATCAGACGAATATCTTTGGCCTTTATTAGATATCAGATGGAGATCTGTGACTTCTAATAGACATCAGAAGAAGATCTTGACCTCTAATAGCCATTAGGCGCAGATCTGTGTCCTCTAATAGATATCAGCCCAGATTTTTTTACTTATAATAGACATTGAATGAAGATGTCTGACCTCTAATAGATATCATACGAAGATCTTTGACCTCTAATAGATATCAGACCCAGATCTCTGACCTCTAGTAGATATCAGACAAATATCTTTGGCCTTTATTAGATATCAGATGGAGATCTGTGACTTCTAATAGACATCAGAAGAAGATCTTGACCTCTAATAGACATTAGGCGCAGATCTGTGTCCTCCAATAGATATCAGACCAGATTTTTGACTTATAATGGACATTAAATGAAGATGTTTGACCTCTAATAGATCTCAGACAAAGATTTTTGACCTTTATTAGACATCTGCAGACCTGTGACCTCTAATAGACATCAAACCCAGATCTGTGACCTGTGATAGACATCAGAAGATGTGACTTCTAATAGACATTAGAAGAAGATTTGCGCCATCAAACAGACATCAGACACAGATCATGTGACCTCTAATAGACATCAGATGAAGATCTGTAACCTTTAATAGACATCAGACCCAGATCTGTGACCCCTAACAAACATCAGATGAAGACCTGAAACCTCTAATAGATATCAGGTGCAGATCTTGTGACCTCTAATAGACATTAGAAGAAGATCTGTAACCTTTAATAGACATTGGATCCAGATCTGTGACCTATAATAGATATCAGACGAAGACCTAAGACCTCGTAGACATCAGATGTAGATCTTGTGACCTCTAATAGATATCAGATGAATATCTGTGGCTTCTAATAGACATTAGAAGATCTGTAACCTTTAATAGACATCAGACCCAGATCTGTGACCTCTAACAGACATCGTACGAAGACCTGAGACCTCCAATAGAGATCAGATGAAGATCTGTGACTTCTTATAAACATTAGAAGATTTGTAACCTTTAATAGACATCGGATCCAGATCTGTGACCTCTAACAGACACCGTACCAAGATCTGAGACCTCTAATAGACATCAGATGAAGGTCCGTGACTTCTTATAGACATTAGAAGAAGATCAGAAACCTTTAATAGACATCGGATCCAGATCTGTGACCTCTAATAGATTTCAGACAAAGACCTGAGACCTCTAATAGACATGAGATGCAGATCTTGTGAACTCTAATAGATATCAGATGAAGATCTGTGACTTCTAATAGACATTAGAAGATCTGTAATCTTTACTAGACATCAGACCCAGATCTGTGACCTCTAACAGACATCGTACCAAGATCTGAGACCTCTAATAGACATCAGATGAAGGTCCGTGACTTCTTATAGACATTAGAAGAAGATCTGTAACCTTTAATAGACATCGGATCCAGATCTGTGACCTCTAATAGATTTCAGACAAAGACCTGAGACCTCTAATAGACATCAGATGCAGATCTTGTGAACTCTAATATATATCAGATGAAGATCTGTGACTTCTAATAGATATTAGAAGATCTGTAACCTTTAATAGACATCAGACCCAGATCTGTGACCTCTAACAGACATCGTACCAAGATCTGAGACCTCTAATAGACATCAGATGAAGATCTGTGACTTCTTATAGACATTAGAAGATCTGTAACCTTTAATAGACATCGGATCCAGATCTGTGACCTCTAATAGGTTTCAGATAAAGACCTGAGACCTCTAATAGACATGAGATGCAGATCTTGTGAACTCTAATATATATCAGATGAAGATCTGTGACTTCTAATAGACATTAGAAGATCTGTAACCTTTAATAGACATCAGACCCAGATCTGTGACCTCTAACAGACATCGTACCAAGATCTGAGACCTCTAATAGACATCAGATGAAGGTCCGTGACTTCTTATAGACATTAGAAGAAGATCAGAAACTTTTAATAGACATCGGATCCAGATCTGTGACCTCTAATAGATTTCAGACAAAGACCTGAGACCTCTAATAGACATCAGATGCAGATCTTGTGAACTCTAATAGATATCAGATGAAGATCTGTGACTTCTAATAGACATTAGAAGATCTGTAATCTTTACTAGACATCAGACCCAGATCTGTGACCTCTAACAGACATCGTACCAAGATCTGAGACCTCTAACAGACATCGTACCAAGATCTGAGACCTCTAACAGACATCGTACCAAGATCTGAGACCTCTAATAGACATCAGATGAAGGTCCGTGACTTCTTATAGACATTAGAAGAAGATCTGTAACCTTTAATAGACATCGGATCCAGATCTGTGACCTCTAATAGATATCAGTTGAAGATCTGTGACTTCTAATAGACATTAGAAGATCTGTAATCTTTACTAGACATCAGACCCAGATCTGTGACCTCTAACAGACATCGTATGAAGACCTGAGACTTCTAATAGACAACAGATGAAGATCTGTGACTTCTAATAAACATTAGAAGATCTGATACCTTTAATAGACATCCGACCCAGATCTGTGACCTCTAATAGACATCAGACGCAGATCTTGAGACTGCCAAAAGATATCAGACAAAGATCTGTCATCCACAGAGAGGGCAAGGAGCCATATTGATACAAGCAATCATGTCATGAAGGGGTTAACTAACAAACACCTTTCTCATATACAGATATTGGAACATAAACATGTCTAATACACAGACATCATGGTTTATGTATCTTTGAATATATAGACATCTATAGTACACAGATGTCATATTATAAACCTCTATAATATACAGACATCAGGATACAGACCTTTCTAATATACAGAGCTCTCTAAGGCTGGATTCACACCTATGAATTTTTAGTGCTTTTTGCATTTTGCAGATTTGCACTACAGAACATGCTCTATAGGAAACCATGTTAAATGGATGTAGTGCAAATCTGCAAAATGCAAAAAGCACTAAAAAGGCATAGGTGTGAATTCAGCTTAACACACAGACATCAGGATAGAGACTTCTCTAATATACAGATATCAGGATACAGGCCTCTCTAATGCCGCGTACACACGACCGGACTTTCCGGCAGAAAAGGTCAGACGGAATCATTCCGTCGGATATTCCGATCGTGTGTGGGGTGATCCGATGGACCTAGAAATAGAACATGTTTCAAATCTTTCCGATGGAATCAATTCCTATCGGGAAAACCGTTCGTCTGTATGCTGGTCCGACAGAACAAATACAACGCAAGGGCAGCTATTGGCTATTGAACTTCCTTTTCTAGTCCCGTAGTACGTCATCATGTTCAAAAACGAACTGACTTTAGTCCGTTCGTGTGTGGGCAAGTCCGTTCATTCGTAACTCTGTCAGAACTCCGTCGGGAAGACCGTCAGACCTTTACTGCTGGCAGTCCGGTCGTGTGTACACGGCATAACAGACATCAGGATGCAGACCTCTTTAATATACAGAGCTCTCTAATAAGACTCATATGCTGGCTTTCAATGCCATTCAGCATCCATCCAGCAGAGGGAGCCAGTGTACTTGATGCAGGCAGCACTGAACTTTGGGAAATGTAGTCCAGGAATAGGATCTCGCAGAAGAGTAATTGAAGTGATGGACTACAACTCCCAGGTATAGACTGTTAACAAGAAGGAAAAGAACCAGCTTTCCCTGGGCTGCAGAGGAGAGAACTTCCAGATCCTTTGTGTGCTTTTGCTGGCAGTAGTCTGTGCCTGTGTGTGCATTCACTGGTGACAGACTGAGGACTGGAGTGCTGAGGACTGGGTAACTGAGGACCAGATTGCCCTGAAGGGTTGCAGACAAGTGACCAGACCAAGGTTTACTGTGTTACCACAACTGGTGAGCAGCTGCCGCTACTGTGATTAATTTTAAAGCTGCTAGCAGATCAGGAGAACATAAGACTGCCTTTCTACCCAGTAGTCCAAATTCACTGCATGCAGAGTTTTAAAAGGATGGTACAGATATGCACCACCTAAAAGACTGGGCCCCACCAATTTGCTGGCTGTAGGTTGCAAGTCAGGAGCCAACACAAGTAATAGTAGCCCGAGGTACCTCTCTAAGGATACATATAAATATATAGAAATGGTATAAAGAGTGCACTCTGAGACGTTTATTGACTAGAGAGGCCACTGAGGGACTGTTCATCGTTACTAATATTGTTCATTGCTCAGACTGTCCATTGTTGGGTTATCTTGCTTAGCGGTGTAGTGGTTTACACTGAGCCTCATTCCGCTTACTGTGAGTGAAAAGTACTCACATAGGTGATTGCAGCATCCCATTATCTAACCAGGTGAGTCAGAGGGGACAAGGCTGGCCACAGAGTCGTGGCAAAGAACAGGAACCCGTTATACCAAGCGCCTCCTCCGGGGGAAGCACTACACACAGATATCAGGGTACAACACCTCTCTAATATACAGAGCTCTCTAATACACAGATATCTGGGTACAGGCCTTTCTAATATACAGATATCAGGATACAGTCCTTCTTAATACACAGATATGAGGATACAGCCCTCTCTAATACACAGACACCATGGTATAGTCCTTCCTAATACACAGATATGAGGATACAGCCCTATCTAATACACAGACACCAGGGTATAGTCCTTCCTAATACACAGACATGAGGATACAGCCCTCTCTAATACACAGATATGAGGATACAGCCCTCTCTAATACACAGATATCAGGATACAGCCCTCTCTAATACACAGATATCAGCATACAGCCCTCTCTAATACACAGATATCAGGATACAGCCCTCTCTAATACACAGACACCAGGGCACAGTCCTTCCTAATACACAGACATGAGGATACAGCCCTCTCTAATACACAGATTCCAGGATACAGCCCTTTCTAATACACAGATATCAGGACACAGACCTCTCTAATACACAGACATCAGGATACAGCCCTCTCTAATTTACAGAGCTCTCTAATACACAGACATTAGGATACAGATCTCTCAAATACACAGGTATCAGGATACAGACCTCTCTAATATACAGGTATCAGGATACAACCCTCTCTAATACACAAGATATCGGGATACAGACCTCTCAAATATACAAAGCTTTCTAATACACAGACATCAGGGTACAGACCTCTCTAATACACAGATATCAGGATACAGACCTCTCTAATACACAGATATCAGGATACAGATCTCTCTAATATATAGATATCAGGATACAGACCTCTCTAATACACAGATAGGATACAGATCTCTCTAATACACAGATATCAGGATAGAGACCTCTCTAATATCGGGATAATATACAGACCTCTCGAATACACAGATACCATCGTAGGGACTCCTCTAATACACATATATCTGGATACAGATCTCTCTTATATACAGACCTGTCTTATATACAGGTATCAAAATTGAAGGTTTTTCAAGATTGTCAGCTCTCAGGGCAGAGCAGGTCCTGTTTTTCCATCTCCCGCCATCACACCTCTGATAATCATTTCAAAAGTCTCATCTGATCACTCCTCCTGCGACTCTATAATGGGATTATTAGCGCTCCCCGAAGACCGATCTGACAAGGGCGCCTCCAATATACAGACATCACGACACAGATATGTCTTATATACAGACATCACGACACAGAATTCAGATCAAAGGCATAGTATTCAGGCATTATCTAATATACAGGCATTTCTAATAAAGAGATATGAGGACACTGCCATCTCCTAATACACAGATATCAGGACATTGCCCCCTCCTAATACACAGATATCAAGACACTGCCATCTCCTAATACACAGATATCAGGACCTTGCCCCCTCCTAATACACAGATATCAAGACACTGAAATCTCCTAATACACAGATATCAAGACACTGAAATCTCCTAATACACAGATATCAAGACACTGAAATCTCCTAATACACAGATATCAAGACACTGAAATCTCCTAATACACAGATATCAAGACACTGAAATCTCCTAATACACAGATATCAAGACACTGAAATCTCCTAATACACAGATATCAAGACACTGAAATCTCCTAATACACAGATATCAAGACACTGAAATTTCCTAATACACAGATATCAGGACCTTGCCCCCTCCTAATACACAGATATCAAGACACTGAAATCTCCTAATATAAATATATTAGTACATTGCCTCCTCCTAATACACAGATATCAGGACACTGAAATCTCCTAATACACAGATATCAGGACACTGAAATCTCCTAATACACAGATATCAAGACACTGAAATCTCCTAATACACAGATATCAGGACACTGCCATCCTCTAATATAAATATATTAGTACATTGCCTCCTCCTAATACACAAGTATGATCAGGTGCCATTCATTCGATCATGCTGAGTGTACCGTCACGCCGGCGGTCGCTGTCCTTGGTATTCTCTGTGTGTCTCTCTTCTTCTGTCTACCTATATCTGTGTCCTCCCTCCCTCCCTCTCTGAAATCCCTCTCCCTGCTCCCCTCCCCCTTTATGGAAGAACCAGCATCCCCCCCCTCCTTTCTCTCCGCATTCATCCCCCCCCCCCTTTCCTCCCTCCATGGCTCCCACCTCCAGCTATTCACCAGCTTTCCTGGGAGGGGTGGGCACACACATGGGCACAGGGATAGGGAGAGATGCTGGGCTGACAGTGATGCTGAAGAATGGGAAGGCGCAGGATGGTGAGGGGGGGGGGCAGGCGGGGGGACGCTGCGTTCCCTGGGTGACAACACGTGCCAGACCCTTGCCAATCCGCACAATAAAAGGGAGGCTTGTACCAGGCTTCTAGAGATGGGGCAGCATTACCCGGGTGGGCACAGGCTACTCGCCTTCTATAGTCCATGCACAAGGGGCTCATCCCAGATGCCAACTGTGGGGGGGGGGGGGGGGCAAGGACAAAGGCGTAAAATCTAAATTCAGAATTTAATTCTCTCAGCAGCTCCCGGATGTATGTGTGGGGCCTTGTACAAAAAAAAGATAAAAGGGGGCTGGTATTCCGGATGCCCTCCAAGTGCCCCCTAATCGAATGCATTGAGCCCAGTCACTCAACACAAAGGGACGCTTAAAGCTGAAGTTTATTCTGCTCATATTTTGCCCTCCCTGGGTCCTCTTTTCCCTCGTCATCATTGACAAAACCTTTCTGTATTCTTTACATCCCTTATCTTAGTAGCAGTGACATCATCACTGTGTCTTTCTGCTTATCTATGCAGTGCAGGCAGATCATGGCGGGAGCTGTACATAGCTTTCTGAGAACATAGATAGATAAATACGTTGTCATTGCAATGCAGATTACAATGAAGTTCTATGAAAAGCTCCACACATACAGTGGGGAAAATAGTTATTTATGCAGATTTTGTAAGTTTGCCCACTTACAAGGAGAAGAAGGGTCTATAATTATTTATCATAGGTGTATTTTAAATGGTAGAGACAGAATATCAACCAAAATTCCAGAAAAAAACACGATACAAATGTTATACTTTGAGTTGCAGTTCAGTGAAAAAAAAAGTATTTGATCCCCAAGCAAAACAGGACTTAGTACTTGGTGGAGAAACCCTTGATGGCAACCACAGAGGTAAGACGTTTCTTGTAGTTGGTGACCAGGTTTTCACACATCTCAGGAGGGCTTTTGGTCCACTCTTCTTTACAGATCTTCTCTAAATCCTTAAGGGTCCTTGGCTGTCTCTTGGCTACTCGAAGTTTCAGCTCCCTCCATAAATTTTCTATAGGATTAAGGTCTGGAGACTGGCTAGACCACGCCATGACCTTATTGTGCTTCTTCTTGAGCCACTCCTCTGTTGCCTTGGCGGTATGTTTTGGGTCATTGTCCTGCTGGAAGACCAGGGGTCAAGTCCTGGGGAAAAAAAGTGTGGGAACTCCCACCCAAGATCCACTCGCCCACCAACAAAAAAAAAATGAAGGAGGGACCGACAGGGGGGAGCGCATCACGAGAGGTCTGACTAAATACAATCTCTTAGCAGCAGGGACCTGATCTACCTGTCAGCTAGCTGTGATTGACAGGTAGATCAAAGCGGAAGCTGTCATGGGGCCCCCTACTGGCAATGCCTGAATGGTCAGGTGTGTGGCACTTACTATTGTGAGCTGTGTCGGCAGCTGCTGGTGTAGCACCTGCCACACGGCTCGCATACTTCAAAGTCTTGCAGGACACGGCTGCTAACGGGAACTGAGTTCCTGTTGTGGAAAAAGTACAGGAACTCCGTTCCCATGCGTTCCCGCGGGACTTGAGCCCTGTGGAAGACCCATTCATGATCCATCTTCAGTGTTCTGGCTGAGAGAAGAAGGTTCTCATCCAAGATTTTACTATACATGGACCCGTGCATTAGCCCCCTCAATGCGGCAAAGTTGGTCTGTACCTTTAGCAGAGAAACAGCCCCAAAGCAGCTCCATTCTTAACTGTAGGCATGGTGTTCTTAGGGTCATAATCAGCATTTTTCGTCCTCCAAACACGGCGAGTCCTCCTCCTCAAGAAGGCATATATACAGTCATGCCAATGAACATCTAAATGATTCAGAGAAAGATTGGGAGAAAGTGCTGTGGTCAGATGAGACCAAAATTGAGCTCTTTGGCAAGAACTTGACTCACTGTGTTTGGAGGAAGAAAAATGCTGACTATGACCCTAACAACACCATCCCTTCCGTCCAGCACGGAGGTCGAACATTATGCTTTGGGGCTGTTTGTCTGCTAAAGGTACATGACGACTTTGCCGCATTGAGGGGGCTAATGGACGGGGCCATGTGTTGTAAAATTTTGGGTGAGAACCTTCTTCTCTCTGAACACAGAAGATGGATCGTGGATGGGTCTTCCAGCATGACAATGACCCAAAACATACCATCAAGGCAACAAAGGAGTGGCTCAAGAAGAAGCACTTTAAGGTCATGTGGTGGCCTAGCCAGTCTCCAGATGTATCACAAAGCATTCCCAGAGCACCAGGATATCTATGGGTTATCTAAAAATACAGTACAGCAGATACAACTTGCTTTGAAGCTCCCTTTGTCTAAATTGGTCTGTAGCTTTTGCAGAGAAACAGCCCCAAAGCAGCTCCATTCTTAACTGTAGGGATGGTGTTCTTAGGGTCATAATCAGCATTTTGAGTCCTCCAAACGCAGCGAGTCATGTGGTGGCCTAGCCAGTCTCCAGATCTCAATCCTATAGAAAAATTATGGAGGGAGCTGAAGCTGAGTTTCCAAGCGACAACCAAGAATCCTTAAGGATTTAGAGAAGATCTGTAAAGAAGAGTGGACCAAAATCCCTCCTGAGATGTGTGCAAACCTGGTCACCAACTACAGGAAATGTCTTACCTCTGTGCTTTCCAACAAGGGTTTCTCCACCAAGTACTAAGTCATGTTTTGCTTGGGGATCAAATACTTATTTTACTGCAACTTAATTTATAACATTTGTATCATGTGTTTTTTTTTTCAGGATTTTTGGTTGATATTCTGTCTCTATCATTTAAAATACACTTATGATAACAATTTTAGACCCTTAATTTCTTTGTAAGTGGGTAACCTTACAAAATCTGCAGTGGATCAAATAAATATTTTCCCCACTGTATGTAAACATATTACAACCTCAAAATACACACATATGAACATAAAACACATAAAAGCCTAAAGGAAACCCCTACCACAGAACATCACAGCACCCTGCCTCAGTACTCATTTTAGGAGCCCTCAATCCTGATGCAAGCAGTGGCCTGGCACTTGGGAAGAATTATGCAAAAATCGAAATGCTGTGGTTGGTGGGTGTCAGCCTGGAGGAGTGGGCGTTCCTTGTGATGCTGAGCCTACATAATTGAAATAAATGAAATCCAATGAATGAAAGGGGCAGGTCAAGGACAGTCAGGATAGGGAGAAAAGAGCTAGATGATGATGGATGTAACTTGTCCAGGAAATAAGGCGGGCTCTATCCGACTTGCTGCAGCTTCTAATGCACATTGTGAGAAGCTCACAGTGTGTAGTGAAATCAGAATACAGGAGAGGAGTCTGTACAACCATGCAAGACTGAAGGGAAGGCTAGAATCCAAATTTACCTGATGCTGTGTGACCCTTCACCCAAACCTGACTCAGAGCCATGTGAGCATTAATATGTATCTCAAAGTCTTTGCTTCTTTCAGGCTGATGGCATCTCACATGGCATGTATATTTTAGATGTAATCAACCATTTCAGGCTCAGGAGAGGCTGTAGTGTTATTAGAGTAGAACCCTAACTGGGAGAGGTTTGTGATAGCACACTGTATCAAAAACAATCTCCATTTATGTCATAAAACATTGTTTTTTCACTTTTTTCTTCATTCATATTGCATCTCAGTGCTGCTGATCTCCTCCGGTCTCTTTCAGCCACTTCCTGACTACGATCGCCTCCAGTCTCTTCAAGCCACTTTCTGTCTACATATTCTCACTCCAGCTCAGCTGCACATTGTTGCTCTGGATCAGTGTCCTGTTAGTGACAACAGTGGACCATGGAAGTGCAATGTGTGCTGTGGAACTCTTGAGTGAAAACCCTTATAATGTATATAGACCCACTATTATAAAATAGCCACAAATTCCAAGAAAGAGGAAAGAATACAATCGTTGTTTTACAAATAAATGTCTACTATATCACAAAGGATTCCCTAGAGCACCAGGGGTTCTATGGGTTATCTAAAGATACAGTACAGCAGATGCAGCTTGCTTTGAAGCTCCCTTTGTCTAAATGAAAACCTCCAAATAAGCCTATTAATAGGCAAGAAGTCATTGCATTGATGACAGATGGCAAGTTCTTAGACAATGGGATTGTTTCAACAATGATACAATATATGTATCACAAAGGATTCCCAGAGCACCAGGGGTTCTGTGGGTCATCTAAAAATATAGTACAGCAAATACAACTTTCTTTGAAACTCCCTTTGTCTAAATGAAACCTCCAAATAAAAGTATTAATAGGCAAGAAGTCATTGCGCTGATGATTGGTGATAGGCTTGTAGACAATCGGCTTGTTTCAGCACAGCTGAGAGAGATACATGGGGTAGCAAGTGACTATGAGACAAAGGCTCCCCCTTATGGCTGAAAATGAGAATTTCATATTACCCTGACAAAAAAGAAAGAAAAAACAAATGTTTTCAATTCAGCGTTCAGACTTTTTATAAGTATAAATTCATAAAGAAAATATGTACAAACACGCAATAATATAACTTCAGGAGACCTTTTACCAGCTTTACATCTGTATTATAATATATATATATATATATATATATATATATATATATATATATATATATAAAGTAGTGAGTGTACAGCTTGTATAACAGTGTCAATTTGCTGTCCCCTTAAAACACAGCCATTAATGTCTAAACCACTGGCAACAGAAGTGAGTACACCCCTAAGTGAAACTGTCCAAATTGGGCCCAAAATGTCAATATTTTGTGTGGCCACCATTATTTTCCAGCACTGCAGTGACCCTCTTGGGCATGGAGTCAGTGCCGATCCTGACCTCCCTGGGGCCCTAAGCAAAATTCTGCTGAGGGGCCCTCTACCTGACCCGTGATGCTGTGAGCTATGTAAACCATTTGCCATTACCACACAGTCACACCTGACACTTCAGCGCTCCCAATACAACCCTCCCTCCTTTAAACAAAACAGTCAAAGAATAAGTACAACAATATAGAACAGACATTATATATTTATCTTTACATATCTGAGTGTGGATCCCCCACTTACACCAGGGTCCCCAGAGAGCCCCCCTTACACCAGGGTCCCCAGAGAGCCCCCCCTTACACCAGGGTCCCCAGAGAGCCCCCCCTTACACCAGGGTCCCCAGAGAGCCTCCCCCTTACACCAGGGTCCCCAGAGAGCCCCCCCCTTACACCAGGGTCCCCAGAGAGCCCCCCCCTTACACCAGGGTCCCCAGAGAGCCTCCCCCTTACACCAGGGTCCCCAGAGAGCCCCCCCTTACACCAGGGTCCCCAGAGAGCCTCCCCTTACACCAGGGTCCCCAGAGAGCCCCCCCTTACACCAGGGTCCCCAGAGAGCCCCCCTTACACCAGGGTCCCCAGAGAGCCTCCCCCTTACACCAGGGTCCTCAGCGAGCCTCCCCCTTACACCAGGGTCCCCATAGAGCCTCCCCTTACACCCGGGTCTCCAGAGAGCTCCCCTCTTACACCAGGGTCCCCAGAGAGCCTCCCCCTTACACCAGGGTCCCCAGAGAGCCTCCCCCTTACACCAGGGTCCCCAGAGAGCCCCCCTTACACCAGGGTCCCCAGAGAGCACCCCTTACACCAGGGTCCCCAGAGAGCCCCCCCCTTACACCAGGGTCCTCAGAGAGCACCCCTTACACCAGGGTCCCCAGAGAGCACCCCTTACACCAGGGTCCCCAGAGAGCCTCCCCCTTACACCAGGGTCCCCAGAGAGCCCCCCCCCTTACACCAGGGTCCCCAGAGAGCCTCCCCCTACACCAGGGTCCCCAGAGAGCCTCCCCCTTACACCAGGGTCCTCAGCGAGCCTCCCCCTTACACCAGGGTCCCCAGAGAGCCTCCCCTTACACCAGGGTCTCCAGAGAGCCCCCCTCTTACACCAGGGTCCCCAGAGAGCCTCCCCCTTACACCAGGGTCCCCAGAGAGCCTCCCCCTTACACCAGGGTCCCCAGAGAGCCCCCCTTACACCAGGGTCCCCAGAGAGCACCCCTTACACCAGGGTCCCCAGAGAGCCCCCCCCTTACACCAGGGTCCCCAGAGAGCCCCTCCTTACACCAGGGTCCCCAGAGAGCACCCCCCTTACATCAGGATCCCCAGAGAGCACCCCCTTACATCAGGATCCCCAGAGAGCACCCCCCTTACATCAGGGTCCCCAGAGAGCACCCCCCTTACATTAGGGTCCCCAGAGAGCACCCCCCTTACATTAGGGTCCCCAGAGAGCACCCCCTTACATCAGGGTCCCCAGAGAGCACCCCCCTTACATCAGGGTCCCCAGAGAGCATCCCTATAAAGCCCCTCCTTACATCGGGGTCCCCAGAGAGCCCCCCATACATCAGTGTCCTCAGAGAGCCTCCCTACTTACATCAGGGTCTGCAGCATTGCCCTTTACATCAGTTCCCCCTTGCACTGTAAGGTGGAATCCTGCATACTATGATGTAAAGGGGAACTCTGGGAATGTGGGGAGGACTCTGGTGACCAGAGAAAGAAAACACTAAGATAAGGGGTTTACTGATATAAGGGGGAAACCTTTATATCGGTGCCCCCTTACAATATTGTATTGACCCCCCCTAGACTGGCCTGGCGGTGCTGTCACTGACCTCCTCTCAGGTGCATCATGCAGGGCTCAGTCAGTCGGCTCCAGCTTGGTGGCTCTGGTTTTATCCCATAGTTTCCTCTCCACAGTCCATACATGCCTGATTCTCCCATGACCCCCATCCTGGCTGCGCTCCCTCTCTTGACTCAGGGGAGGTCAGAGGCTGCGGATGGGACAACAGGAGAGGTCAGAGGCTGGGGGGGGGGGGGGGCACAGGAGGGGTCAGAGGCTGTGGGGGGGGGGCAACAGGAGAGGTCAGAGGCTGTGGGGGGGGGGCAACAGGAGAGGTCAGAGGCTGTGGGGGGGGCAACAGGAGAGGTCCGAGGCTGCGAAGGGGGGGACAGGAGGTCCGAGGCTGCAGGGGGGGGGGGGGCAGGAGGTCAGAGGCTGCAAGGGGGGGCAGGAGGTCAGAGGCTGCAAGGGGGGGCAGGAGGTCAGAGGCTGCAGGGGGGGGACAGGAGGTCCGAGGCTGCAAGGGGGGGGACAGGAGGTCAGAGGCTGCGAGGGGGGGGGAGGTCAGAGGCTGCGAGGGGGGGGACAGGAGGTCAGAGGCTGCAAGGGGGGGCAGGAGGTCAGAGGCTGCAAGGGGGGGCAGGAGGTCAGAGGCTGCAGGGGGGGGACAGGAGGTCAGAGGCTGCAGGGGGGCAGGAGGTCAGAGGCTGCGAGGGGGGGCAGGAGGTCAGAGGCTGCGAGGGGGGGGGACAGGAGGTCAGAGGCTGCGAGGGGGGGACAGGAGGTCAGAGGCTGCAGGGGGGGACAGGAGGTCAGAGGCTGCGAGGGGGCAGGAGGTCAGAGGCTGCGAGGGGGGCAGGAGGTCAGAGGCTGCGAGGGGGGGCAGGAGGTCAGAGGCTTTGAGGGGGAGGGGGGACAGGAGGTCAGAGGCTGCAAGGGGGAGGGGGCCCAGGAGGTCAGAGGCTGCGGAGGGGACGTTTTATTTTTTAAAAATGGCGCCACTCGGCGCCATCGTGTCACTGAGCATGGGGCCGCTGCCGCCGCTGTGAGGGCAGCGGCGCCTAAAAAAAATATGGCCGCGGGGCCGACATGCAACTGCGCATGCGCCAGCGCTGTTGTCGCTGCTCGGCAATTTTCGGAAAGGCGGGCGCATGCGCAGTTGCATGTCGGCCCCAGGGGCTCCCGAGCAGAGCCGATCCACCCTTGGGGCCCCGCACAGTGGCGGGGCCCTACGCAGCTTGCGTAGTCCGGCGTACAGGGCGGATCGGCTCTGCATGGAGTTCACCACCAGAGTCCTCTTCCATGACGACATCACAGAGCTGGTGGATGTTAGAGACCTTACACTCCTCTACCATCTGTTTGAGGATGCCCCAGAGAGGCTCAATAGGGTTTAGGTCTGGAGACATGCTTGGCCAGTCCATCACCTTTACCCTCAGCTTCTTTAGCAAGGCAGTGTGTTTAGGGTCATTATCATGTTGGAATACTGCCCTGCGGCCCAGTCTCCGAAGGGAGAGGATCATGCTCTGCTTCAGTATGTCACAGTACATGTTGGCATTCATGATTCCAGTGTCCCGGCAGCACTCATGCAGCCCCAGACCATGACACTCCCACCACCATGCTTGACTGCAGGCAAGACACACTTGTCTTTGTACTCCTCAGCTGGTTGCCGCCACACACGCTTGACACCATCCGAACTTAAGTAAGTTTATCTTGGTCTCATCAGACCACAGGACATGGTTCCAGTAATCCATATCCTTAGTCTGCTTGTCTTCAGCAAACTGTTTGCAGGCTTTCTTGTGCATCATCTTTAGAAGAGGCTTCCTTCTGGGACAACAGCCATGCAGACCAATTTGATGCAGTGTGCGGTGTATGGTCTGAGCACTGGCAGGCTGACCCCCCACCCCTTCAACCTCTGCAGTAATGCTGGCAGCACTTAGAGCCCTTTCACACGAGGGCGTTTTGCTAGCGCTATAGCGTTAGAAATAGCGCCTGCAATCCGCCCTGTTGCACCATTGTCTGCAGTGTGAAAGCCCGAGGGCTTTCACACTGCAGCGGTGCGCTGGCAGGGCGTCACAAAAAGTCCTGCCAGCAGCTTCCTCCACCGCTCTTCCAGCGCTGCTCCCCATTGAAATCAATGGGGCAGCGCTGTAATACCGCCAGCAAAACGCCGCTATTGCAGCGTTTTGCCGGGGGTTTTAACCCTTTCTGGGCCGCCAGCGGGGGTAAAAGCGGCCCGCTGTCGGTCGAAATGCGCCGCAAATCCGGCTGTAAAACGCTGCTAAAAATAGCGGCGTTTTACCGCCGACGATATGGGCAGTGAGGTGTGGAAGGGGTCTTATATGTCTATTTCCCAAAGACAACCTCTGGATATGACGCTGAGCTCGTGCACTCAACTTCTTTGGTCGACCATGGCGAGGCCTGTTCTGAGTGGAACCTGTCCTGTTAAACCGCTGTATGGTCTTGGCAACCATGCTGCAGCTCAGTTTCAGGGTCTTGGCAATCTTCTTATAGCCTAGGCCATCTTTATGTAGAGCAACATTTTTTTTTTTTTTCAGATCCTCAGAGAGTTCTTTGCCATGAGGTGCCATGTTGAATTTCCAGTGACCAGTATGAGAGAGTGAGAGCGAAAACACCAAATTTAACACACATGACATCAGGGAGGGAAAATGGGTAATTGGGCCCAATTTGGGTAATTGGGCCCAATTTGGACATTTTTACCTAGGGGTGTACTCACTTTTGTTGCCAGCGGTTTAGACATTAATGGCTGTGTATTCAGTTATTTTGAGGGGACAGCAAATTTACACTGTTGTACAAGCTGTACACTCACTACTTTGCATTGTAGCAAAGTGTAATTTCTTCAGTGTTGTCACATGAACAGATATAATAAAATATTTACAAAAATGTGAGGGGTGTACTCACTTTTGTTAGATACTGTATATATACATATATTTATATTTACTACACTGTATATATTTACAAATAAACTTTGAATATATAATATATCACAAAGTATTACCAAAGCACTATGGGAAAAAAATACAGTACAGCAGATGCAACTTGCTTTGAAGCTCCCTTTTCTAACTGAAACCTCCAAAAAGGCATAATAATAGGGAAGAATTCAATGTGCTGATGACTGATGTTATATAGGTTCTGTAGGCAATTGACTTATTTCAGCACAGCTGAAAGTAATGCAATGTGTAGCAGGTGACTATGAGACTAAAGCTCCCTCTTGTGGCTGAAAACGAGAATTTCATATTACCCTGACCAAAAAAAAAGAAAAACATGCTGTATGTTTCCAATTCAGCTTTTAGACTTTTTATGAATATAAATTAATATACAAAATCCATACCAGACCCTTATCCGAGCAAGCAACCTGGCAGGTCAGGATAGGGGGGCAAGCTAGCGCCCCCCCCCCCCCCCTCTTAAGCCATACCAGGTCCATTGCCCGCAACATGGGGAGGGTGCTTTTTCTAATTAATTGAAAGTATAAGGCATAAGTATAAGGTTCCTCTTTTCCCTCGTCATCATTGACATCATTGACAAAACCTTTCTGTATTCTTTACATCCCTTATCTTAGTAGTAGTGACATCATCACTGTGTCTTTCTGCTTATCTATGCAGTGCAGGCAGATCATGGCGGGAGCTGTACATAGCTTTCTGAGAACATAGATAGATAAATACGTTGTCATTGCAATGCAAATTACAATGAAATTCTATGAAAAGCTCCACACATACAGTGGAGAAAATAATTATTTATGCAGATTTTGTAAGTTTGCCCACTTACAAAGAAATGAAGGGTCTATCATTTTTTATCATAGGTGTATTTTAAATGGTAGAGACAGAATATCAACCAAAATCCAGAAAAAAACATGATACAAATGTTATACTTTGAGTTGCAGTTCAGTGAATAAAAAAAGTATTTGATCCCCAAGCAAAGCATGACTTAGTACTTGGTGGAGAAACCCTTGTTGGCAACCACAGAGGTCAGACGTTTCTTGTAGTTGGTGACCAGGTTTGCCCACATCTCAGGATAAATATTTTCCCCACTGTATGTAAACATAACAACCTCAACATACACACATATGAACATAAAACATGTAAAAACCTAAAAGAAACCCCTACCACAGAACATCACAGCACCCTGCCTCAGTACTCATTTTAGGAGCCCTCAGTCCTGATTCAAGCAGTGGCCTGGCACTTGGGAAGAATTATGCAAAAATCATAAGAGTTAGAGTGGAACCCTAACTGGGAGAGGTTTGTGATAGCACACTGTATCAAAAACAATCTCCATTTATTTCATAAAACATTGTTGTTTCACTTTTTTCTTCATTCATATTACATCTTATTGCTGCTGATCTCCTCCAGTCTCTTTCAGACAGTTCCTGTCTACTATCGCCTCCAGTCTCTTCAAGCCACTTTCTGTCTACATGCTCTCTCTCCAGCTCAGCTGCACATTGTTGCTCTGGATCAGTGTCCTGTTAGTGACAACAGTGGACCATGGAAGTGCAATGTGTGTTGTGGAACTCTTGAGTGAAAACCTTTATAATGTATATAGACCCACAGTAGGAGAAAAAATATGAATCGCTTATAAAATAGCCACAAATTCCAAGAAAGAGGAAAGGATACAATCGTTGTTTTACAAATAAATGTCTACTCTATCACAAAGGATTCCCAGAGCACCAGGGGTTCTATGGGTTATCTAAAGATACAGTACAGCAGATACAACTTGCTTTGAAGCACCCTTTGTCTAAATAAAACCTCCAAATAAGGCTATTAATAGAGATGTTGACTAAAGGTAAGTTCGTAGACAACAAGATTGTTTCAGTACTCCTGACAGTGATACAATGTGAATCAAAAAGGATTCCCAGAGCACCAGGGATTCTATGGGGTATCTAAAGATACAGTACAGCAGAGACAACCTGCTTTGAAGCTCCCTTTGTCTAAATGAAACCTCCAAATAAGACTAATAACTGGGAAGAAATCGCATTGGTGACTGATGATAAGTTTTTAGACAACAGGATTGTTTCAGAACTGCTTACAATGATACAATGTATGTATCACACATGCTTCCTAGAGCACCAGGGGTGCTATGGGTTATCTAAAAATATAGTACAGAAAATACAACTTGCTATGAAGCTCTCTTTGTCTAAATGAAACCTCCAAATAAGCCTATTAATAGGCAAGAAGACATTGGGGGTTATTTACTAAAGGCAAATCCACTTTGCACTGCAAGTGCACTTGGAAGTGCAGTATCCCTAAATCTAAGGGGTAGATCTGAAATGAGTGGGAGCTCTGCTGATTTTATCATCCAATCATGTGCTAGCTAAAATGTTGTTTTTTATTTTCCTTGCATGTCCCCCTCGGATCTACAGCTACTTTACTTCCAAGTGCACTTGCAGTGCAAAGTGAATTTTCCTTTAGTAAATAACCCCCATTGCATTAATGACAGATGGTAAGTTCTAAGACAATGGGATTGTTTCAACAATGATACAATGTATGTATCACAAAGGATTCCCAGAGCACCAGGGGTTCTATGGGTTATCTAAAAATATAGTACAGCAAATACAACTTTCTTTGAAGCTCCCTTTGTCTAAATTAAACCTCCAAATAAAAGTATTAATAGGCAAGAAGTCATTGCGCTGATGATTGGTGATAGGCTTGTAGACAACAGGCTTGTTTCAGCACAGCTGAGAGAGATACATGGGGTAGCAAGTGACTATGAGACAAAGGCTCCCCCTTATGGCTGAAAATGAGAATTTGATATTACCCTGACAAAAAAGAAAGAAAAAAACATATGTTTTCAATTCAGCGTTCAGACTTTTTATAAGTTTAAATTCATAAAGAAAATATGTACAAACACGCAATAATATAACTTCAGAGGACCTTTCACCAGCTTTACATCTGTATTATATACTGTATATATAAATATATATATATATATATATACATACAGTATCTCACAAAAGTGAGTACACCCCTCACATTTTTGTAAATATTTTATTATATCTTTTCATGTGACAACACTGAAGAAATTACACTTTTCTACAAAAAGTAAAGTAGTGAGTGTATAGCTTGTATAACAGTGTACATTTGCTGTCCCCTCAAAATAACTCAACACACAGCCATTAACTACTTGCCTACCAGCCACGAACACCTCGTTACTGACCAAGCCATTTTTCAGCTTTCAGCGCTGTCGCATTTTGAATGACAATTGCGAGGTCATGCAACGCTGTACCCAAATAACATTTTTATCATTTTTTCCCCACAGATAGAGCTTTATTTTGGTGGTATTTGATCACCTCTGCGGTTTTTATTTCTTGCGCTATAAACAAAAGAAGAGGGACAAGTTTGAAAAAAACATAATATTTTTTACTATTTATTATAATAAATATCCAATTTTTTTTTTTTTTTTTTAAACAAATTTTTTCCTCAGTTTAGGCCGATACGTATTCTTCTACATATTTTTGGTAAAAAAAATCGCAATAAGCGTATATTAGAAGAGAGTGACCTCCGCGCTGTACTATTGGATAGTGGAGTTCAGTGATCCACACGTGTACAATAAATAGATATTAGTGAGTGCCTGTGCATAAATATCCCATATGTAATATGAGTAAAATAACTGAAGTGTGTTATCCGATAGAGATGAACCTCTTCCTCGGAATATAAAGCAGCCAAAACTGGTAGTGTTCACAAACACCTATACAAATGAATAAAGTAAAGTGATCTAGCGCATAAATATAAACACACTCCTAAAACTATAAAATGTATATTATCACTAACAATGTGCAACTTATAAAATATAAGTGGGTATAAAGTGCATCTGATGTGATAAAAATAAATAAATCAATCAATAAATATAGATAAAACACCAAGTGATGATTGATAGTTAATAATTCAGAAAAGAGTCTCTACTATATTATGGAGACAGGTGGACGGTACAGTCAATGGGTCACTAAGGTGGTGCCCATAAAGAGGTATACAGGAGGTAGGCAGGGTAGAAAGTTCTATGTAGGTCGTTCTCTTAATTGATATCCCCAGTATGCCAAAAACAACTGTCAGCAAACGTGGTATAGGAAATCCACTACCGGGCTATCTAGCCTCTCACCTCATAGATTCTTTCATTCAGCGTGTAGTCTACAATGGATCCGGTCTCCTTTGCTTTTGGGGTTCCTTTCCTTCCTTGGAGGAGCCTTGCCCAGATAAACTCTGTCGATAGCCGTCACTGGAGTCTCTGTCCTTTTGCCAGTCAAGCGCAGTGTGGGTCAGTGTGGCCACTCTCCAAATGGATACACCGCCGGAAATGACTTGATGGCTGTAGGTGTGCTGGACCTCTGCAGACAGACCACTACTGCTTCCCGAAGCAGTAGTGGTCTGTCTGCAGAGGTCCAGCACACCTACAGCCATCAAGTCATTTCCGGCGGTGTATCCATTTGGAGAGTGGCCACACTGACCCACACTGCGCTTGACTGGCAAAAGGACAGAGACTCCAGTGACGGCTATCGACAGAGTTTATCTGGGCAAGGCTCCTCCAAGGAAGGAAAGGAACCCCAAAAGCAAAGGAGACCGGATCCATTGTAGACTACACGCTGAATGAAAGAATCTATGAGGTGAGAGGCTAGATAGCCCGGTAGTGGATTTCCTATACCACGTTTGCTGACAGTTGTTTTTGGCATACTGGGGATATCAATTAAGAGAACGACCTACATAGAACTTTCTACCCTGCCTACCTCCTGTATACCTCTTTATGGGCACCACCTTAGTGACCCATTGACTGTACCGTCCACCTGTCTCCATAATATAGTAGAGACTCTTTTCTGAATTATTAACTATCAATCATCACTTGGTGTTTTATCTATATTTATTGATTGATTTATTTATTTTTATCACATCAGATGCACTTTATACCCACTTATATTTTATAAGTTGCACATTGTTAGTGATAATATACATTTTATAGTTTTAGGAGTGTGTTTATATTTATGCGCTAGATCACTTTACTTTATTAATAAGCGTATATTGATTGGTTTGCGCAAAAGTTATAGCGTCTACAAAATAGGGATAGATTTATAGCATTTTTATTATTTTTTTTTTTTTTACTAGTAATGGCGGCGATTTGCGATTTTTATCGTGACTGCGACATTGCGGCGGACACTTCGGACACTTTTGACTCATTTTTGGGACCATTCACATTTATACAGCGATCCGTGCTATAAAAATGCATTGATTACTGTATAAATGTGACTGGCAGGGAAGGGGTTAACGCTAGGGGGCGCTGCAGGGGTTAATGTGTACCCTATCTTGGTGATTCTTACTGTGGGGGGGAGGGGACTGACTGGGGGAGGAGACCGATCGGTGTCCCTATGTACAAGGGACACACCATCGGTTTCCTCTCCTCTGACAGGACGTGGATCGGTGTGTTTACACACACCGATCCACGTCCTGCTCGATTACCGGGCAATCGCGGGTGCCTGGCGGTCATCGCGACCGCCGGGCACGCGCACCGAGGCCCCAGCTACGCGGCGGGCGCGCGCGCGCGCCCCCCCCGGCGCGCGCGCGCGCCCCCCAGTGGCCAAATTGTAGACGACGTCATATGACGGCGTCCCGCCACAGTAGCTGAACCGTCCCGCCGTCATTTGACAGTGGGCGGTCAGCTAGTGGTTAATGTCTAAACCGCTGGCAACATAATTTTTTTTGATTTAAAAAATAAGACAACAGTAAAGTTAGCCCAATTTTTTTTTATATTGTGAAAGATAATGTTACACCCGATTAAATTGAAAGCCAACATGTGATGCTTCAAAATTGCGCCCGCTCGTGGAATGGCGACAAACTTTTACCATTAAAAATCTCCATAGGCGATGTTTAAAAAATTCTACAGGTTGCATGTTTTGAGTTACAGAGGAGGTCTAGGGTGAGAATTATTGTTCTCGCTCTACCGACCGCGGCGATACCTCACATGTGTGTTTTGAACAGCGTTTTCATATGCGGGCGCTACTCACGTATGCGTTCACTTCTCCATGTGAGCTCGGCTGGACGAGGCGCGTTTAAAATAAAAAAAAAAAATCTTATTTATTTAACCTTTTATTTTTATTTTTACACTGTTCTTTTAAAAAAATGTGTCACTTTTATTCCTATTACAAGGAATGTAAACATCCCTTATAATAAAATAAAAGCATGGCAGGACCTCTTAAATATGAGATCTGGGGTTAAAAAGACCTCAGATCTCATATTTACACTAAAATGCAATAAAAAAAAAAAAACAATAATTAAATGTCATTTGAAAAAAATAAAAATAAATAATGTCCCTTTAAGAGCTATGGGCGGAAGTGGCGTTTTGACGTCGCTTCCGCCTTGCAATGATTTGGAGACGGGTGGGGGCCATCTTCCCCTCACTCTTCTCCATCCCTAACAGGGAGAAGAACCTGATCGCCTCCAAGGCTGCCGACGGCTCCGGTAA
The DNA here is from genome assembly GCA_028564925.1 of Lithobates sylvaticus. Taxonomy (NCBI): domain Eukaryota; kingdom Metazoa; phylum Chordata; class Amphibia; order Anura; family Ranidae; genus Lithobates; species Lithobates sylvaticus. The sequence continues at coordinate 63,687,039 of CM053029.1, forward strand.
GCGGCGGAGGGCACCTGAGCGTGGCGGGAGGGGGGGGCCCTCTCCTGCCGCCGATAAAAGTGATCTTGTGGCGAATCCGCCACAGAGACCACTTTTAACTGAAAGCGGACCGCCTGCTGAAGAAGAGGATACCGGGGTTATGGCAGCTAGCTGCTGCCATAACAATGATATTCCTCTTCAAGCGACGGCGGGCAGTCCGTAAGTGGTAAAAAAAAAAAAAAAAAGTGTCCCGCGATATCCATCCATCTTCAATCGCGGCGCCGACTGACCCAAAAAATAGAGAAAAAAAAAAAAACGAAATTTCATATTAACGAAAGAAAAAAAATTTTTTTCAATTTGTATCTTTTTATTTGTAAATATACTTTCAATGAATTAGGAAAACGTTAAAAAAAAAAAAATAATTTTCACCAGCTTAGTTTGGGATTCGGCAATGAAATGTTCAGCAGCTGTCCGCACTGCGCTGTCTGTCTTGAATTCAGCCCGAATGCAGATCTGTGGGCTTGTATTGCACTGTTTCCGGTAAACCGGTCAGTTATTGGGCAATTTTTTACCATACACTTGTCTTCACAGGAAGGAATACAGAGAGTTAAAGAAAAAAAAAAGACAGTTTTACAAAGTAAGCAAATGTCTGGCTTGTTTCTAGGCCTCTGTGACTCTTATTTGCAACTTTGCAAAGAGATGTTGGCCCTGCGTGCCGGGCAGGGGGCTATATTTGCATGAAGAAGGCAGATGTTCCTGACATGTATCCAGACACTGGATCAGGAGATGTGACAACTTCAACCCTTTCCTCTCTCCGGGAGTCCATAACAGACACGTGTTTAGGAAACATTTACCTACCAAATGCTTTGTAAGGCAATGCACACAGCCAGGAATCCATAGAGGGTGTCGTAGACACTCTTTAGAATAGTGTATTCATTGCCTCCACATTACAAATGTTGTGCCTGCAACAGATTCATGTAGCTGTAGGAAACATAATTTATCACATTGTGGGGGTGGCAGTGAGGCCAGAGTGTCCATAACGCGGACACTGCCTTCTCAGTGCACATACAGTTGTGTAGCTGACAACATCCTAGCAACCAATGGTAGCTGATAACAACCTAGCAACTAGCAACCAGTAATACTGTGTAGCTAACAACATTCCAGCAACCAGTGACACTGTGTAGGTGACAACATCCTAGCAACCATTGACACTGTATAGCTGACAACATCCTAGCAACCAGTGACACTGCGTATCCAAAAGTGGACTAGCAACCAATGACGCTGTATAGCTCACAACATCCTAGCAGCCAGTGATGCCGTGTAGCCGAAAATGTTCTATTAACCAGTGACGCTGTGTAAGTGACAGCGTCCTAGCAACCAGTAATGCTGTGTAAGTGACAGCATCCTAGCAACCAGTAATGCTGTGTAAGTGACAGCGTCCTAATGACCAGTAATGCTGTGCAAGTTACAGCATCCTAGCAACTAGTGACGCTGTGTAAGTGACAGCATCCTAGCAACTAGTAATACTGTGTAAGTGAAAGCATCCTAGCAACCAGTGATGCTGTGTAGCCAACAACGTCCTAGCAACTGGTTACGCTGTGTAGCTGACAACATCCTGGCAACCAGTGACACTGTGTATCCAACAGTATTCTAGCAACCAGTGATGCTGTATAGCCGGCAGCATCCTAGTAACCAGTGACGCTGTGTAGCTGACAACATTCTAGCAAGCAATGATACTGTAAAGCTGACAACATCTTAGCAAACAATGGTAGCTGATAACAACCTAGCAAGTAGCAACCAGTAATACTGTGTAGCTGACAACATTCCAGCAACCAGTGACACTGTGTAGGTGACAACATCCTAGCAACCAATGACACTGTATAGCTGACAACATCCTAGCAACCAATGACACTGTATAGCTGACAACATCCTAGCAACCAATGACACTGTATAGCTGACAACATCCTAGCAACCAGTGACACTGCGTATGCAAAAGTGTACTAGCAACCAATGACGCTGTATAGCTCACAACATCCTAGCAGCCAGTGATGCCGTGTAGCTGAAAATGTTCTATTAACCAGTGACGCTGTGTAAGTGACAACGTCCTAGCAACCAGTAATGCTGTGTAAGTGACAGCATCCTAGCAATCAGTGATGCTGTGTAAGTGACAGCGTCCTAATGACCAGTAATGCTGTGCAAGTTACAGCATCCTAGCAACTAGTGACGCTGTGTAAGTGACAGCATCCTAGCAACTAGTAATGCTGTGTAAGTGAAAGCATCCTAGCAACCAGTAATGCTGTGTAGCCAACAACATCCTAGCAACTGGTTTCGCTGTGTAGCTGATAACATCCTGGCAACCATTGACACTGTGTATCCAACAGTGTTCTTGCAACCAGTGATGCTGTATAGCCGACAGCATCCTAGTAACCAGTGACGCTGTGTAGCTGACAACATTCTAGCAACCAATGATACTGTAAAGCTGACAACATCTTAGCAACCAGTGACACTGTGTATCCAACAGTGTTCAAGCAACTAATGGCTCTGTATAGCCGACAGCTTCCTAGCAACCAGTAACACTGTTTAGCTGACAAAATACTAGCAATTGGTGATGTTGTATAGCCAAATATGTTCTAGCAACCAGCATCTTAGCAACTAGTAATGCTGTGTAATTGACAGCATCCTAGCAACCAGTGATGCTGTGTAGCCAAAAACGTCCTAGAAACTAGGGACACTGTGTAGCTGACAACACCCTAGTAACCAGTGACACTGTGTATTCAACCGTGTCCAAACAACTGGTGACGTTTTGTAGCAGACAGCATCCTAGCAACCATTAATGCTGTGAATCCAACAATGTCTAGCAACCAGTAAAGCTGTCTGGCTGACAAATTTCTAGCAACCAGGGATGCTGTGTAGTTGACAACATCCTAGCAACCAGTGATGCTGTGTAGTTGACAACATCCTAGCAACCAGTGACGCAGTATAGCTGACAATGTCCGAGCCACCAGTGATGCTGCATGGCTGACAATGCCCTAACAAGCAGCCGATGAAAGGGGGCACAACTCAACCGAATTACTATTCAGGCCAAAGTGCCATCAGCTGTAGATACAGTAAGGTTCCCCAAGACCTGAAAGTTATTTCAAAGGTTGCTCCATGTTAAAAAAGGTTGAGAAAGGCTTATCTACTACAAAAATGTATTGGTTAGGGTGGCTAGGCTGGCCCTATAAGGAGACCATGTCATTTGACATAAAGGAACACTCATTGTGCAACTTACATACAAGAGAAGGTAATGCAAGTTATATTGATTTTTTAAGGTTTAGTTACACTTTATTATTCTGAAGAATCCATGTCTTTGTTCTCTTACTTCTTGTTCTTTGAGGTATTAGTGTTCTGTAAAGGGGGAACATGTAAAAAATGTCCATTCTTTAACTCGTTCCTATCTAGACCCAGGGGTGGTGGCCTTGTCTTAACAGCATACTGTGGGCACAAGGCACTGTCCTACTCCCCCTTGCATTTGGTGGCACCTGTAGATGAGAGGAGAAATGAGAGACCCCTCAGGCTCCATTCACACTTGTGCGACTTGTCATGCAACTTTGGGCATCAAAGTCACATGACAAGTTGTTCCCCATGATTTCCAATGATAACCATTCATACATACGCAAGTTGCAGTGACTTCAAAGTAGTTCATGCACTACTTTGGTCCGACTTTCATGCAACTTGAGGGTCATAGACTTCAATGTTAACCCTCAAAAGTTGCATGAAAGTGGTAGCTGAATGTTATACAATACAACAATTGCCCATTATCACTGGTCAAATCCAAAGTCGTATCCACGTTGCACCCATCCAAAGCTTCACCAAAGTTGCACTCCAAAGTCGGCGCAACTTATGAATCGTACAAGTGTGAATGGAGTGTAACTCATAGGATGGCTGTCATAGAGCCCAGCATCCTAAAACAGGGGGATGCGACTAGCCCCAAAAATGCATAAAGTCCTTTCACCACTCCAGGCCTCCAGGGGAGCTACATGAATAAGGACCCACCGCCACTGCGGTCAGCCGAACAAGAAAATCAGTAATTACTCTACTCATGGCAACTCAGGAAGCTCTCTGCTCTCCTAATATACCCTGACCTAGGGTGCCCCTCTCCTAGCAGGAGCAAGGCTGGCATCTACTCCTCTACTAAGTTACATCCCAGCATACAGGACAAGAGAAGTGGTACTGTGCAGAATCCATTCATAGTTTCATAGTTAGTAAGGCTGAATAAAGACATCAGTCCATCCAGTTCAACCTGAGTGAGTCTCTACAACTGTCCCTATCCCTGTACATTGCACACTCACATCGGTCCCTACCCTTAAGGAGCCCACAATTCAAGGTCCCCATTCATATACTAGGGCCAATTTTTGGACAGAAGCCAATTAACCTACCTGCATGTCTTTGGATTGTGGGAGGAAACCGGAGTACCCGGAGGAAACCCACACAGTCACAGGGAGAACATGCAAACTCCAGGCAGGTAGTGTCATGCTTGGGATTTGAACCAGCGACCCTTCTTACTGCTAGGTGAGAGTGCTAACCACTATACCACTGTGCCACCCACTGTGTACAGCGACCCTTCTTACTTCTAGGTGAGAGTGCTAACCACTGCACCACTGTGCCACCCACTGTGTACATACAGAATAAGAAAAGGTACTGAGAATTACACCCAGCATACAGGACAAGAGATGTGGTACTGTACAGAGTCCATACACACAGAATAAGAACAGACAGGGCCGGACTGGGAATAAAATTCAGCCCTGGAAAAAATTTCATACCAGCCCCACAGCATTATTATACCAGCGCAACAGCATAACGTCATTATTTTCTGGTTCAAGAAAGGGAAAACCATACATTTTAAAGCACATTTAAAGAGTGTATTATATATAAAAAAGACAGATATGAAATCACATAGGGATATATATATAAGCAAATTCCAGTTAAAAGGGGTCAATCATCAAGGGGGACCCCAGGAACTCAGAACGTGGGGGGGGGGACCACATTCCACAGAAAGAATACACTAAGGTAAGGGGGGGGGGGTTACTGATATAAGGGGGAAACCCTTTATATCAGTGCCCCCTTACATTATTGTACTCTCTCCCCCCTTACATCAGTGACCCCCCTTCAGACTGGCCTGGCGGTGCTGTCACTGGCCCCCTCACAGGTGCACCAAGCAGGGCTCAGTCAGTCGGCTCCAGCTTGGTGGCTCTGGTTCTATCCTATAGTCTCCTCTCCACAGTCCACACACGTCTGACTTCTCCCATGACCCCCATCCTGGCGGCGCTCCCACTCTTGACTCCTCTTCAGACTCCCTCAGAGACTGCAGACAAGATACAGGAGAGGAAATGGTCAGAGACTGCAGACATGATACAAGAGCTCAATGCAGCCTCACCAGTGCCCATCAAATGCAGCCTCACTGTGCCCATCAATCAGCCTCGCCAGTGCCCATCAAATGCAACCTCGCCAGTGCCCATCAAATGCAGCCTCGCCAGTGCCCATCAAATGCAGCCTCACTGTGCCCATCAAATGCAGCCTCACTGTGCCCATCAAATGCAGCCTCACTGTGCCCATCAAATGAAGCCTCACTGTGCTCATCAAATGCAGCTTTACTCTGCCCGTGAATGCGGCCTCACTGTGCCCACCATTGCGGCCTCACCGTGCCCACCATTGCGGCCTCACCGTGCCCATCAAATGCAGCTTTACTGTGCCGTGAAAGCAGTCTCACTGTGCCCATGAATGCAGCCTTACTGTGCCCATGAATGCAGCCTCACTGTGCCCATCATTGCAGCCCCTCCTGTGCCCCATGTCCCAGTCTGCAGTCCCTGTCTGTGGGAAGGTGTGTTGTTGATGCTCGGGTACAGTACCTTGCATGCCAGCAGGATATCCATGATGGCCAGCAGCAGGCAGGGGCTGTTCTCGTTTTGGATGGGGACAGTGTTCCTTCCAGAGGATCTGTTTGCTGTGAGATGGAGTGGTCCCGGGCCACCTGCACCTTCAGCCGTCCTCACTTTCCGGCCCCAGTCAGCCTGTCCCCTGGGCACTGGGTGGGAGCTGGAGAGAAGGGGGAGCAGAGAGTACTGGCGGGGCTGGAGAGCACATGGGTGGGGGCAAAGAGCGGGGGGGGGTGAAGATCACAGGGGTGGGGAGTGCAGAGCACTGGGGGGGGGGCAAAAATAACAGGGGTGGAGAGCACGGGAGGCTGAGAGCACTGGGGGGGGTAAGAGTGTGGGGTGGCGAAGAGCACTGGACGGGAGCTTGAGAGCACTGGGGGGGGCAGAAAAACAGGGCTGGAGAGCACTGGGGGGTACAAAGAGCAGGGGGGAGTGGAGAGCAATGGGGGGGAGCTTGAGAGCACCCATGGGGGCCAGAAAGTACAGGGGTGGAAAGCACGGGGGACTGGAGAGCACTGGTGGGGTTGGAGAGCACATGGGTGGGGGCAAAATGCAGGGGGGAGTGGAGAGTACTGGGGGGAGCTTGTGAGAGCACTGGTGGGGGGAGACAAAAAGAACAGGGGTGGAGAGCACGGGGGTGGAGAGCACGGTGGGGGGTAGAGAGCACGGTGGGGGGTAGAGAGCACGGTGGGGGGTAGAGAGCAGGTGGGGGGTGGGGAGCACGGAGGGGGCTGGAGAGCACTGTGGGGGGTGGAGAGCACTGGGGTGGGGGCTAGAGAAGGATGGGGAGAGCTGGAGAGCAGGGGGGGCAGAAAGAACAGGGGCGGGGAGCATGGAGGGGCTGGACAGCACTGTGGGGGGTGGGGAGCACTACGGGGGGTGGAGAGCACTGTGGGGGGGAGCACGGGGGGCGGGGAGCACTTCAGGGGGTGGAGAGAACTGTGGGGGGGGAGCACGGGGGGCTGTAGAGTACTGTGGGGGGTGGGGATCACTGGGGGGGGTGGAGAGCATTGTGGGGGGTGGAGAGCACTGCGGGGTGGAGAGTACTGTGGGGGGGGGGGAGCACGGGGGCTGGAGAGTACTGTGGGGGGGGTGGGGAGCACTGCGGGGTTGGAGAGCACTGTGGGGGGTGGGGAGCACTGTGGGGGGGAGCACGGGGGGCTGGAGAGTACTGTGGGGGGTGGGGAGCACTGCAGGGAGTGGAGAGCACTGTGGGGGGAGCACGGGGGGCTGGAGAGTACTGTGGGGGTGGGGATCACTGCAGGGGGTGGAGAGCACTGTGGGGGGTGGAGAGCACTGCGGGGTGGAGAGCACTGTGGGGGGGAGCACGGGGGCTGGAGAGTACTGTGGGAGGGGGGGGGTGGGGAGCACTGCGGGGTTGGAGAGCACTGTGGGGGGTGGGGAGCACTGTGGGGGGCTGGAGAGCACTGGGGGGGGGCTAGAGAAGGATGGGGAGAGCAGGGGGGGCAGAAAGAACAGGGGTTGAGGGAAATGTGGGGGGGGGGGCTGGAGAGTCTGGTGGGGGAGGAGAGCACTGGGGGGAAGCACAAGGAGAGGGGGGGGGGGCAGTAAAAGAAGTTGGATAGGGGGGGATCAGCAGGGGGGGGGGGGCGGGCTGCATATAGAGGATATGAGCTTTCTATATTCCTACATGCAGCCGCTGAATGCTTGGTTCTCCTCCTCTCCCTCCTCCAAGCATTCAGCGGCTGCATGGAGGAATATAGAAAGCTCATATCCTCTATATGCAGCCCGGCCCCCCCCCTGCTGATCCCCCTATTCAGGCACACAGGGCGGCTGTACTCACAGCCTCACAGGCATCTCTCCTGTGAACACGGAGCTGGCCGGGTCTGTGTTCGGCGGCCGCTCCGTAACACGGTCCCGCCCCCCTAGACTGGCTGTGTGATAGGTGGATTCTATCTACTATCACATGAGCCAGTCTAGGGGGGCGGGACCGTGTTACGGAGCGGCCGCCGAACACAGACCCGGCCAGCTCCGTGTTCACAGGAGCATAACAGGGGAGCACAGCAGCATTAAAGCGGCCCCAGGGCAGGCAGCCTACCGGGAAATATCCCGGTATCCCGGTAGGCCAGTCCGGCCCTGAGAACAGATACTGAGAATTACACCCGGCATACAGGAAAAGAGAAGTAGTACTGTGCAGAATCCATACATACAGAATAAGAAAAGATACTGAGAATTACACCCAACATACAGGACAAGAGAAGTAGTACTGTGCAGAGTCCATACACACATAATAAGAACTGATACTGAGAATCACACTCGGCATACAGGACAAGAGAATTAGTACTGTGCAGAGTTCATACATACAGAATAAGAACGGATACCAAGAATTACACCTGGCATGCAGGACAAGAGAAGTAGTACTGTGCAGAGTTCATACATACAGAATAAGAACAGATACTGAGAATTACACCCGGCATACAGGACAAGAGAAGTAGTACTGTGCAGAGTCCATACACACAGAATAAGAACAAATACTCAGAATTACACCTGGCATACAGAACAAGAGAAGTGGTACTGTGCAGAGTCCATATATACAGAATAAGAACAGATACTGAGAATTACAACGGCATACAGGACAAGAGAAGTGGTACTGTGCAGAGTCCATATATACAGAATAAGAACAGATACTGAGAATTACACCCGGCATACAGGACAAGAGAAGTAGTACTGTGCAGAGGGTGTGGCTGCTTGTGGAGCAGCTGAAGCCTGTGTGGTGCTGAGCTCCTCTGATGTCTGGTACAAGCCCAGGGTTGGGCTCCCCTGGGCGGGGATGTCTCCCAGGAGAGTCCCAGGCTTCCCGGCCTACACAAGGACTGTCAGGTGAAGTTGTGCTTGGTGGTGAAGCAGGAGGACAGAGTTCTGGGAATGGGAAGCAATCTGCAGAGACTGTAAGTAGACGTGGAAATGTTTGTGTGAAAAGTACAGATAAGAAGAAGTCTGATGATGTTATTCAGTCCAGTCAGCCATTGCAGGCCCAGCACAGTGCAGCTCAGTCCAGTCAGCCATTGCAGGCCCAGCAAGCCCAGCACAGTGCAGCTCAGTCCAGTCAGCAACATGTTATTGCTCAGCACAGTCCAAACTCTGGAAGTGCAGCTCAGTCCAGCCAGTCAATGCAAACCCCGCAGAGAGGGGCTTATTCAGTACAGCAACACACTAATACCTCCCAGTACAGTCCAAGTTCTGGAAGCGTGATCCAAGGCAGTCAGCCATTACAGCCACAGCAAGCCCAGCACAGTGCAGCTCATAGAGCTCAGAGCGGAGCAGAGACTTCGGCTTCTCCCAGTACTCCTCGCAGATACACCAGAACTTCCTTGGAACAAAAAACAATTAAGGAGAACTTACAGCAGTGTGTAATGGTGGGCAGCGGCCAGGGACGTTCATCCCGCTCTAAGCTGCAGCAAAACAAAGAGGAGGGTGGTAATAATTTTCCACAACCTGCCCCAGTGAAACCATCTACACCCAGCAGAGCCCCTCAGCCCAGCACTGGTAATGGGAAGGTGGATCAGGACTTCAAGCGGCCTGCAGCTGCGAAGCAGAAGGGGTTAAAGTCTGAACCTGCGCTGCACCTGGCTGATAAAATTCCTTCCCTGGTAAAAAGAATGGAGACCCTGAGAAAAGCCAAGGCCAGAATCCAGAAGCAGATTGATTCTGTCTATAGACTTAAAGCTGCCAACCCCAAGAAAGACATTTTATATGACAGTAAACTGAACTCCTTGGGCATTGAACTGGCCGGTGTGTCAAGGGACATTGATGCTGTTCTGGAAGAACTGGGACCAGTGGCGGAGGTGTACCGCAATCGTGATCGATTTGAGGCGGGATTGAGTGGAAGGATTGAATCTTCTACAGAGTCAGACTCTGGGGAACCAGTCCAACGCACGCAGTCACCACATGCGTCTCCTGAAGGGAAGACTGTGCATCCTCTGGAGGACAGTGAGGTTGGAGCAGATCCTCCTGATGGACTTAGTATAACCCAGCAGACATTCACAGTACAGGAGACTCAGAGGAGTGACATGGTGGACTCCCAGCACATGGACTGTGAGAACAGTGCTGCTGTCACTAGTACTCCTGGTGGGGGCCATGCTGGGGTGACTGGGGTTCATGGTGGGAGTAACATTGGGGTAACCAGTAATGACGCTGCTAGTAATGATGATATGAGGTGCAGTGATGATGTCACTAATATTGATGTGGTGAACAATTCTGATGCTATTAATCCTAATGCTGGTACATCTAAATGGGGTCATCAGCAGTCTGAGGGCTCTGAGAATGTAGCGATGGAGGAGTCAGTTCAGAATAACCCTCAGGACTTCCCCCCTTTGGTGGCTCCACCACCTGCTCCACAAGGGAACACTGGTCCATCTGGCCATGTCCCTCCTCGGAATGCCTGGAGCCGTGGGGCCCCTTCTTTTTCCACCAGTAACAGTTATACTGGTCAGGCCTTTAAGAGGAGGAACGTGGTGAGATTTAAGCATAGGGGTTCCAGAGAGGAGCTCCCTGATAGGAGGTTTGTAGTAAGGGAGTTGCTGTGTCATCAGATGGGGTTTGCGCCTGCAGACATACAGTCATCAATCTCCCTGACAGACAAGGTTATGATGTCAGCTTTAAGCTCATGTCTGACTTAGACAGGTTCTGGGCCAACTTCAGTGGGTTGCGGGACAAGGAGGGTTGGAGGAATTTCATCCTTATTCCCATCTCCAAACCTGACACAGCAAATGTGAACATCATTTTCTGGAATGAGTCTGTGCCCCCCCAGGATATTGTCATCTGGCTTAGAAGACATTGTGAAATGGTTTCTGAGTTGACAAAAACTAAAGACAGTGATGAGATCTGGACTGGTGGTTGGAGGGTTCTTGTCAAGTTGAGGCAAAGTAACAATGTTACCCATCACCTGCCAAACTCTTTTTTCATTGGGCGGGAGAGAGGAGTTTGCTTCTATGCAGGTCAGCCCAGGTTGTGTTTTAAATGTGGTAAATCTGGCCATGTGGCGAGTGTTTGCACGATCCTGAAGTGTAATCTTTGTGGGGAGGTTGGCCACATCAGTTCTGCCTGCGAGACGGTCAAGTTCAATCTATGTGGTGGGCTTGGCCATTTCCATAGGGATTGTCCGGAGGCATTCCATAATATGGGTGGGGAATCTGCAGACAATGAATTGTTGGCTGCAGCAGAACAACTGGAGGAGGAAGCCTTAATGAATGGGGCTGTATTGAGTAGGGAGAAGGTGGTCCCAGGGGTCCAGGAGACTCCCGGACGGGCGGACGGTGTTCAGAAGGCTGAGGAGCAGCCGGCCGCACACTCTTCTTCTGTTCCGGTTCCTGTCCCTGTGAAGATCACTGGTCAGAAGAGGAGGAATAAAAAAGATAAGTCTACCCGTAAACCCGAAAGTGAGTTGACATTAGTGCAGAAGTCATCTAAAAAAGTGAAAGGGGCACCAGAAGTGGGTACGGCAGTTTCCACCAATAGGTATGAAGCGTTATCAGATTCGGATGCTGACTCCTATTCTCTAGAGGCCAAGGAACTGGAGCAGGAATTAAAAAGAGTGGAAAAGGAGTATGCGACTGGCTCAGAGGATGACCCGCCCACTAAAAGGCACCCGCCCCCTGATCCTGTATCCGCAGAATCTGATATGGAAACTGGTAGTCGGCAGAGTGACTCCGATTCTGACTTGTAATGATGGGGGTCTTATTTTTTCTCCTCCTTGCTGTGATGGTAGGTTTTTCTCTAAACATTGTCTCCAGTAATGTGAACAGCATTAAAAACAGGAGGACAAGGCATGTTGTTTTTGAACACCTCGGGTACCTGGACGCTGATGTCTATTTTTTACAAGAGACACATCTAACATCTGTTGGACTCATGCGGGAGGCAGAGAGGGAGTGGCACATGGGACCCTCATTTTGGTCCTTGGCTGTGGAGTCTTATGCGGGTGTTGCCATCCTTTTTAATACTAAGGATGTGACGGTGCACAGACTCACTGAGGTGTCAATGGGAAGATGTCTTATCTTGGAGGTAACAATTCATGGCAGGAGACTCCGATTAATTAACATATATGGGCCTCAAACAATATCAGGAAGAATCGGGTTATTTAATGATGTGAAACCATATCTTTTTACATCAGTCCCTGTGGTTCTGGTAGGAGACTTTAATGTCGCTAGGACACTAAGTGACCGTTCTTCTGGTAGGGTGGTGGGTAGTGACTCCAAAGTTCTCAATCGTATTATTTTGCAAACCGGTTTAAGTGATATTTTTGCACAAAATGGTAGGAAGCCAGGCTTCACCTTCTTTCGCGGTAATATCAAAAGCAGACTAGATATGGCACTGGTAAGTCCTACAGAACTGGTGACCAATATGAGTGAGAAGCTGGTACCTTACTCAGATCATGCAGCCCTCTACTTTTGTCTGGGAACCTGTAAGCATCCTGATATGGGCAGGGGGCTATGGAGGCTAAACTCTACTCTCTTAGAAGATGTATCTGTCCAGCAACAAGTACAGAACCTCTTGCAACACCATGCTGGGAGGCTGGACTTCTATGACTGTACTGCGGATTGGTGGGAGGATGTTAAAAAGGACATCTCTTCTCTCTTGAGGAAGTTGTCGGCTAAAATGGGGAAAAGTAGATATAGCCATTATCTCAGGCTGAGGAAAGAGCTGGAGTCGCTTTATTCAGGCGGGTTGGAGGCAGGGAGGGAAATTGATCAAGTAAAATCTGAGCTAAGTCAATATCAATATAGCAGATACAACTCCTTGGTATTTGAACGGGATTATGGATCCCCAGGGACACCTGATCCCTTTGAAAATTGTAGGGACAAGGTGACTAGGAAGTTAATAATGGGGCTGAAGGATTCCCAGGGGATTTTGCAGGAGTCTCGGGAGGGTATTCTGGGAGTGGTAAGATCATACTATGCTGACTTGTTTCGGGAGAAGGGTTTGGATAAGAAGAAGATGGCACAGTTCTTAGAGGCGGTTCCAGGTCCGTTTGTTGATAATTTGGACTTTTCTCCTTTGACAGCAGACATAACGGTGGAGGAAGTTAGGGAGGCTATTGATAAACAACATCAAAAGAAGGCACCAGGACCTGATGGCATTACAGCTGAATTTTATAAGAAATTTAAAGAGCTCCTGGCTCCGATTCTGGTGGATGCGTTTAAAAGTTGTTTGGAGAAACGCCTGATGCCTCCATCCATGAGAGTATCATCCTTAGTTCTGCTGTTCAAGGGTAGAGAACCTAATGACATCAAGAACTGGAGGCCTATAGCCCTTTTAAATGTAGACCGGAAGATTCTAGCAAAAATATTATTTTCTAGGTTGAAGAGTTTTTCTCCAGCACTATTGACAGACTGTCAGTATGGCACGGTAAAAGGGCGGAATATTTATGGTGCTCTCATTTCCTTGAGGGAAGCTTTTGAGAGGTGTAAGGTTCTTAGTCATGGGAAGTATATGGTGAGTCTGGACCAAGCTAAAGCTTTTGACAGGGTTGACCATGGGTATCTGTGGGCAACCTTGTTAAAGTATGGTATCCCAAGGTTATTTGTTGATTGGCTGAGAACTTTATACTGGAAGGCTGAGAGCTTTCCACTTATCAATGGGTGGCAGGGCGGTACCTTTGGGGTTGAGGCTGGTGTGAGGCAGGGTTATCCCTTGAGTCCCCTCTTATATGTTTTTGCCATCGATCCTTTTTTGAGATCACTGCAGGAGTGTGGATTTCAGGGGGTACCTGTTCCCCATGCCCCAGCCCTATCCGTATTCGCTTATGCGGATGATGTCACCGTAGTGGTATCCGCCTCCCATGACGCCCAGTTGCTAGCAGCTTCCATTGGCACTTACTCTGAGGCCTCTGGGTCTCTTGTAAACCTTGAGAAGAGTGAAGCTCTATGGACACTGCAGGGTGATCCAGATTTTGATCTGCCCTAGTTTGCAATAGCTTCAAGTAGTCTTAAGATCTTAGGGGTTAAGTTTGGAAGGGAAGATAATGCCAGGCTAAACTGGGAGGAGAAATTGGATGCTGGAAATGCAAGGGTTCAGCGATGGAAGAATTGCAAGCTGACCTACAGAGAAAGGGTCACAATGTTGAAAACATACTTAATTCCTATCTTTCTATATGTCTCTATGGTTTTTCCGTTGCCAGAATCTTTCTCCGCAAGGCTTTTCAGTCTATTTTTTCAGCTCTTCTGGGGTAATAGACTCAATCCAATAAAAAGAGGGGTTACTTACCTGCCGAAGAAAGAGGGTGGCTTGAATATGATAAATCCTAAGGTGTTTTTTGATTCTCTATTTCTTAAAGTTAATTTCGGGTGCTTGGATTCCAGTGTTGGCCCTCCGTGGGTAAACAGTGTTAGGGCCTGGATATTGCCTCGTGCAGAGTCCTGGATGCGGGGCGGTTCTCAAGAGGAAGAGATGTACTCAGGGTTATCTCCCACCATATCTGGACTCAGCTCTGAAGTCTCTGAGGAGGTGGGGGATTGAGAAGTCCTACATTGAAAATAGCTCAAGGAAATTGTTATACCAGAGGATCTGTAGGACCTTTTTCTGTTCTCCACTTGTACTCAGAGACTGCACTACAGCTGTTATGGAGGAAAGCTTAAAGTTGCTGAATAGCCCCAGATTACCCTCAAAGTTTCATGACATTGCCTGGCTGTCTCTCCATGGGAAGATGTATGTGAGGGGGAACATGAAAGGTCTGGCCGCATCTGAAAGGATCTGCCCCTTGGGCTGTAATCAGGAGGAGTCCATGGAGCATTTCTTGGTGGATTGTTGGGGAAGCCGTGAAGTCTGGAAGGAAGTAGCTGCCGGAGTTGGGATCCAAAGGTTGGAAAACCTGAGTTGCTCAGACAGGCTTTATGGTGTCCCCCCAACAATACACAGTGTAGACAGAGGGACAATGTACATCATCATCACTGTAGTCAAGTACTATCACTGGCATGCTAGGACTAAAGTGGCCATGCATAATGAACAGTTTATTCCTAGGAAAATCGCAAGTTTAGTGTTATCCGAGTTACGATGGATTAAGGGTTTGGAAATTAGGAAATGTTGGAGAAGTATAGACTTATGGGAAGGAGTCTTCTTGTAACATGACATTTATTTCCTATTAATGCCCTTTTTTAACTGCTGAGTTTTTGACCTAAACAGCATGTCAGTAATTGTTGTATTTATGTTATTTCCAGTCATTTAGTCTGTTGTTATGTATCTTGTATGTTTTTACAAATAAAAATCTCCATACATACAGAATAAGAACAGATACCGAGAATTACACCCGGCATGCAGGACAAGAGAAGTAATACTGTGCAGAGTCCATACATACAAAATAAGAACTGATACTGAGAATCACACCCAGCATACAGGACAAGAGAAGTAGTACTGTGCAGAGTTCATACACACAGAATAAGAACAGATACTGAGAATTACACCCAGCATACAGGACAAGAGAAGTAGTACTGTGGAATAGTAAAGGCTCTCTAGAACATAATAGGAGTTAGATGGTAGAATGTGAACTGTTATTATCCAGCAGATAAAAGTGTGGAGGACAGGGAGGACATATGGTGGGAGTGCCAGGAAGAGGGACATATGAGGATGAGGATGGGAGACCTTGGTGATGGTGGTTATGTAGCCATGCAGACTGCCTGGCATTGATGATCTGTATATACATATATACATATATACATTGTAGTGTACAGAGGGAAGGAGAGAGGAGAAGAGCGGAGGGCGAGTGGGTGGCAGGGGTGAGTGACTCGCATACAGTAAATTGGGGAAGACGTGCGGGGGTGCAAACTACAGGGCGCTGAACACAGGAATGTGATAAGTAGATTGAGAGAGGAATAAATAGCTACACAGAGAAAGGGAACAAAGAGAAGCCAAGACTGGGAGGAGGAAACTAAATACACTGACTTGCATTACAGAGCTGGCATTAGTAGCAGCCATGCATGGAGGAACAACAGATCATTTAATTACCAAGTTCTTGGAAAAAATCATATACTACATAGCCTCAAACACACCAGAATCTGTCAATGGCTAGCCGTATTTACAATAAATCATGTAAAGCTGACCATACACAATACAATCTGATTGAACAATCTTATTAAAGCTGTCCATACACTATAGAAGCAGATTCTACAATCTCTGTACAAGGTCATAATTTAACAATCTGCCATATGAAGACCCACCTGAACATTTTATTCAGTTAGTATCAAATTAGGCCCCTGCATAAATAGCTGGTCATATAGGGATTGAAATTCAGCCAGTTGTTCAGCAAGGACCAGCCTAATTTCGATCCATCTATGGCCGTACCCAGGGCCGTCTTTAATATTGACTGGACCCTGGGCAAAGCTTTCCTTGGCCCCCCACCATACAGTTTTGCTCTCCACCTGCTCTGAGACATACAATGAATAGCTAGACTCAAAATCAGCTTAATGAATCAGATCAGGCAGCTATTGCAATTGGTTGCCAGAGGTTACAGTGTATCATTACCGCTCACTGACTGGTTGCTAGAGGTTACAGCACACATTACGGCTTACTGATTAGTTACTAGATGTTACAGCACATGATTTCTGCTCGTTGATTGGTTGCTAGAGATTACTGTGGATATGACCTCAGGGGGCATGATATACATATGAATGCCATCGGCCGCCGCTATTTACATATGAATGCCGGTAATTTACATGTAAACACAGAGTCTGCAGGTGAGTCATGTGTGCACAACAATAGGGCAGAGCTGGGCAGCATTAGTAGCAGCACTTCGCACTGAGATATTGGGACACAGCACAGGACTAAAACCTCAAGGGATCAGGGAATTTAAACTGGGATAGTTGGCAAGTATGAGGCAGCTGCTTTGGGCCCCACAACAATGACAGGGCCCAGGGCAGCTGCCCCTTTTGCCCTGCCTTAAAAACGGCCCTGGTCGTACCTGTTCATGAGAAGTCAATTTAACGATAGAATTCTTACGAACAGGACTGCTGGACAAATTCAGTTTGATCATTGTATTCTGACAGCTAAAGAGTCCCACTATCAGAATACAAAGGCACAACAGGAAGGATTTCTTGAATGTACAGATGGGGAAATTCTTAATTTTTTTTTGATCGGCAAGCTGGCTATGGCCAGCTATAGTTGATTGTAGTTCTCAAGGAGATTATACAATCAGATTTTATAAGTACGGCCACCATCAACTGTGTAGCACTGTCTTATTTAATGCTAATTGAAGGGATTATTTAGGTTTGTTCTCATGTTACATAATTTTGGTAAGTCTAAATGAGATTGTGCAGAGATTGTACAAACAGATTGTATAGTGTATGGCCAGCTTGAAGTGAGGTTAAAGTACACCTACCAGCTCCATAAAACCTATAGCCTGGCTCAGAGATGGCTGTGCATACACTATAGGGTCATACGTTTGTGGGTACCCAATCATTACTTCGATATGAGCTTCTGGATGTCCTGTTTCAAAACCATGGCCATTAATATGGCATTGCCCCTTTCCTTTGTGGCTATCACAGACTCCACTCCTGGGAAGGCTTTTTATAGAATTTCAGAGTGTCTCTGTAGGAATATGTGCCCATTCTACCAGGCTGTAAGTGCTCAAACCTTTGGCCATGTAATGATTCTTCACTCTCCTACACTTGGCCCACTAGCCTAGGAGCTCCTACACTTGGCCCACTAGTCTAGGAGCTCCTAGGAGATCCTACACTTGGCTTGCTGGTGTAGGAGCTTCTCGGAAATTCTACGTATGAGCCCTTAGGATAGCCTTCACTTAGTCCTCTAGTACAGGAGCTCCTAGGACAGTGATGGCGAATCTTGGCACCCCAGATGTTTTGGAAAGATGTAGCGCCCTGGGGTTTAGTCAGGAAGCTCCTCACCAAATTCCTTGTCAGGAGTAGCTACTGTAGTTAATTACGAGGGATTCATTGACGTCTCCCTAAGTTTGGCCTGGTTGTACTTTCCTCTTCTACCAGCATGTGGCTGGGCACTTGGAGGTATTAGATTGAGAAGGACAACTTAAGGTCAGGTTATGGATATATGGGGTATCTCAGCCAATGGGCAGAGATTTTGTTTAATCCCTTGGCCTGCTGCGAGAGCCTATATATTCGGGTGAGGTCAGGTGATCCGGGTTCTTGTGTGCCACCCAGACTGCCGTCTGGGTGGACATGTGCCATCTGCCCCAGGCTGCTAGGCCAGAGATTGGGCCTATCCTGGGGGCATCCTGGTGTCCTGGCCCTAAGCCCTCTCTCCCACAGTTCTGTTTAAGAGACAATAAATCTCTTTGCATTCAAGAAGTGTCTGACCTTACATTACACCCAGCATGCCTCC
Source organism: Lithobates sylvaticus (assembly GCA_028564925.1). Taxonomy (NCBI): domain Eukaryota; kingdom Metazoa; phylum Chordata; class Amphibia; order Anura; family Ranidae; genus Lithobates; species Lithobates sylvaticus. The sequence continues at coordinate 63,705,236 of CM053029.1, forward strand.
TAACCCACTCTACATAGAAAGATTTTAGCTATCCCTAACTCTGGAATTTCTCATTAGACCAAAGGGGGCCCGAAACTTGGCTACATTTGGCGCCCAACGTGGGGCAAAGGCATTATCCTTGCAGCAGTCACCCATAGGATTTCATCTGGCTCCGTGGGAAAGTGGCAAGTAACATCTCTACTTCTTATAGACTGTGTTATTATGCATTTTAACAATGTGGTGAAGGACCAACAAGTCTCATTGCTCATGGGAGAGTATCAGCCTGGTCTTTTGACACTTCCTGCCAGCGCTGTGAGGGTTAAAACAGACTCCATTACAGATTTTGTGCGCTGCAGAAGCAAACGGGCTAAAGTTTCCAGAAAGTATCTGCACCAATCCGTTGGCAAGGGGAGGAGCCCCCGTTCTGCAGAGGAGGATAAGGAAGTGCTGCCACGTGTGCCTGGTTGTGCGTTTGGAAGTATGATGGCGGATTGTGCATTTGGAAGTATGATGGCGGATTGGAAGATGTATGCTCTGGGTGTTGGTTTCAGTCCGAGCGAGGCGAAACCTGTCCTGAATGACTTCGGAGTGCAGTATGTACCAAAGAGTAGTCCACACACCTGAGGCCTTGGATTGTTTGTGGACATTGCAGGGAACACCTGCTTGTGGTAGTACCAGCTGAACCTCCAAAGATACTGCAGGCGGATTGGGACAAGAATGTCGCTATCCCCGCTGGGAGTGATATCAAGAGTCTGCCAATGCAGCTCTGTTGGTATGCATTACTAAATCTTTTGAGGAAGATCGGTGGGCCCGATGGGTCCTCAAAGCTTGCTATACCAAGCAAACGCCCGTGAATAAGTCTGATTGTAAGCCAGATGTTGTTGCTGGTTACCCAGTTGAGCGTGCTCCAGACGCACGGGTCCTACCCCGGTGTGGAGACTCCAAAAACCTGCCCAGGCTGTCCAAGGTGCAGCGAATCATCATAAAGAAAGTGGCTAAGGAATACGGGTACCTGTATTCCTACATACCGGCTCACCTAGAAAAGGAAATTCTGGATAAAGAGACCCAATGGGTTGATGAAGCTGTGCGCAGATTCCTCCGGATCCCTCTACAGGTAGAATTTCCGAAGCTGTCACCAAAAGTTGCTGAGAGATATGTTTCAGTATTGCACACCTGGGGCTACGGCCGTAAAATCAATCTGGACAGTGTAATTATTTGCAGGCCAGATAAGAAGGACATTAAATACTTCATCACTGTGGTAAATACAAAAGGAGAAGATTTGAAGTTGACAGATCCCAGATTCTACTGGTACATTTTATGGAATTGTATCTGTTCACTAAACCCTTTGATTACAAATGTGTGCTGTGTGGAGTCAAGGACGTTATGCTGGAAGCCACTTCACTTTTGAAGAAAATCTTATTGCTAGTGGAGAACGTTCCTACTGACTGTATTGCTGAGCCTTTGTTGGACTGAATGCTGTCCGCAGATACAGGGAGTGCCCACTTGAGTCATGCTGGCCAGTGCTCTGAAAGTTGCCAGTGTGCTTCCCTCAGAAAAGTAATCTGCTGATGTGATGTTCGGCAGGTTTTCTCCTCAACTAATCAGGAAGTCTTTCTCAGTCCCAGGCTGTCATGCGGACAGACTGAAGCTACTATTGCAAGGGGACCTGTGTTCAAGAGTGCAGTCCCTTGCACCATGGCTGAGCTGCTTGTTGTCTGAATGCAGCTGCGCCTTTTGTCCCCGGAGTTACCCTTAAAGAAGAAAGGGAACTGCTGGGAAATGTTATTCTACCTCACATGAAACAACTTTGATGGACTGTGAAACGTCAAGTACATTGGGGTATTTAGCTAGTTAGGTAGAATTAGCTGTGGCAAAGGGGAAAACTCTCACCTTACAATTGAATGATGAACTGATCAATGTACCAGGACTGTTCTTATGCTGGTCATCAGGCGGCGTGAGCGGTGCTGACCTCAGTAAACCTCTATTAAAGAGGAAGTAAAGCCTCTGTAAAAAAAAAAAAGATAAAGACACCCTGCAAGGCAAAGGCATAATGAGCTAGTACGCATAGCATACTAGCTCATTATGAAAAACTTACCTGAAAACGAAGCCCCCCGAAGCGGTCCTTATCTTCAATCTTCTTCGCCGCCATGCAGGGCCGGAGTGACTTCCGGGTCTCGCCGCTCCAGCGCTATCATTTGCTGGAGCGGCGATGACATCACTCCCGCGCATGCGCACGAGATCGGCATATTGCCGTGAGAGCGGCATACTCAGTGCGCCCTCAGTGCGCCTGTGCGCCTTTTCATCGCTAAATATCTCCTAAACCATGTAGGTTTAGGAGATATTTATTGGACCTACAGGTAAGCCTTAATCTAGGCTTACCTGTAGGCCAAAGTCATGTGGAAGGGTTTACTTCCACTTTAATGTTATAAGTAATTGATAGAATAGGCTAAAGGAAAGTTTTGGTGGACTAGTTGTGGAAGGGGGTGGCATCTTCGGGCGAGGATGGGACCCACTTTCATTTATATGCATATAGTTTAGACATAATATAGGGTGTATTTATACTGCTATGCTGTTCTTGGCTGAGGACAATTAACAACTTCTTAAAGTTCACTTATGTACATATTACACTGTATTATCATAGGGATAGGATGCATTTGCATTGCTGTTTATTTCTCTTTCAGGTGTTCCTGCATCATCGCGTCTTCCTTGGACAAGGAGAGACAGTGACCCGACGTGGATAATAATGCTAAAATATTCATGCCCTTTATTACTGTATATATTAGATAGATAGTTAGGATATAAGGCTAATGTTGATATGTTTCCCTTAACCAGTTGGGTGGTACACCGCATGTTAAACTGTATATATAATGCCTGTTGATTATCTACCCTGTGTTAACTACCATTCGCTCATTTATGCATGTTCATTTCATGTGATATGCTTTTATTCCTTTCCTGTTTCCCCACCTATCCCAGTTTTTGCCAGGACATCCTCTCTCAGGCTTGAGAGCTCAAATTATTTTTCAGAAAACTCTGAGACGTAGTTTTGTAGGCAGGGGGAGGATGTAGCACCCTGATGTTTAGGCAGGGTTGCTAGTAAATTTACCTGCCAGGTATAGTCGCCTTGATAGGGGATCAATTGATTCCACCATAATTCTGGAATTGCTGCACTTCTCTCTTCTGTCACTAGATGGCTGGGTTTCTGGTGGCATTAGATAAGACACGGGCATTGCAAAGACAGATTAGGAATAAAAAAAAGGAATGTTCCCCCTGGAATGGTGGGGTTTTTAGGCAGCAATGGTTTTTAGAAATATGTATCAAAGTTAGTATTTGGTGAGAGACACATTATATCGAAATAGGTTTAAAGTATTTATTCATGTCACATACATGACAAGTGGACTATAAAACATAAGCCCATACAGAATAAAATAAAGCTGTACAATACACACACAGAAAAAGCCAACAGGTAGCACCTAACACCTCAACTGATGAAACAGGAGGGGTCAATATGATGCAGCAAAAACTAACACGTTTTGACCTGTAATTGTCTAGGTCTTCTGCGTACGCCACATGACCTAGAGGAGGACGGGCTCCTGTATCTTGCCGGCCGGCAACGTTTTTATGCTTTATGTGCCTTACCATTGGGATCAATGTAAGTGCTTTTTATTTGTTTTAATAAACCGGTGTTACCAGATTTACGCTATGGGCTGCCTTTTTTCCTCCATTCCCCATATGGACCGCATGTGATCAAGTGGACCCCCAATACTTAACCGCTCAGAGTATCAAAACGAGGATTGGCGACTCGTGGGATTAGGAAATCGCAGACGCGTGTTTTTCATGTTATAGCAGAGCTCATTTACCTCTGCTTTCTGGTAAGCAGTTAATGTATGAGGGTGCCGGGCACAGTGTTCATCACTATATACGATACAAGTCACTGAGGTGTTTTTTCCTTCTACTTACATTCGGATGTCAGGATCACCTTGCCTGTATTACTGCTTCAACCTGAAGAATCCCTTGATTGCTATTTGGACTTTTTGAGTCATCTATTTTTCATCGTGGGGACTGGTTACTGTGTGGACAGAGACTGGGACCTCTTGTCACTATTGAGGGTGACTAAGTGTGGCTAAGGTTCTCACCATTGGGTCATCCTATGTGTTGGGATACACTCAGCCTCAACATTTATAATAGTTATTTTTTATGTAATTGTATTTTTATTTGTTATTGGCGCAGCTCCTTTTTTATTCTATGTATTCTTGTGCGTGTATCCCACATTGAGCAGCAGCCTGCCCCCATATATGTACATTTGTTAGCGCGGTTTTTTCCTTTATATAATGCCCATGGTGATATCTTGGTCTGATCCAGGGGTCTCTCATCGCTGGTGTGCCAATGCTCTCCTCTCCCTCCCCTTGCCTCAAGGTGCCCCGGTGTTCCGCTTTGGCGTGTCAGCAGCAAGTGTGACCCCTCGTAAGTCACACACAGCCTGGACGTTTATCCTGCCTTGACCTGCCCATGGGAGCCGCAGTTGGGGACCACCTGGAAAAGTTGAGGGGATTTTTATGAATTCCCATGCAGAAAAATCACTTTACGTACCACACGCATTCCGGTAAATATGCGCATTAAAGCTGTGTTATCTTTTTGCCATTATGCATGGATACAAATGCGACATATCTACCAACATTTAATATTTGACTTAATAGCTGCTTTTATGCTGTCTATTTTTTTTTTCTCTATTCCAACAGACAAAACACTCTGAAGAAGACCTAGACAATTACAGGTCGAAACGCGCCAGGTTTTGCTGCATCATATTGACCCCTCCTGTTTCATCAGTTGAGGTGTTAGGTGCTACCTGTTGGCTTTTTTTTTTGTGTGTGTATTGTACAGCTTTATTTTATTCTGTATGGGCTTATGTTTTATATTCCACTTGTCATGTATGTGACATGAATAAATACTTTAAAACTATTTTGATATAATGTGTCTCTCACCAAATACTAACTTTGATACATATTTCTAAAAACCATTGCTGCATAAAAACCCCACCATTCCAGGGGGAACATTCCTTTTTTGTATTCACTCCCGGGGTGAGCGGCAACCCACCTCCTCCCAACGTGTTATCTCCTTTTTTTTTTTTAGAGTAGGAATAAATGGGGTATCTCAGCCAATGGGCAGGGATCTTCTTTGGTCCCTTGGCCTGCTGGGAGAGCCTATTTATTTGGGTGAGGTCAGGTGATCTGGGTTCTTTGTCACCTGGACGGGTGTCTGAGTGGACATGTGTTGTGCTGCTAGGCCATAGCCTGAGGCCTATTCTGGGGACATCTGTCTGCTAAGCTGTCTGAGGGCCTATCCAGAAGCAAGAGAGCAGCGTAAGTTTGGGACTGCGGCTTGCAGTCCAACCAGAAGTGACGGTTCTGCCAGCTGGAGAAGCTGTCGTGGTCGGGGGTAGATGGAAAGCTGTCGCCACTAAGGGACAATCCAGCTTATCACTGGGGACCACTGTGAGTAGCTGAAGCAAGTACCAGAGCAGTATTCTCACCAACCGGGGAAGGTGAAGAATTTGGAAAATTCAGCAGGTGTCAAAAAAAGGGAATGTCCTAAATGACTTTAACCCCTTTCATACTCGGGATGTCGTTACAGGCACTATTCCTTCAACTGACACCAATGGGGGCGTGGCCGAGAGCGGCATGTGAGAAGACGTGCATCACGGAGCTCCCGCTCAGATCCTGCAACGATCCTCTTCCCAGCCAGAAACTTCGCCCTGCACGGGGCACAGCTAAATCCGGGGACACCTCCAGCACCCCCCGGACCTCACACCCGCCGAATTCACGGGTATGCAGACCCGCAAGGCCGCGGAGACCGGGCCGCCGGATTTTCAACATGGCGCCGCCGCGCCATCTTCACAGCGCACACGCGGCTGGGAGAAGCCCAAGGAACAGGGTAAGCCTCCTAAAACCCCCAAAGGTGCTGCCAAAGAGCCCCCCAGGGACATGCTGTACTTTACTCAGAAGCTGACAGCCCCAGTAGCCCAGGATAAGGGGGAAGATATGACGGCCACCCCTGCAGCGTTCCATACGCAACAGGAGGATGAGACACAGTCACTAGGCCCAACACCCTCTCCCAGCCAGAGTCTCCCAGAAGCAGAGGAGGAAGACGAGGAGATAGCACAGCCGTCACTAGCTGACATACTGAGGGCAGTGCAGAAATGCACAGCCTCGGTGCACATATTGCAAGATAAATTTGGAGGACTAAAGGAGGAGCTGGGGTTTATCAGACATGATTTACAGAAGACAAGGGAGCGCACCACTGCTGCTGAAGGCCGCATCAGTGCGATAGAAGACAGGCTGACACCCCTGATGAGAGAGGCCCAAATCACAGCCAGGATTACTAAAGCAAACGAAATTAAAACAGATGAAATTGAAAACCGTTTGAGGAGAAACAACATCCGTATAGTGGGGCTCCCCGAGAAGTCGGAGGGCCGGGACCCCACAGACTTTGTTGAGCAATGGCTGATACAAGCATTTGGCAAGGAGGTATTTACCCCGCTATATTCGGTGGAACGCGCACACAGGGTGCCGTCCCGGCCCCTTCCACCAGGCCACCCACCACGCACCATGATAGCCAGGATTTTTAACTACAAAGATAAAGAGATTATCCTGCGCCAGGCAAGAGAGCAACGTAATATACAGTATAATGGAGTCCGGATCTCATTCTATCCTGATTACTCAGCTGAAGTACAAAAACGGAGGGCCAGATTTGCTGATGTCAAGAAAAGGCTTCAGAGGCTGGGGGCCAAATACGCTATGCTGTACCCGGCAAAACTCCGGATCACGGCGGGGGGCCAGGCCCACTTTTTTGAAGGAGCCGCAGAGGCCTCAGCGTGGCTGGACGCCAACGAGCACTCTGTTAGACAGATGGGCAGGGACGCAGCACCCGGGGACTGACTCCCTGTCCTCACACCGGGGCCAAGGCCCATTCAGGTTTGAAACCCCTTTGGCTGGGAAGCCACTATCCTATGCATTCGACAAGAGATGAGAGCAAGTGAAATAACTTTACAACACAGTTCAGTGAACTACTACTTTTCACTACTATACAAGTTCAAGCCGCAGTTTGGGCGGCAGTTGGGAGGCCAGGGTAATTGAACATTCCAATGCTTTATGTTCTTATTATGCCTCCCCCATGTTATGTTCAACTAGATGACTGTATCCTCCTTCATATGAAGAGGGGGGCTCTCTCCTCCCCACGTTGGGGCCTCCGCTCCCTAGATGGCAGCCGTGATGGGAGAGCCCCCTGGGTACGTTCCCTAGTGATGCACTTTTTTTTCCTTTTTCTTTTACCTTATTTGCACCACAGCTCAACCTCAGACGGATCAAGTCACGTGAACAGGAAGGACTGGGACTTGCATAACCCCATCTCCCGGGACACACTCAGGTATTACTCTCGGAGTACAGGTACCTGGTTTTCTCTTTTTTTGTCACACTTGGCGCACTGCAGCTTTACACTCCCTACGGCGCCTAGGGTACACACGACATTATACCCTGTGAATATTGTGATATGTCTTGATAAATGGGTACTGTGTATGTAATGTCTTGGAATATTAGGGGACTTCAGAGCCCCCTGAAGCGCACAATGGTAACCACTATTCTTAAAAAACACTCCCCTGCCATATATGCTCTCCAGGAGACTCACCTCACTCCGGAGACGGCCTCATGTCTGGGCTTCTCGTGGGTGGCGAGCGCGTACCATTCCACTCACACCTCCTTTTCAAGGGGGGTGAGCGTACTGGTGCACCGGGCCGTACCCTTTCAGCTGTTGGATAAACTGATTGATGTGGAGGGACGTTATGTGCTATTACTATGCAAGGTCTATCAACTACAGTGTATAATTGCTGCTGTGTACATACCCCCCCCCTTTTCCACAGATGTTTTACGGGTACTACTGGAGTTCCAGCTGGGGCATCCAGGGGTCCCGTTTATTCTGGTGGGCGATCTGAACTGTTACATGGATCCTGTCTTAGACAAACATCCGCCTCCCCCGGCTTCCCGCACCAGGGCCCGAACGGCATTGCGGAAGTTCGCGGAAGAGTTTGGATGGGTAGATCCGTGGCGCAGCCGCAATCCCCTCCAGAAACAATTTTCGTGTTTCTCAAAATCCTACCTCTCCCTCTCCCGGATTGATGTGTGCCTCTGCACGCCTCAGACAGAGCGCCTGCTGGGGGACATTGCTTACCTGGTGAGGGGGGTGTCGGACCACTCGCCACTGTTGGTCTCCCTGCTCGCCGGGCAGGAGGTACCACTACAAAGGGCGCCATGGAAGCTCAATGCATTTTGGCTTAACTTGTTTCCCTCCCATGAACGGGTGGCAGATGAAATCTCAGATTTCTGGAGGCGCCATGCTGACCATCCTGATCCCATACTGACCTGGGAGACGTTTAAGGCGTTTCTCAGGGGCATTATGATTACAGAAGTGACAACCATTAAAGACAGAACACATGCCATACGAGAACAGGCAGACCGCCTGGCGAGCCGATTAGAAGCAGAATACATTGCTGACCCCTCAGACGCGGCCAGAGACGGATGGGTAGCTGCTCAAGAGGCGGTTACTCGAATCTCAGGGGAAACAGCCGACCGGAAAAGATTCTTTAATAGACAGGCCTTCTATGAGGAGGGTGAACAGACAGGCCGCCTGTTGGCCAAAATAGCACAGGCTTCTCAGATGTCCCCGTCCATTGGGGCCCTACGTACAGAGGGTGGGAGAGTGGTAAACGGACAGTCACAGATCATGACAGAACTGGTGAGATTTTACTCAGAACTTTACCGATCTAGGGCGACCTACACTTCAACTGACCTAGAGACATACCTGGGGGACATTGGACTGCCTGGACTGTCCGACTCTCAGCGCAAACTCCTGGACTCCCCTATAAGTCTGGAAGAATTACAGGGCGCCCTTAGCCTCTTTCCTAATTCCAAAGCACCGGGAGACGACGGGCTCCCAATGGAAGTGTTTAAACAGTATGCAGAGGTAATTCTACCTCGCCTCCTAATAGTACTCAATCATGCAAGGGAAACCCAGAGACTACCCGAATCCATGACCAGAGCCAGTATCGTCCTCATTTTAAAACCGGGGAAAGACCCTTTAGATCCAGGATCCTACAGACCAATATCGCTCCTGCAGAGCGATATCAAAATATTGGCCAAGGTTTTGGCAGTCAGACTTAATGGTGCCATTTCCACCATTATACACCCGGATCAGGCAGGTTTTATGCCCCAAAAATCCACGGCCATTAATCTACGTAGGCTATACCTAAATATGCAAACTCTGTCCGAAAATATGGGGGATAGAGCCTTGCTTTCACTGGACGCCCAAAAGGCGTTTGATAGCGTGGAGTGGGATTATCTCTGGGCTGTCATGGGTAAGTTTGGCTTCGGCGAGGGGTTTCTGTCCTGGGTGAAGCTGCTGTACTGCTCGCCCCGGGCAACCATTCGAGAGGCGGGACGTATCTCCGATACTTTCCCCCTGCACAGAGGCACCCGTCAAGGCTGTCCCCTATCTCCTCTCCTCTTCGCCATCGAGCCCATGGCAGCCCTGATTAGAGCGAGCCCGGCGGTCAGGGGGTTCCAATATGGAACCATTCAGGAAAAAGTCATGCTCTATGCGGACGATGCCATGCTCCTACTGGGAGATACCGCGGACTCTCTCAGGGGGGCCATGGACATAATCCGGAACTTTGGCATCTATTCGGGCCTGACCATTAACTGGTCGAAATCAGCACTGCTGCTGCTTGATGACACCTCAGATACAACTAAGCGGACGCTTCATGATATACCAGTCTCTACTGGGGTGAAGTACTTGGGCATACGAGTAACGCGGGACCCGCTTGAGTACATCATACTCAACCTGACCCCGCTGTTGAATAAGTTCCGGGATAGGATCAAAATATGGTCAAAACTTAAAATGTCACTAGTGGGTAGGATTAACTTAATAAAGATGATTTTCATGCCTCAACTCCTGTACATCCTTCACAACACCCCTATGGTGATCCCCCTCAAGCTGTTTAGAATCATTAATTCGCTATTTAGAGGTTTTATATGGTTGGACAAACCCCCACGGATAAAACTGGAACAGCTTCAAAAGCCCAAGGAGGCAGGAGGCCTTGCCCTCCCCAACCCTTGGGTGTACTACCTAGCTGCCCAGGCGCAACACATTGCCAGAGCCATGGGGACTATAGAAGAGGGGGTGACCCCACCCCCTCAGCCCGACCCCACCAGGGAACTGATGTGTCTGGCCTCTGGTCATGCTGAGATTCCCGAGGGCATGGAGGCCCTAGCGTATGCTAAATCAAATAAGCGATACCCCACTTATACATTAATGCAGAAAGTTTGGAACAAGCTTAGGCAGATACAGGGGGTGGAGGGGTATACTGAATACAGCCCAATATGGGACAATAAATATTTTGAGGAATTGCTCTCACTGGACTCTGGGGAGCGGTGGAAGAGACACGGAGTTACACACCTGAGACATATTTTTGAGGCGGGTAGCCTGATACCATTTGTGGCGCTGAGGGAGAGGTTTCAGCTCCCTCAGACGATGCTTTTCTACTACTTACAATTACAACATGCGGTGCGGACACAGTTCGGTGGTGCACCGTGGACTCTTTCACCGGCCCCCATTTTCAGAATGATGGGGGATGTTGTGCAGTTTCGGGGGTTCATATCAAGGATTTACTCGCTGGTTTTACACACTCACCTTGAGGGGTTCCCACAGACAGCTTATGCGAAATGGGAGGAGGACGTAGGCACGTTTGAAAGTGAGCAATGGGAGGAGGCTCTCCAGGCGGTCCAATTATGTTCGCTCAATGTGGCTCAGAGACTGTCCCAACTTTACCTGTTACTCAGAGTTCACCTTACGCCCGCTAGACTTCACAGGATGGGGATACGACAGGACGATAAATGCCCTAGGTGTGCAAGGGATCATGGGGACCTGATCCACCTACTATGGAGATGCCCCAAGCTTCACTTGTTCTGGACAGGAGTGGTGGCCACGATTAATGGAGCATATCGTCTTAACATACCAATTGACCCTAAACCCTGTATACTCGGGATACTAGACGACATACCTATGACACCTAAGAACAGGCAGGCGGTCGCCAGGGCCTTGTTTCAGGCACGAAAAATGATTCTCAGGCACTGGAAGGACTCAGAGCCCCCGGCCCTGGGAGAATGGATAAAACAAATGGGGGATACTATTAGGATGGAGAAGTATATCTTTCAACACAGGGGTTGCCCAGAGAAATACGAGAGTCTATGGGCTCCCTGGTTGGACACACCAGGACTGTCGCCGATTGACTTGATACTAGACCGATTACTGTAGAAAGAATAGGTGGGCTAGAGGACCGCTTGGGAAATAATTACTGGATGTGTACGGGCTGGGGCGGCCCAGAGATGATGATAGAAGGTGTTTTGTACCAACAAATGTATGAGTATGGGAGATGGGGGAATAACGAAGCTGAATTATTGATGAGCCTTCCTGCAGAAATGAATGTACCCTTCGGATCTGTAACTATGAACCTGTCTGAGTTTGGTGCTGAAAAAATTGTACTTAATGTTCATTCTGTATTTCTTTGGTTTTGTATTTGTTCAATAAAAACATCTTTGATTTAAAAAAAAAGTAAAAAGAACATCTTTGATTTAAAAAAAAATATTGTGCTCAGCTTACCACCCCAAACTGATGTTCCTCCCTCAGCTCACCTCTCTCCCTGCCTGTCCTGTGAGCAGAATAGCTGTGCTCCTCCTCTGGGCTCTCTCATCATATGGCACTGAAGATAGAGGAGGGGGGGGGGGGGGATTCAGCGGGACACACAGAGCAAGTATGCAGGAGACTGGGGGGGGGGGGGGAGATGAGGAGACAGAAAATCAGGAGGGGCCGGCGGGGGGGGGGGGGAGGGAGCGCAACATAAGAGGTCTGACTAAATACAATCTCTTAGCAGCAGGGACCTGATCTACCCGTCAGCTAGCTGTGATTGACAGGTAGATCGAAGCTGAAGCTGTCGTGGGGCCCCCTACTGGCAATGCCTGAATGGTCAGGTGTGTGGCACTCTTACTATTGCGAGCTGTGTTGGCAGCTGCTGGTGTAGCACCTGCCACACAGCTCGCATACTTCAAAGTCTTGCAGGACACGGTTGCTAACGGGAACTGAGTTCCTGTTGTGGAAAAAGTACAGGAACTCCGTTCCCATGCGTTCCCGCAGGACTTGAGCCCTGGGAGACCCTATACATGGCCTGCTAGTTTAAAAGCTCCTAGAAGATCCTACACGTGGCCTGCTAATCTAGGAGCTTCTAGAAAATCCCACATATGGCCTACTAGCCTGGGAGCCCCTAGGAGATCATTTTGGACTGGTATAATTTTTTTTTTTTTTCTTTTCCAAACAAAAAGACTAAACAATTAGATGAGTTGTTATTTGCAAACCTCGGCTGTCTTTGATTTAACATCTCCAGGACTAAACTTAGGGGATCTTTAAAAATCATCTCTATAAAGTTAACATTTAAAGTCAATTGTTTTTTTTTGTCTTGCTTCCATCTATTAGGAATGAAAACCTCTGTGTTCACCTGCTTTATAATAAATGCTCCATCCAGTCCTTGGAGTCACATGAATGGCTGTGGAAGTGTTGCGTGATGTGGAATGCTACTAGATGCAAAAAAACCTGTCTAACAATGACCGCACACCAGCAGCTGGCTTTACATTCCGCTTTTATCTCTCATTCACAAAACAAGTATAGCCACTTGAGCGGACTGGAATTTGTCACATCCTTTTGCACATTGTCAGGCTTTCAAACACTGTCAGCCCTCGTGTCAGCTGATGCATGGAAAAGAGAATTATGCCCCGTACACACGGTTGGAAATTCCGACCACAAAATCCGTCGGATTTTTTCCGATGGAGTTTGTCCGACACTGGTGTTGCATACACACGGTCGGACAAAGTTGGCGGAAAATCCGAACATCCTGAACGTGGTGACGTTTGTTGCGTACGACGGGACTACGTAGAGGCTAGTAGCCAATAGCTTTGGTCTTGTAATGTGATCTGAGCATGCGTGGCACTATGTCCGTCGGAATTCGCTACACACGATCGGAAAAAGTCCGATAGGACTTTGTTGTCGGAAAATTTGAGAGCAGGAGATAAAACTTTGTCCGTCGGAAAATCCGACGGAAAAAGTCCGATGGAGCCTACACACGGTCGGAATTTCCGACAACATGGTCCGATAGGACATTTTCCGTCGGAAAATCCGACCGTGTGTATGGGGCATAAGAGGTGCTAGAAACCCTGAAGATTCTTTATATGTTTCATATTACTGTTGTCATTTAATAAATGTAGGGAATGTGAATATTGGGCTAGCAGCCTCTGCACAATGTATAGCTTCCACGACCATCTAATGCGGCATACACACGATCGGAATTCCGGTCAGAAAAAAGACAGATGAGAGCTGTTCATCGGAAAATGCGACCGTGTGTAGGCTACATTGAAATTTTGCTGGCCGAATTTCCGAAAAGCAAAGAATTGAGAGCATGTTCTCAATTTTTCCGACGGAAAAGGTTTCTATCGGAAATTCCGATCGTCTGTAGCAATTCTGACGCGAAAAATTCCTACGCATGCTCGGAAACAATTCGACGCATGCTCGGAAGCATTGAACTCGGCTCGTTGTAGTGTTGTACGTCACCGCGTTCTTGATGGTTGGAATTTGGTGTGGCCGTGTGTAGGCAAGACAGTTTGAGCGGAATTCCATCGGAATTCCATCGGGAAAACCGTCAGAGCTTTTTCCGACGAGAATTCCGATTGTGTGTACGCGGCATTACGCTGTGGTAGGGATTAGCAAATTTGGAACTGTAGTGCCACGTTGTAAACTTCAAGTCTAAATACAAATACTGTATATTTCTATAATAGGTCCATACCACCCAACTGTCCTGGATTACGTGGGACCTTCCCAAGATTTCAAACATAAACCTGGCATCCCGCAGTTCCAGGCTGAAGTTTCCGGAACCTAGTGCCAGAATTCCATCACTTGGCTCCACTAATGCATCCCACAGGACCACTTCCTGTCACAAGAATATGCGTCAGAGCTGACTCCTCCTCTTCTCTGACGTGTATCATACACAACAAGAGGAGCAACCCGGGAGGAGGAACTTCAACCCGGGAGGAGTAACGCCGGATCTGAGATCTGAAAATTGCACTAGGGGGACACAAGGATCAGGGGGGTCAGGGTGCAGGTCACAAAGATTTGTGTTGATAGTGCTGGGAGAGTGATTGGGTGAAGGGGATAATTTGTGCTGGGGGTGATTTGGGAGGGGAAAGCACTTAGTGTTAGAAGGGGGATAGGATTGTGTTGGGGGAAGATTTGTGCTAGAAGATGGAAGAGCATTTTTGGTAAGGGGTGGAATTCGTGCTAGAAGGGTGGGGGGGGGGGGGGGTATTTGCAGGGGCAATAGTGCTAGAAGGGGGAGAGGATTTGTGTTGGGGAGGAATTTGTGCAAGAATGGGGCATTTGCAGGCAAATGTGTGTTAGATGGGGGAGAGTATTTGTGCTGGGATTAGGAGTAGGGATTGGGGAGATTTGTGAGGGGATTTGTGCAAAAAGGGGGAAATAATTTGTGCTGGGAGGAACAAATTAATGGGGAGGGCAACTACATGGCAAATGAGGTACAATGTAGAAAAATGTAAAATAATGCATTTGGGTGGCAAAAATATGAATGCAATCTATACACTGGGGGGAGAACCTCTGGGGGAATCTAGGATGGAAAAAGACCTGGGGGTCCTAGTAGATGATAGGCTCAGCAATGGCATGCAATGCCAAGCTGCTGCTAACAAAGCAAACAGAATATTGACATGCATTAAAAAGGGGATTAATTCCAGAGATAAAACAATAATTCTCCTGCTCTACAAGACTCTGGTCCGGCCGCACCTGGAGTATGCTGTCCAGTTCTGGGCACCAGTCCTCAGGAAGGATGTACTGGAAATGGAGCGAGTACAAAAAAGGGCAACAAAGCTAATAAACGGTCTGGAGGATATTGGTTATGAGGAAAGGTTGCGAGCACTGAACTGAACTGGAGAAAAGACGTTTGAGAGGGGATATGATTTCAATATACAAATACCGTACTGGTGACCCCACAATAGGGATAAAACTTTTATGCGGAAGGGAGTTTAACAAGACTCGTGGCCACTCAATAAAATTAGAAGAAAAGAGGTTTAACCTTAAACTACCTAGAGGGTTCTGTACAAGTACTGTATGAGGAATTCCCTTCCACAGGCGGTGGTCTCAGCGAGGGCCATCGATAGTTTCAAGAAACGATTAGATAAGTACCTGACCAACCGCAACATACAGGGATATACAATGTAATACTGACATATAATCACACACATAGGTTGGACTTGATGAACTTGTGTTTTTTTTCGACCTCACCTACTATGTAACTATTAATGATTAGGGGCTAAGGAGGCGGCACAGAAGATTTGTGCTGGAAGGCAGGGCCGTTTTTAAGGCAGGGCAATAGGGGCAGCTGCCCTGGGCCCTGTCATTGTTGTGGGGCCCAAAGCAGCTGCCTCATACTTGCCAACTATCCTGGTTTAAATTCCCTCGTCCCTTGAGGTTTTAGTCCTGTGCTGTGTCCCAATATCTCAGTGTGAAGTGCTTCTACTAATGCTGTCCAGCTTTGCCCTATTGATGTGTACAGATGACTCACCTGTGTTTACATGTAAATTACCGGCATTCATATGTATATAGTGGCAGCATTCATATGTAAATAACGGTGGCCGGCGGCATTGATATGTATATCATGCCCCCCTGAGGTCATATCCAAAGTAATCTCTAGCAACCAATCAACAAGCAGAAATCATGTGCTGTAACCTCTAGCAACTAATCAGTGAGCGGTAATGTGTGCTGTAACCTCTAGCAACCAGTCAGTGAGCGGTAATGATACACTGTAACCTCTGGCAACCAGTCAGTGAGCGGTAATAATACACTGTAACCCTTTAGCAACCAGTCAGTGAGCAGTAATAATACACTGTAACCCTTTAGCAACCAGTCAGTGAGCAGTAATAATACACTGTAACCCTTTAGCAACCAGTCAGTGAGCGGTAATAATACACTGTAACCCTTTAGCAACCAGTCAGTGAGCGGTAATAATACACTGTAACCCTTTAGCAACCAGTCAGTGAGCAGTAATAATACACTGTAACCCTTTAGCAACCAGTCAGTGAGCGGTAATACTACACTGTAACCTCTGGCAACCAATTGCAATAGCTGCCTGATCTGATTCAGTAAACTGATGTTGAGTCTAGCTGCTATTTATTGTATATCTCAGAGCAAGTGGAGAGCGAAACTGCATGGCGGGGCCCCAAGAAAAGTTTTGCCCAGGGTCCAATCAATATTAAAGACGGCCCTGCTGGAAGGGGATTTGTGCTGGGAGTTGGGACTAGGGAGAAAAGAGGATTTGTGCTAGAAGGGGGTGAGGCGATTGGAATTGGGGAAGGGGGGATTTGTAGGTATTATTCTAGAAGGTGTCAGTTCATCTCAGGAAGTTGGGAGGTTATGGGTACTGTATGTCTTTAACAGCCACCAGTGACTCAGTGTTTGTGCCTAGCTGGCACTGTGCCCCTTCTTGTCTCCTTGTTAGAATATGACACGTCTGTCGGCTGATTCTCTTTACGCTTTTCAATAATGGATTTGGAAAGTCAGTCTTATTAAAGAGTAATGTCGCTCTGTTCACCTGGATGTACCCAGTGAATGCTGCATACATTGACCTTAGTGGAGGAACCCGCCTAGGACTTATGTTTCCAGTGTACAGATTACCACTCAAATGACGGAGGAAGCCGTTTCGGATGGCGCGTTCATAAGATCTGCACATTTATTGGCAATGCATATGTATCGGTACCCCAGTACTTTTGCCCAGGATTCCCAACAACTTCAGCCCCCACAGCCAGGTGCCCACACTCTTCTGCCCACTACTCCAATAACCAGTCTAGGGGATTTTTGTTGTTTTTGTTTTATTGGAGAACTTGGATGGGGAAGGGTTTTCAGTGGGATTCTCCAGAAGACCTTTTCACCTGAGGATTATAATTTCCTTTCTTAGGCTGCTTTCACACTGGAGCGGTGGGGGCGCTGGCGGTAAAGCGGCGCTATATTTAGCGCCGCTTTACCGGCGTTTTAGCGGCGCATTTCGGCCGCTAGCGGGGTGGTTTTACCCCCCGCGAGCGGCCGAAAAAGGGTCAATACCGCCCGCAAACTGCCGCTGCAGCGGCGTTTTGCGGGCGGGTTCGGCGCGCTCCCCCATTGTTTTCAATGGGACCGGGCGCTATAGGAGCGGTAAATATACCGCTCCTATAGCGAGCCAAAGATGCGGCTTGCAGGACATTTTTGAGCGTCCTGCAAGCGCACCGCTTCAGTGTGAAAGCCCTCAGGCTTTCACACTGAAGGAACAGCAACAGCTGTTTCGGGTCGGTTTGCAGGCGCTATTCTTAGCGCAATAACGCCTGCAAACCGCCCCAGTGTGAAAGCAGCCTTAATGAAGCTTTGGTGAAGTCTTTCTCTGACAGCAGATGAGAGCTTCTCCCCAGCAGCAGAACTATTTAACCGCTTCAGCCCTGGAAGATTTGGCTGCTGAATGACCAGGCCATTTTTTTTGCGATTCGGCACTGCGTCGTTAAAACTGAAAATTGCGCGGCCGTGCGACGTTGTACCCAAACAAAAAAATTGACGTCCTTTTTCCCCCACAAGTAGAGCTTTCTTTTGGTGGTATTTGATCATTTCTGTGGTTTTTATTTTTTGCGCTATAAACAAAAAAAGAGCGACAATTTTGAAAAAAAGGCATTTTTTTTTTACTTTTTGCTATAATAAATATCCCCCAAAAATATATAAAAAAATATTTTTTTCCTCAGTTAGGGCCGTGTTGTATTCTTCTACATATTTTTGGTAAAAAAATCACAATAAGCGATTATTGATTGGTTTGCGCAAAAGTTATAGCATCTACAAAATAGGGAATAGATTTATAGCATTTTTATTATTTTTTTTTTTTTTTTTTTTACTAGTAATGGCGGCGATCTGCGATTTTTATCGTGACTGCGACATTATGGCGCACACATCGGACAATTTTGACACATTTTTGGGAACATTGGCATTTATACAGCGATCAGTGCTATAAAAATGCACTGATTACTGTAAAAATGTCACTGGCAGTGAAGGGGTTAACACTAGGGGACGATCAAGAGGTTAATTGTGTTCCCTAGTGTGTGTTCTAACTGAAGGAGGGAATAACTAGAAGAAGAGATAGATCAGTGTTCATACTTTGTATGAACACACGATCAGTCTCCTCTCCCCTCAGAGAACCAGGATCTCTGTGTTAACACACAGAGATCCTGGTTCTCACCGTGTCACGAGTGATCGCGGGAGCCCGGCGGTCATCACAACCACCGGGCACTAGAATCGACTCCGGAGGCAAGCAGTCTGTGCGCGCACCCCTAGTGGCCAAAAAAGGAAGCAACGTAACATACACAGTAACAGTACAACTGCGGCGGCTGGTCGGCAAGCTGTTAACCGCTTGCCGACCATATACAGTACATATATGTTGGCAAGGCGGCTCTCCAGTATGTAATTTTACACTTCCCGGTCTGGGGCACACACGTGCACCACCAGTGACCCACTGTGATTAGACACAGCGGGAGCCAATCAGCTGGTTCGGTGGACCTGATGTCCGCAGAGACATCGTTCCCAAGAGAAGAAGAACGGCGGTCTGTCTATGTATACAAAGGCAGATCACCCTTCTGTCAGTAGGTAAGGTAGTGATCCTATGTTTCTGCTAAGAAGGAACATGGATCTCTGCCTTCCCATAGTACAAGCACCTCCCCCACAGTTAGCAAGCATTCCCTAGGAACACATTTAACCCTTTGATCGACCCCGATGTTAACCCCTTCCTTGCCAGTGCCATTAGTACAATGACAGTGCATATTTTTAGCAATAATCACTTTATTAGTGTCACTTAGTGTCTGATTTGTCCGCCGCAATGTCGCAGTCCCGCTATAAGTCGCTGATCGCCGCCATTACTAATACAAAATAAATAAATATTCCATAAATATATCCCAGTTTGTAGACGCTATAACTTGCGCAAAGCAATCAATATACACTTATTGGAATTTTTGTTACCAAAAATATGTAGCAGAATACATAGATGCCAGATCACAAGCAGAATCAAGGTCAAAGGCAAGCAGAGGTTGGCAATTTGTGGGCAACAAGGTACAAAATCGATAGGCAAAATCTTGGTCAAGAGTCCTGGCTGCTGTTAAGCAGCAGACATACAGTGAGGGAAAAAGGTATTTTAACCCCTGCTGATTTTGTACGTTTGCCCACTGACAAAGAAATTATCAATCTATAATTTTAATGGTAGGCTTATTTTAACAGTGAGAGACAGAATAACAACAAAAATATCCAGAAAACCGCATTTCATAAAAGTTATATATTTATTTGCATTTTAATGAGTGAAATAAGTATTTGTCCCCTTTGCAGAACATGACTTACAGTAGTACCCTTGTTGGCAATCACAGAGGTCAGACGTTTCTTGTAATTGGCCACCAGGTTTGCACACATCTCAGGAGGAATTTTGTCCCACTCCTCTTTGCAGATCCTCTCCAAGTCATTAAGGTTTTGAGGCTGATCCAAAACTGTGTTATACAAATCCACGAAAAATGGCTGTTTGGGTCTCCCGGACTTTTGGTCCTACTATTTAGCTGCAAGATGGTCCCCGATAGCCCAATGGCACATACACATCCCGAAAATCCCATGGGTCATATTTGAAAAAAACTCAGTACTTCCCTATTCTATTGATGGATTATTGTAGGGCAATAAAGTTTCCAATCGCACCTTAGAAAAGCTCAACCAATTAATAGCCCACTCATACCAATTATGGAATTTACACCATAAGAAATTCGCAATGACATCTTCCACACCTCCCCACGCCTCCTTTATAGGAGACCCTGAAGTCTTAACTAACCACCCAGACTCAGAAGAATACACATGGTGGGTTAATAACAACTTGACCACTCTTAAAAAATGTATAGAGAATGCCTCATTCACCTCCTTCTTGTCACTAAAAATGAAATATAACATCCCCAAAACTGAACTTAGAAGATTCCTCCAGATCAGAGACTTCTACAACACACATTTTCCATGACATTTGTAGGACTTAAGCCCAGTCTGCTGTCCTGATAACTCCATTACCCTCAAAACCACCCCTCCAAATCCCTCAAGAATGACTTGACCAGGTTATTGGAGTAAATGGCCTTAACGGCCTCTTTTATTAATAAACTACAAAAATATATAAATCACAACTTATAAATAACCATTCATTTTTCTGTACTTTGTGGGTCATGTAAGAAAAACATACCACTGATCACTGTGAACAAAGGCTTTAACTTTAGGCCTCCAGTCGGAAAACCCCGGACTCGCAGGTGGTACCCAACCTTCACCGTGACCTACTTTTTAACCCTTCCAGGTTAACCCCCTCGTAACCTGAAAGTACCCAAAAACCTACCATCCCATAGATGGGTACAACAGGTTACATACATGTAACCACAATCTTCTCTTTAACCCTTACAGGTTAACCCCTCTTAACCTGCAAGTACCCAAAAACCTCCCATCCCATAGATGGGTACAACATGTTACATACATGTAACCACAATCTTCTCTTTAACCCTTTCAGGTTAACCCCTCGTAACCAGAGAGTACCCGAAAACCTCCCATCCCATGGATGGGTACAACATGTTACATACATGTAACCACAATCTTCTCCTCCTCCTCCAGCGACCCAATACTGCCCTGTCATATTGCCCGCCCCTACCTCACCTGCCTTCCAACCATCATGGGAGGGTGGGTGGTAATCTCGTCCTCTGCCGCTCTACCACTGACGTCACTTCCCCCTCTCCTTCACTATCCTCAGCACAGCGCACCGCCCGCTCTCGGCTCCTCCCCCTTTTACTTAAAAGGGAAACTATTTAAAACGGTAATGCTATGCAGTCCAGCACTGTCATGCCGTACCTGCGCCCAGGTTTCTTCTTTTTTTGCCCCGGGACTCCCTTTATCAGATATTACATCACCTACATTTTATGAAAATATTTGTTCCAAATCTACAAGAAGATCAGGCATAATATCTGAAATATATTTAAACTTAATCAATACAGATGATCAGGAGAAATTACCCTACATGCACAAATGGGAAAAAGAATGTGATATCTCACTCCCTCCAGAAAAATTGTCTGAATGTATCAACAACCTATTCAGATCAGATGCACTAGATCAATCACAATTAGAGAAACTGTAATGAAGTTATTCACAAGATGGTATTACACTCCAGTAAAACTCCACTCTATTTTCCCTTCAGTCCCCCAAACATGCTTCAGAGACTGCGTTTCAGCTGGATCTTTTTTGCACATTTGTTGGGAATGTATCTCCGATATGGAGGCAACTTGAACAATTTTCCTCCAGAATTCCAGACAACAACACCCTTCTTAGCCCCCGTACACACGGTCGGAAATTCCGACGGAAAAAATTTGAGATCCTGCTCTCAAATTTTCCGACAACAAAATCCAATCAGTCTTTTTCCGATCGTGTGTAGAGAATTCTGACAGACAAAGTGCCACGCATGCTCAGATAAAATTAGGAGACCAAAGCTATTGGCTACTAGCCTCTACGTAGTTCCGTTGTACGCAACGAACGTCACCACGTTCGGAACGATCGGATTTTCCGACAACTTTGTCCGACCGTGTGTATGCAACACCAGTTTCGGACAAAATCCGTCGAAAAAAACTGAAGGATTTTGTGGTCGGAATTTCCCACCGTGTGTACGGGGGCTTACCCTTCCTAATTGCCTATTATTCACCTCAATCACAGGCTTAACCACTCATCACTTAAGACTAGGGATGAGCCGAACACCCCCGGGTTCGGTTCGCATCAGAACCCGCGAACGGACCTAAAGTCCGTGTGAATTTAAGAACCCTATTAATTACAATGGACGCGAACGTTCGAAATCAAAAGTGCTAATTTTAAAGGCTAATATGCATGTTCTTATCATAAAAAGTGTTTGGGGACCTGGGTCCTGCCCCAGGGGACATGTATCAATGCAAATTTTTTTTTTAAAAACTGACGTTTTTTCAGGAGCAGTGATTTTAATAATGCTTAAAGTGAAACAATAAAAGTGTAATATTCCTTTAAATTTCGTACCTGGGGGGTGTCTATAGTATGCCTGTGAAGGGGCGCATGTTTCCCGTGCTTAGAACTGTCCCTGCACAAAGTGTAATTTTTGCAGAAAAAAAAGCTATTTAAAATCACTCGCGGCTAATGAATTGTCAGCTCCCGTAACACAGAGAACAGTCATTCATTGAAAGTCATTGATAAAAAAAAGTCATTGATAAAAAAAAAAAAAAAAACAAAAAAAAAGCGTGGGGGTCCCCCCAAATTCAATTACCAGGCCCTTCAGGTCTGCTATGGATATTAAGGGGAACTCCGGCCAAAAACAAAATGGCGTGGGGTCCCCCTCAAAATCCATACCAGACCCTTGAGGTCTGGGATGGATTTTAAGGGGAAAACTGGCCAAAAAAAATGGTGTGGGGTCCCCCTCAAAATCCATACCAGACCCTTATCCGAGCACGCAACCTGGCAGGCCGCAGGAAAAGAGGGGTGGACGAGAGTGCCCCCCCCTCCCTCCTGAACCGTACCAGGCCACATGCCCTCAACATTGGGAGGGTGCTTTGGGGTCCCCCCCAAAGCACCTTGTCCCCATGTTGATGAGGACAAGGGCCTCGTCCCCACCACCCTGGCCATTGGTTGTGGGGGTCTGCGGGCGGGGGGCTTATCAAAATCTGGAACCCCCCTTTAACAAGGGGACCCCCAGATCCCGGC
Source organism: Lithobates sylvaticus (assembly GCA_028564925.1). NCBI lineage: Eukaryota > Metazoa > Chordata > Amphibia > Anura > Ranidae > Lithobates > Lithobates sylvaticus. The sequence goes on from CM053029.1 coordinate 63,728,132, forward strand.
CCCCCCCTGTGTGAAATGGTAAGGGGGTACAAAAGTACTCCTACCATTTCACCAAAAAAGTGACAAAAATTTTAAAAATGACAGGAGACGGTCTTTGACAATTCCTTTATTAAAATCTTCTTTCTTCTGGTCTTCCTTCTTCCTTTCTTCATCCTTCGGTTTCTTCATCTTCTCCTTCCGGCATCTTCTTCCATCTTCTTCTTCTATCTTCTTCTTCCTCCGATCCGCTTCTTCTTGCTCTGGTCTTAGCCTTATATAATGTGGGGCGTGTACTAAACCCCCTGAGCTATAATTGGCCACAGGCATCCTGCCTGTGGCCAATTATGGCTCTCCTTGCCGCTGGCTCTATGATTGGCCAAGTATGCGGGGTCACAGTGCATGCTTGGCCAATCGTCAGCCAGCAATGCACTGCGACTGGCGCAGTGCATTGCGGGCCGCTCGCATCGAGCGGCCCAAATAGTTCTGGGCTCGCCGAGCAGGCGAACGCCCGATGTTCGATTAGAACATGGGTTAGAATCGAACACCAGGCCCATCCCTACTTAAAACTAGTGCATACAATTTGCGTGTCCATACACTGGCTTAGCTTACCATTGGAAATCCCCATTGTTGCCAATAGCACAACTGAAAAACTAGAATCAATAATATTTACCTCACGGAAAAAATATTCCACACCCTATACAATACAACACATTTACTGGAAAAGAAATAGAGCCCTTGGTTTAAACACTCAGAACTCCTCTTAAGAATCTTTATTCCTACCAAAATCATTCAAGAAAGAAAACAAAACCATAATCGAATTTACTACATGATTACCACTGGTATTAACCATAAGAAAGAATCTGTTCATCAGCTGTAATATTTTGTCGCACAGCCCAACCATGATGACTCGGATATTCTGTATTTCTCTTGCCATGATATAATGTACTGTATCATTATTTTTTGTACCCAATAAAAACGTTTGTAAACAAATAAAAAAGGCTGACGTTTGGTAACTCGAACCTTCAGCTCCCGCCACATATTTTCTATAGGATTAAGGTCTAGAGACTGGCTAGGCCACTCCAGGACCTTAATGTGCTTCTTGAGCCACTCCTTTGTTGCCCTGGCCATGTGTTTTGGGTCATTGTCATGCTGGAATACCCATCCATGACCCATTTTCAATGCCCTGGCTGAGGGAAGGAGGTTCTCACCTAAGATTTGATGATACATGGCTCCGTCCATCATTCCTTTGATGCAGTGAAGTTTCTCTGTCCCCTTGGCAGAAAAATACCCCCAAAGCATAATGTTTCCACCGCCATGTTTGATGGTGGGGATGGTGTTCTTGGGCTCATAGGCAGCATTCCTCCTCCAAACATGGCGAGTTGAGTTGATGCCAAAGAGCTTGATTTTGGTCTTATCTGACCACAACACTTTCACCCAGTTCTCCTCTGAATCATTCAGATGCTCATTAGCAAACTTCAGATGGGTGTGTACATGTGCTTTCTTGAGCAGGGGGACCTTGCAGGCACTGCAGGATTTCAGTCCTTCACAGTGTAGAGTGTTACCAATTGTTTTCTTGGTGACTATGGTCCCAACTGCCTTGAGATCATTGACAAGATTCTCCTGTGTAGTTCTGGGCTGATTCCTCACCGTTCTCATGATCATTGAAACTCCATGAGGTGAGATCTTGCATGGAGCCCCAGACCGAGGGAGATTGACAGTTATTTTGTGTTTCTTCCATTCGCGAAAAATCGCACCAACTGTTGTCACCCTTTCACCGAGCTGCTTGGCGATGGTCTTGTAGCCCATTCCCGCCTTGTGCAGGTCTACAATCTTGTCCCTGACATCCTTGGACTGCTCTTTGGTCTTGGCCATGGGGGAGAGATTGAAATCTGATTGATTGCTTCTGGGGATATTTGTCTTTTATACAGGTAACAAGCTGAGATTAGGAGCACTCTCTTTAGGGGAGTGCTCCTAATCTCAGCTTGTTTCCTGTATAGAAGACACCTGGGAGCCAGAAATTGTGCTGAGCGATAGGGGATCAAATACTTATTTCCCTCATTAAAATCAATTTTTAACTTTTTTGAAATACGATTTTCTGGATATTTTTGTTGTTATTCTGTCTCTCACTGTTAAAATAAACCGATCATTAAAATTATAGACTGATCATTTCTTTGTCAGTGGGCAAACGTACAAAATCAGCAGGGGTCAAAGACTTTTTTCCCTCACTGTATACAGGCAGGGGTAGTCCAGATGCAGGAGACAAAACGATTGACCGCTACCTGGAGGGGTAGTCCAGAGGTAGGTCAGAGGAAAGCTGGGTCCATAACAGTCAAGCAGATTCAAGATCAAGGATAACAGAAGTGCAAGCTGAAAGACCATTCAACAATGATCCAATGCAGGGCCACGGTTTAAATAGCCCACTAGGTGCCAGTATCTGTGGTGGACGTGCCTGCAAGTCCAACTGCATGTTGTTGTGTGCATGCTCCTATGCATGCTTAGTTGGGCCCCCATACCCGATAACATGTACATGTTTATGCACATGAACATAAGCACAAGCTTTACGGCTGATACCATCGGGGTTGATTTACTAAAACTGGAGAGTGCAAAATCTAGTGCAGCTCTGCATGGTAGCCAATCAGCTTCCAACTTCAGCTTTTTCAATAAAGCTTTGACAAAAACACCTGGAAGCTGTTTGGTTTCTAGTCACAGCTGCACCGGGCTTGCAATTCAAATACCCCAACTGTAACAGCAAGGACAGATATTTGACCTTCACTGCAGCAGCACAGATAGATAGATAGATAGATAGATAGATAGATAGATAGATAGATAGATAGATAGATAGATAGATAGATAGATAGATAGATAGATAGATAGATAGATAGCAGTTGAAATTTTATAAACTTTTTTTTTACTGCTTGCTGCCCGCCCACTGTCAAATGACGGCAGGGCGGTGCAGCTCTTGTTCTGAGCCGCCGTCATATGACGGCGGCATGGAACAGCCGCTCCCGCGTGCCCGCTGGGGCGCACAGCACGGCGATCATGGCGGCACTGTGTTGCTAGGACACGGTGCGACCCCGATCTGTGTAAAGAGCCACGTCAGTGGCTCTTAAACCATGTGATCGGCTGTGTCCAATCACAGCCGGTCACATGTAAACACGGAGATGCCTCTTAATCGGCGCTCCTCGCCTTACACTGACAGAGTGTGAGGAGAGGAAAGCCGATCAGTGGCATCTCCTCACAGGGGACAGCTAGGTAAGTAATCAGGGCACTGATGATCAGTGCCCTGATTACAATATGTAAATAAAGTTTAAAAAATAGAGTGCACACCAATGCCAACATACAGTTCCCACCAATGCCAGCATACAGTGCCCACCAGTGCCAGTGATCAGAGCCCACACTGCCCACAAGTGCCACAAATCAGTGCCCATTAGCCATCCCAGTCAGTGCTGGCAATAAGTGCCGCCTATCAGTGCTGCCCATCAATGCCCATCACTGCTGTCCACCGATGCCTATCAGTGTCGCCCATCAGTACCACCCATCAATGCCCATCAGTGCCCATCTGTACTGCCTATCCATATCGCCTATCCGTGCCGCATATCAGTGCCGCCACTGCCGCCTATCAGTGCCCACCAGTGCCACCTAACAGTGCCCATCAGTGCCACCTAAATGTACCCATCAGTGCCGCCTATCAGTGCTCATCAGTGCCACATATCAGTGCCACCTATGAGTGCCCATAAGTGCGGCATATTAGTGCCGCCTCATCAGTGCCCATAAGTGCCACCTCATCAGCGCACATCAGTGAAGGTGAAAAATTACTTAGTTACAAAATTTACTGACAGAAAAAAAAGTAAAAAAAAAAAACGTTTTTTTACCAAAATTTTTGGTCTTTTTTCTTTTTAAAAAATAAAAAACCCAGCAGTGATTAAATACCACCAAAAGAAATCTCTATTTGTGTGAAGAAAATGATAACAAATTTGTTTGGGTACAGTGTAGCATGACCGCGCAATTGTCATTCAAAAGTGCGACAGCGCTGAAAGCTGAAAAATGGCCTGGGCAGGAAGAGGGTTTTCGTGCCTGGTAGGCAAGTGGTTAAAGTAACTAAAATGTAATTAATACAGAACCATTATAGTCATGTGTGATATTTCAAATGACCAAAAAGGAATAAAAACAAACTAAATTTTTTACTCTAAACATGATAAATACAAATATTTACAAAAATATAATGCATTCTCTTATGCGCATAGACTGGATAATGTACATACAATTTATTGTATGTTGTTTTGTGATTTAAGTGTTTATTACCTCTCATATAAATGAAGATTAAAAATGGACTTAGTTCGCAGAGAGTGGTTTCTTTTCTTAGGTCAAAGGTATCTTATCAGCGTGATAAAGTCAGAGTGGTTCAATCACAAGTTTTTGAAAGTTGGTAAATACCTGATTAATGGGCTCAGTGCTTGTAGTCTGGTTATGCCTAGATGGCCTGTACTGCAGAATCTCTATATCTGGAGAAAACATTTTTATTTATAGTTTTTCAACTACAGTTTGACAAGAGAGGACCATTTTATAGCAGTGTTTCAAAATAAAGGAGTAAATTAATATTAAAGTGGCTTTATATTTTAGAATGACCAGGTCAAAGTCTTGACCTAAATCCTATTAAAATGCTGCAGCTTGCTGTAAACACCAGAAGATTGGAGAAGTTTGTTTTTGGTGTACAGTGATGCTCAACCCTACAGTCCCACTAACATGAGCCTTCCCCACCCCCGCCCTCACCCCAGCCTATAAGTAAACTTGCAGGACCTTTAACCCCCCGTGGTATTATTTTTAACCCCCTCTTATCTTATGTGCTGGGTGAGCCGCAATTTGCATAGTCACCATACCTCCCAACTTTTTGAGATGGGAATGAGGGACACCTATAAGCAAAAGTATGCAGGCATAAGACACACCCCTTGGCACGCCCCCTTAAAGGAGAATTGTACAAAAAAAAAAGATTGGTTAAACCCACAAGTGCTTTTTTTTTACCACCACTATTCATTTATATTACATAGTTACATAATTACATATTTAGTTAGGTTGAGAAAAGACACAAGTCCATCCAGTCCAACCACAAATAAAATAATAATAAAAAAAAAATAATATCATACAATCCCATATACCCCATTCTATACCCACAGTTGATCCAGAGGAAGGCAAAAAACCCCAGCAGAGCATGATCCAATTTGCTAAAGCAGGGGGAAAAAATTCCTTCCTGATCCCCCGAAACCTTTCCGTATTTGGAGATGAAATCTCTTTTCCTCTAGATCAGGGATCCTCAAACTACGGCCCTCCAGCTGTTGCAGAACTACACATCCCATGAGGCATTGTAAAACCCTGACATTCACAGACATGACTAGGCATGATGGGAATTGTAGTTCCTGAACAACTGGAGGGCCGTAGTTTGAAGACCCCTGCTCTAGATGTAAAGAGTGCCCCCTTGTCCTCTTTGTTGACTGTAAAGTGAATAACTCAACACCAAGTTCACTATATGGACCCCTTATATATTTATACACGTTGATCATATCCCCCCTTAATCTCCTCTTATCAAGGGTGAATAAATTCAGTTCCTCTAATCTTTCCTCATAGCTGAGCTTCTCCATGCCTCTTATCAGTTTGGTTGTCCTTCTCTGCACTTTCTCCAGTTCCCCGATATCCTTTTTGAGAACTGGTGCCCAAAACTGAACTGCATATTGTATTTTGGAATTTACAAATGCAATCAAACACTTTTTGATAGATAAAAAGTGCATTTTATATACAATTATTTAGATCAGTCCAAAATGAGGGACAAAGGAGGAGGAAAGAGGGACAGAGGGACATTGCTCCAAATCAGGGACAGTCCCTCCAAATCAGGGACAGTTGGGAGCTATGTAGTCACATGTCCAGCGAATTCAGCCACATTGGATCCCTTATCCATCTTCTCTTCTACGTCTTTGGGAGTCAGCTGCCTCTTTTGGGTTCTTGCAGTCAGCCCCCGATGACGCGCCACCAGGTCCACCCTCCAGCCACTGTGGGTCCCTGCTCCTAAAGCCTCATGGGTTATAAAATGGGAATATCCTTGGAGGTTGCAGGAGCAGAGACATGTCATTGTCACCTAGGGGAGAATGGAGACGGGGGGGGTGGGGGTTAAAATGGTTAATTTGTTTATTTGGTGGAGATCAGAAAGGGGCAAATGGACAAGTTATTTTTTTCTGATTGAAGTTCCACTTTTTTTCAATTTAACCTTTCTGTGCACATACTGGAGATGGCTACTTCTTCAGGTCATTGCATACCTCCCAACTTTCTAAGATGGGAATGAGGGACACCTATTAGCAAAAACATGTAGGCATAGGACATAGGACCCCCTGCCATGCCCCCTTAAAGGAAAATTACATTAAAAAAAGATCAGTTAAACCCAGAAGTGCTTTTTTAGCACCATTATTCCTTTATATTGGCTTTTGATATTTACAAATGCAGCAATTTAGAAACTTGATGAAAGGTTTAGTCCTACGCTTTGGTTAATACTCTCTTTCATTCTAATATACGTGAGGACCCATGGGAAGCTCTACTTCGTAAGCCTATCTTGACATTAACGAATCGAGAATGTGTTTTGGCAACACACATTTTTATGACTACTAAACAAACCATTACGAAGGAGTGGAAGACACCTGTCCTCTCTTTTGAAGAGGTGAAATGATGGGTGCATGGTATGTTGACAAACAAGAAGCTTACGGCGATACTCGCGGGCACTAGGGACAAATTTCTAAAGATTTGGCAACCTTGGTTGGACCAGTCTCCAGCGATGAGCCTGCCTTACAGCTTTCTGGTCCTTTAGGAAATTTTGTGGAGCCTACCAGCGATGGCCTTGGATTCACTGGGGCGGAGCTCACCTTTTTCTTACTTTCTTCTTCATGGCTCCTCTTTCTTTGGTTTCCTTCTCTTATGCCCCGTACACACGATCAGACTTTAGTCCGGCGGACAATCCGCCGGACTTTCCAGCAGAGGTCCGCCGGACTTTCCGAACGAGCGCACTTGCCCACACACGAGCACACACGAACAGACTTTGCAGCGGACTAAGTCCTATGGACAATCTGCCGTTTTTTCGGCGTAGGGGGTTACCCTTAAAATCCATACCAGGTGATGGGGCGACGGGGCTCGCAAGGTGTCAATTTTGCTGATCAAAGTGGCGAGATTGACTTCCTTCTCTAGTCCCGTCGTACCTCGAGTCACGTTCAAAATGAATGGACTTTACTCTGTGTGTATGTCCGTTCATATCGAAAGGCGGGAAGATTTAAAACATGTTTTAAATCTAGGTCCGGCTGACTTTTGGGTAGAAAAAGTCAGCTGGAGCCCACAGACGATCGGAATGTCTGCCGGAAAGTCCGATGGTGTGTATGCGGCATTACTCTCCCCTTGTTCCTTTCTTTTTTTCTATTTTCTTTCTATTTCTCTCTTCTTATTTTATTGACCCCCAGATGCCAGTATGCTGAGCCTGTTAACTGCTCTCTGGCCACACTTTTGGGGTAAAAATATTTTTCTTCTTTTGATGGTAAAGCTTATCGGTCTTTGGGTGGGGGTATAGCCCTCTTGTACATCAGGAGGCTTAGGGGATAGTTTTTTTTTTTTAGTACTTTTTTTTTTGGCCCGAGAGGCTCTCGGACTTTATCTTTATAAATGAACATAGGTCAATCTCAGGTACTGCATGTTTGTTTTTACATGATTTTTGAAAAACTGTTTGCTTAGCGTATTCTCTAGGCTTTAACCATTGAGAGCCGCATGGTTCACTATTACCCTAATGCCCCGTACACACGGTCGGAAAATCCGACCACAAAATCCATCGGATTTTTTCCGACGGATTTAGTCCGACACTGGTGTTGCATACACACGGTCGGACAAAGTTGTCAGAAAATCCGATCATTCTGAACGTGGTGACGTTTCTTGCCTACGTAGAGGCTAGTAGCCAATAGCTTTGGTCTTGTAATGTGATCTGAGCATGCGTGGCACTTTGTCCGTCGGAATTCGCTACACACGATCGGAAAAAGTCCGATAGGACTTTGTTGTCGGAAAATTTGAGAGCGGGAGATAAAACTTTGTCCGTCGGAAAATCCGATGGAAAATGTCCGATGGAGCCCACACACGGTCGGAATTTCCGACAACATTGTCCGATAGGACATTTTCCGTTGGAAAATCCGACCGTGTGTATGGGGCATAATAGACCGTAATGGTACCGAGGCACCCTTACCTGGTTACTTTTCATCTTTTGTTGTTGCTAATTGTTATACCGTGTACAAGGCCTATTAGTTTGTGGTATAAATGTTGTCATTCTCAAACCACTCTGACACTGGCCTTGGCGACTGTTTACTGTTTTGTGAGTTTGCTTTTATTCAATAAAAATACTGTGAAAGAAAGGTTTAGTCCTGTAAAATCATTTTTGATAGATAATTTGTGCATTTTATATAAAGCTATATAGATAAGACCAAAATGAGGGACAAGTGAGGAGGAAAGATGGACAGAGGAACTTTGTTCCAAATCAGGGACAGTCCCTCGAAATCAGGGACAGTTGCGAGCTATGGGCATTAAAGAAAGACATCCAAGAATATACATGAACTGAAGCAATTTTGTATACCGTGATGGGCACGAACACATCCTTCCCCTTGGCACAGGTGAGATCTGCAACTACGGAAAGTGCTTGGCTGAGGTTATTATAAATAGAAAGGTTTCAACCTCACATGCTGTTTCCATCAATGACCTTGGCTACCCCATTTATTAAGTAGAGACATTACAATGTAAAACGTTTTCTGGTTTTCTAGTTGAATTTTATCTTTTTTGAAGATCAGATCACATTAAAATCCCAGCTTGGGGCACAGCTGTTTTATCATTTTTTTAAATCTTATATTACTTTTAATCTTATATTACTCCTCTTATTTTGTTATTACTTCAGGAGCTCTCAAAACTGCTGAGAGCTCCTGCTATGTACAATGGGGTGCCACACTTCCTGTGGCCCGCTGCATTGAAGCAATGTCTAAAATAAGAGTAGTAATGCAAGAAATAAAATGTTTATAAAATGTTAATAAATAAAATGTTTATTAAAGGTATATTTATTATGTTTATTATGTTTTTTTAATGTTTATTAAAGGTAGCTGTGCCTGTAATTGGGCTTTACCCCTTCCCCCAGCAGCCCTTTGACTAAGCTATTAAGCCTGGAAAGGCTGCCTAATCATGTGACCACTGTGATTGGCTGTCACAGTGGTGACTTGATCGGGAGCTGGTCTCGCTGTTTCCTGATCGTTAGTCTTTGACAGCTCGGTGTGCTCACTTACAACAAACCTGCGCTGGCCGAAGATGCATATAGAGTATGTACTGTATGTGGCTGTTAAAGCCCACTCTCTTTGCTGCTGTGCATATGCTTTACATGGGTGGCTTTACAGTAAAAAAGGTTGGACAGACCATATTGGCCCCATAAAGAATGAGGAAGGACATCTGGTTACAAAGGATGGGGAGATGGCGAAAGGGATTGAATTTATTCTTCTCCTCAGTCTTAACGAGGGAATCGGGGGGTTTCAGTAACCAAAACTGCAGTGTTTATCCTCAGGACACATCACAGGAAGCACCTCCATGGTTAACAGAGGGCAGAATTAAAATTAGACTTGGGAAACTTAACATTAATAAATCACAGGAACCAGATGGCTTGCACCCGAGGGTACTTAGGGAACTCAGTCAAGTAATTGGAGAGAGTGCTACAGGACAAAGAACGAGGAGTGTGCTGGGCAGATGCCAGAGAGAGAGCCACGTTGCCCAGCGCCACCAGAGAGAGAAAGACTGAGCCACTACCAGGGTACAGACATGCTACAATACTGACCAGAGTCTCCCCCGGGGAACCCAGAGTAAGCGATCATCCAGCTGGAGGGATCACTGCTGTAGTTTTGCTGGGTCTGGTAAGAGGGCCTGTTGGCCATTATCCATTACCAATCCTAGGGACTGTACTACGTCTGCAGTCTCTGACCATGATATTGTGATAATGACATCGTCGAAAAAGGGGCGGTGCATGGGTGACCCTAAAATGATGCCCCCCCTTAAAAAAGTTCTGCAGATGCCCATGCCTGTGTTAAATAATTATCAGCACACAGAAATTCTATAAAAATAATGCAAACTAGAGATCAGCTTATAAACTTGTAAACATTATAAAAAATAAAATACATGGAAGAAAAGCTTTATATTTTTCCTATAATCAGCATGGCCAATGGCTGTCGCCTTTTTTCAAACCATCTCATTCCCGTGTCATTGGCTTAAAGGATCTGTCCACCTTATGCCGCGTACACACGATCGCACATTCCGACAACAAAATCCATGGGATTTTTTCCGACAGAAGTTGGCTCAAACTTGTCTTGCATACTCACGGTCACACAAAGTTGGTCGGAAATTCCGAACGTCAAGAATGCGGTGACGTACAACGCGTACGACGAGCCAAGAAAAATTAAGTTTAATAGCCAGTGCTGCTCTTCTGCCTGATTCTGAGCATGCATGGCACTTTGTACGTCGGAATTGTCAGAATTTCCGCGAACCGATTTTGTTGTCGGAAAATTTGAGAACCAGATCTCAAATTTTGTACAATGGAATTTCCGATGGAAACTGTCCGAAGGAGCCTACACACGGTCGGAATTTCCAACAACAAGCTCCGATCGCACATTTGCCGGCGGAAAGTCCGACGTGTGTACGCGGCATAACAATGTTTTTTTAGTTATAGGTGAAACCTTTTGGGCTTGGGCTACTCAAAGTGGAGTATTCACCTGGTGCTAAACATCTGTTCTCAGAGCTGCCTATTGTGTACAGCACACCGCTGCATCACTTGAAAGAACAGTGTTCACCTAAACCATCTCACATTATTTCACTTTTTGCTCCATCCTATCCCCATAGATAAAATGAAAGTTAGGCGTACATCAGTTAGGCCTGTTATTGCTCATTAAAACTGCTACTAGCCGGTTTTACACTGCTGTATTCTCTACATTAAATAATACTTTTAGTAAAACTTTAATCTGTAAATTTGGGCCTAGCCTTGCTGATTACAATTTTCTTACTGCTGGCCAATTTTATTCTGTTGTATCATTGGTCTCTTAATACTTGTAGTTAAACACCTATCTGTACTCTTTTTCTCTTATACACCTTTCAGCCCTATTATCACTGGTTAAAACTGTTTTACTGTTGACCAATTTTGCACTGTTCGATGTTTATCCACCCCTCCTCTGCCCTTGTCTATTCACAGAATAGATGAGGGGGAGAGCTAGCAACCAATTATCATCACGGTACTAGAGCCAGAAATGTACACTATATTAATACAATTATTGGGACACCTGCCTTTACACGCACATAAACTTTAATGGCATCTCAGTCTTAAGCCCCATACACACGGTCGGAAAATCCGACCACCAAATCCATCGGATTTGGTCCGACGGATTTAGTCCGACACTGGTGTTGCATACACACGGTCGGACAAAGTTGTCGGAAAATCCGATCATTCTGAACGTGGTGACGTTTGTTGCCTACAACGGGACTACGTAGAGGCTAGTAGCCAATAGCTTTGGTCTTGTAATGTGATCTGAGCATGCGTGGCACTTTGTCCGTCGGAATTCGCTACACACGATCGGAATTGGTGTGATCGGACTTTGTTGTTGGAAAATCTTTAGAGCAGGAGATAGAACTTTGTCTGTCGGACAATCCGATGGAAACTGTCCGATGGAGCCTACACATGGTCGGAATTTCCGACAACATTGTCCGATAGGACAGAATCCATCGGAAAATCCAACCGTGTGTATGGGGCTTAAGTCTGTAGGGTTCAATATTGAGTTGGCCCACCCTTTGCAGCTATAACATCTTCAACTCTTCTGGGAAGGTTGTCCACAAAGTTTAGGAGTGTGTCTATGGGGAATGTTTAACCATTCTTCCAGAAGCACATTTGTGAGGTCAGGCACTGATGTCGACGAGAAGGCCTGGCTCACAGTCGCCACTCTAATTCATCCCAAAGTGATCTATTGGGTTGAGGTCAGGCCACCCCAAACTCGCTCATCCATGTCTTTGTGGACCTTGCTTTGTGCACTGGTGTGCAGTCATGTCATTTTACCTCCTTCATGACCAGGCCATTTTTTGCTACCTTTAGCACTGCGCTATTTTAACTGGTAACTGTGCGGTCATGCAAAGCTGTACCTAAACACAAATTTCTATAATTTTTGTCACACATAGAGCTTTCTTTTGGTGGTATTTGATCACCACAGTTTTTTTTTATTTTTTGCAATATAAAAAAAAAAAAGACCAAAAATTGTGAAAAAACTAAATGTTTTACTTTTTGCTATAAAACATATCCAGAAAAATCTTTTGATTTTAAAAATCTAATTTCTTCATACATTTTGGTAAGAATTTATTCTGCTACATATCTTTGATAAAAAAAATCAAAAAAAATCCTGATAGGTGTATATTGATTAGTTTGCATGAAAGTTATAGTGCCTACAAACTATGATTATATATATATATATATATATATATATATATATATATATATATATATATATATATAGTATATATATATATATATATATTATATATATACTACTAATGGCGGTGATCAGCGACTTATAACAGGACGGCGATAGTGCGGCAGACAATCTGACACTAACTGATGCTGAGGGGAACTGACTGACATCACCAGTGACGTTAATACAGTGATAATATTATACACTGTCTCTGTACTAATGATGCTGGGTGGAAAGGGGTTAACATCTAGGGTGATCAAGGGGTTAAAAGTGTGCCCAACTATGTGTAAAGTAAACCCCAAAGTAGGCAGCGATGTATGGGTATGTCGATTTGCCTACACCGGCCACCCGTCAACAGTACATTGTGGGCAGGCGAGTGGAAAGTGGTTAAATAGTGCAATAGTAAGTACAGTATACAATGCTGTCTTTCGTCAGTGGTACAGGTACTTCCTGTCCTGTCACCGAAACAAAATCGGGGCCGGGCTTAGTGCTGCTCAGCCCATCACATAAAGTTTTGTGTTTTATCAATGAATACAAGACTTCCTCTGATTAGTTGAGGTGGAGGTTGTGACATCATCCGCCCACCCCTCCACATTAACCAATCAAACGTTGGCCTCCAGGAGTTAGGAGATGAAGTCCTCTGTAGGTTTAAACTCATGATTGGAGCCTACACAGAGATGATGACAACCCCCCTTCCATGTGACAGTCCTGAGTGGCCAATCATCAAGCATGCACACCATCCCTTAGAAGAAAGGGGAGTAAGTCACATGATCCCTTATACCTGGAAATACCAGATATGTGATTTACTGGGCATGTCTACATGAGAAAAAGACAGGTCAGTTGATATAATCCAACAACAGCCATCCATAACTGAAGTACTCATTTTGTGTTTAGTTAGCCTTAAAGGAATCCATGGTAGGGATTGTGTAATTGAGTGCCAGAATGTCCATGGCACACTGCCTTGTATGGTATTGTCATAGATGGAGAGCCAGATGCTGCCCAAAACCGGGTCAGATGATCTGTAGAACATCACTAGCTGAGAGTCCACAAGACACCTTGAACTCGTCAAAGAGCTGTTTCAGTCCCTCTATGTAGAGTTTGTGATAATGTGACACTTCTTCTTCTGAAGGGACGGGACAATGCGGCACACGGATGGGTCTTCCCACTGAAACAAAAAGAAGACAACGACTTAAAGTGGTAAAAAAGGCTTGGCTTTAAAAAAAATAATAATATTACTTAGCTGTTCTGTGCAGTGGTTTTGCACAGAGCAGCCCCAATCCTCCTCTTCTTGGATCCTCTGCCAGAGCTACTGACTCCTCCCTCCTGCTGAGGGCCCCCTCCTGAGCCGCTGCTCTGTGTGTCCATTCACATACAGAGCCACGGGTTGGCCCGCCCCCTCTCTCTGCTCTCTGCTCATTGACTCACTGGCTGTGATTGACAGCAGCAAGAGCCAATGGCACCCGCTGTTGTCTCAGCCAATGAGGAGGGAGAGTCCTCAGAGAGCTGAGGCTCTCGTGCACATCGCTGGATTGAGATGGGGCTCAGGTAAGTATTAGGGGTGCTGGGGGCGCTGCTGCACATAGAATGCATTAAGGTATAAAACCTTCTGCCCTCCCCACGTTCAAGCCCCGGTGCCCAACCAGTGGCCGCCTATGTGAATCTTGTGGCCATCTTAGGTGTGGCTCACTCCCCACTGACATCCATCGCTCCCCATCCAACTCACCCCCCACTGACATCCTTATCCTTCTCTTCTCACCCAACTCACCCCCCACTGACATCTGTCCCTCTCTGCTCAACTCACCCCCCACTGACATCCATCGCTCCCCATCCAACTCACCCCCCACTGACATCCTTCTCTTCCCACCCAACTCACCCCCCACTGACATCTGTCCCTCTCTGCTCAACTCACCCCTCCTCCCCACTGACATCCATCCCCCCCACCCAACTGGGATCCATCCCTCCCCACCCAACTCACCCCCACTGACTTCTGTCCCGCCCCACCTAACTGGGATCCATCCCCCCCACCCACCTCACCCCCACTGACATCTGTCCCTCCCACCCAACTCACCCCCACTGACATTCGTCCCTCCCCACCCAACTCACCCCCTACTGAGACCTATCCCTCCCCACCCAACTCACCCCCAATTGACATCATCCCTCCCCACCTAACTCACACAAGCTAAGATCCATCTCTCCACACCCAGCTCACCCCCCACTGACATCCATCCCTCCCCACCCAACTCACCCCCCCATCGACATCCGTCCCTCCCCACCCAACTTAGCCCCTACTGAGATCCATCTCTCCCCACCCAACTCTCCCCTCCATTGACACCTCTCCACTCAACTCACCCCCCCACGGACATCCATCCCTCCCCACCCAACTCACCCCAACGGGATCCATCCCTCTCCACCCAACTCACCCCGACTGGGATCCATCCCTCTCCACCCAACTCACCCCAACTGGGGTCCATCCCTCTCCATCCAACTCACCCCCCACTGACATCTGTCCCTCCCCACCCAACTCACCCCCGACTGACAACTGTCCCTCCCCACCCAACCCACCCCCGACATTCGTCCCTCCCCACCCAACTCTCCCCCCACTGAGATCCATCCCTCCCCATCAAACTCACTTCCAACTGAGATCCATCTTAAGTCACTTAATTAGTAACTAGAGTCCACCTATGTGTAATTTAACCTCAGTTTAAATACAGCTGTTCTGTGATACCCTCAGAGGTTTGTTAGCGAACCTTAGTGAAAAAATAGCATTAGTAAGGCCAAGGAACACACCAGACAGATCAGGGATAAAGTTGTGGAGAAGTTTAAAGCAGGATTAGGTTATAAAAAAATATCCTAAACTTTGAACATCTCACTGAGCACTGTTCAATCCATCTTCTGAAAATGGAAAAAGTATGGCACAACTGCACAACTACCAAGACATGGCCGTCCACCTAAACTGACAGGCTGGGCAAGGAGAGCATTAATCAGAGAAGCAGCCAAGAGGTCCATGGTAACTCTGGAGGAGCTGCAGAGATCCACAGCTCAGGTGGGAGAATCTGTCCACAGGACAACTATTAGTCGTGCGCTCCACAAATCTGGCCTTTATGGAAGAGTGCCAAATAGAGATCCATTGTTGAAAGAAAGCCATAAGAAGTCATGTTTGCTGTTTGCAAGAAGCCATGTGGAGGACACAGCAAACATGTGGAAGAAGGTGCTCTGGTCAGATGAGACCAAAATGTAACTTTTTGGCCTAAAAGCAAAATGCTACGTGTGAAAACTAACATTGCACATCATCCTGAACACACCATCCCCACTGTGAAACATGGTGGTGACAGCATCATGTTGTGGGGATGTTTTTCTTCAGCAGGGACAGGGAAGCTGGTCAGAATTGATGGAAAGACGCTCTCCATCCAAGTCTGAAAGAGCTTGAGCTATTTTGTAAAGAAGAATGGGCAAAAATATTGCTCTCTAGATGTGCAAAGCTGGTAGAGACATCCCCAAAAATACTTGCAGCTGTAATTGCAGTGAAAGGTGGTTCTACAAAGTATTGACTCAGGGGGGCGCCATACAAATGTACTCCACGCTTTTCACATATTTATTTGTAAAAAAAAATTGAAAACCATTTATCATTTTCCTTCCACTTCACAATTAAGTGCCACTTTGTGTTGGTCTATCACATAAAATCCTAAAAAAAAATACATTTACGTTTTCAGTTGTAACATGACAAAATGTGGAAAATATCAAGTAGTATGAATATTTTTTGAAGGCACTGTATCTATTCCTGATATATAAAGTATATATATGTTCATCCTTATTTTATACATCCCTGATATATCCTTTCCTAATGAAGTCACTCCCCTTTTATCCTCACTTCACCCCTGCCCCTCCCCCCCTCCTAAATATATCCACGCCTTTTATATCCATTCTAATATATTCATCGCACAATACATTCAGTCTCTTTCATGTCACGCTCTGCTGCCTATTACTATCTATAGTATGGTGCCCTGTCTCATTTTCTGCCTACCTCTCTGTTCTCTCCTAATATCCTCTGTCATCTCTATTCTCCATCTGTTCTCCCCCGCACCTCCCGCTGACTAGCACTCCTCCCCGCGTCTACCAACCTCCTCTCCCACCATCTCCTTCTCCTCTACCCCTCTCTCCTCTATGTCCGACCCATCCCTCTCTTCTCTCTCTACTCTATGTCCGACCCATCCCTCTCTTCTCTCTCCTCTATGTCTGATCCATCCCTCTCTTCTCTCTCCTCTATGTCCGACCCATCCCTCTCTTCTCTCTCCTCTATGTCTGATCCATCCCTCTCTTCTCTCTCCTCTATGTCTGATCCATCCCTCTCTTCTCTCTCCTCTATGTCCGATCCCATCCCTCTCTTCTCTCTCCTCTATGTCTGATCCATCCCTCTCTTCTCTCTCCTCTATGTCCGATCCATCCCTCTCTTCTCTCTCCTCTATGTCTGATCCATCCCTCTCTTCTCTCTCCTCTATGTCCGATCCATCCCTCTCTTCTCTCTCCTCTTTGTCTGATCCATCCCTCTCTTCTCTCTCCTCTATGTCCGATCCCATCCCTCTCTTCTCTCTCCTCTATGTCCGATCCCATCCCTCTCTTCTCTCTCCTCTATGTCTGATCCATCCCTCTCTTCTCTCTCCTCTATGTCTGATCCATCCCTCTCTTCTCTCTCCTCTATGTTTGATCCATCCCTCTCTTCTCTCTCCTCTATGTCTGACCCATCCCTCTCTTCTCTCTCCTCTATGTCTGATCCATCCCTCTCTTCTCTCTCCTCTATGTCTGATCCATCCCTCTCTTCTCTCTCCTCTATGTCTGATCCATCCCTCTCTTCTCTCTCCTCTATGTCTGATCCATCCCTCTCTTCTCTCTCCTCTATGTCTGATCCCATCCCTCTCTTCTCTCTCCTCTATGTTTGATCCATCCCTCTCTTCTCTCTCCTCTATGTCTGACCCATCCCTCTCTTCTCTCTCCTCTATGTCTGATCCATCCCTCTCTTCTCTCTCCTCTATGTCTGATCCATCCCTCTCTTCTCTCTCCTCTATGTCTGATCCATCCCTCTCTTCTCTCTCCTCTATGTCTGATCCATCCCTCTCTCTCTCTCTCTCCTCTATGTCTGATCTACATCTACACATTTTCTGCCTACCTCTCTGTTCTCTCCTAATATCCTCTGTCATCTCTATTCTCCATCTGTTCTCCCCCGCACCTCCCGCTGACTAGCACTCCTCTCCCACCATCTCCTTCTCCTCTACCCCTCTCTCCTCTATGTCCGACCCATCCCTCTCTTCTCTCTCCTCTATGTCCGACCCATCCCTCTCTTCTCTCTCCTCTATGTCTGATCCATCCCTCTCTTCTCTCTCCTCTATGCCTGATCCATCCCTCTCTTCTCTCTCCTCTATGTCTCATCCATCCCTCTCTTCTCTCTCCTCTATGTCTCATCCATTCCTCTCTTCTCTCTCCTCTATTTCTGATCCATCCCTCTCTTCTCTCTCCTCTATGTCTCATCCATCCCTCTCTTCTCTCTCCTCTATGTCTAATCCATCCCTCTCTTCTCTCTCCTCTATGTCTCATCCATCCCTCTCTTCTCTCTCCTCTATGTCTAATCCATCCCTCTCTTCTCTCTCCTCTATGTCTCATCCATCCCTCTCTTCTCTCTACTCTATGTCTCATCCATCCCTCTCTTCTCTCTCCTCTATGTCTCATCCATCCCTCTCTTCTCTCTCCTCTATGTCTCATCCATCCCTCCCTTCTCTCTCCTCTATGTCTCATCCATCCCTCTCCTCTCTCTCCTCTATGTCTCATCCATCCCTCTCTTCTCTCTCCTCTATGTCTCATCCATCCCTCTCTTCTCTCTCCTCTATGTCTCATCCATCCCTCTCTTCTCTCTCCTCTATGTCTGATCCATCCCTCTCTTCTCTCTCCTCTATGTCTCATCCATTCCTCTCTTCTCTCTCCTCTATTTCTGATCCATCCCTCTCTTCTCTCTCCTCTATGTCTCATCCATCCCTCTCTTCTCTCTCCTCTATGTCTAATCCATCCCTCTCTTCTCTCTCCTCTATGTCTCATCCATCCCTCTCTTCTCTCTCCTCTATGTCTCATCCATCCCTCTCTTCTCTCTCCTCTATGTCTAATCCATCCCTCTCTTCTCTCTCCTCTATGTCTCATCCATCCCTCTCTTCTCTCTCCTCTATGTCTCATCCATCCCTCTCTTCTCTCTCCTCTATGTCTCATCCATCCCTCTCTTCTCTCTCTTCTATGTCTCATCCATCCCTCTCTTCTCTCTACTCTATGTCTCATCCATCCCTCTCTTCTCTCTCCTCTATGTCTCATCCATCCCTCTCTTCTCTCTCCTCTATGTCTCATCCATCCCTCTCTTCTCTCTCCTCTATGTCTCATCCATTCCTCTCTTCTCTCTCCTCTATGTCTCATCCATTCCTCTCTTCTCTCTCCTCTATGTCTCATCTATCCCTCTCTTCTCTCTACTCTATGTCTGATCCATCCCTCTCTTCTCTCTCCTCTATGTCTCATCCATCCCTCTCTTCTCTCTCCTCTATGTCTCATCCATCCCTCTCTTCTCTCTCCTCTATGTCTCATCCATCCCTCTCTTCTCTCTCCTCTATGTCTCATCCATCCCTCTCTTCTCTCTCCTCTATGTCTCATCCATCCCTCTCTTCTCTCTCCTCTATGTCTCATCCATCCCTCTCTTCTCTCTCCTCTATGTCTCATCCATCCCTCTCTTCTCTCTCTCCTCTATGTCTCATCCATTCCTCTCTTCTCTCTCCTCTATGTCTCATCCATTCCTCTCTTCTCTCTCCTCTATGTCTCATCCATCCCTCTCTTCTCTCTCCTCTATGTCTCATCCATCCCTCTCTTCTCTCTCCTCTATGTCTCATCCATCCCTCTCTTCTCTCTCTCCTCTATGTCTCATCCATTCCTCTCTTCTCTCTCCTCTATGTCTCATCCATTCCTCTCTTCTCTCTCCTCTATGTATCATCCATTCCTCTCTTCTCTCTCCTCTATGTCTCATCCATCCCTCTCTTCTCTCTCCTCTATGTCTCATCCATCCCTCTCTTCTCTCTCCTCTATGTCTCATCCATCCCTCTCTTCTCTCTCCTCTATGTCTGATCCATCCCTCTCTTCTCTCTCCTCTATGTCTCATCCATCCCTCTCTTCTCTCTCCTCTATGTCTCATCCATCCCTCTCTTCTCTCTCCTCTATGTCTCATCCACCCCTCTCTTCTCTCTCTCCTCTATGTCTCATCCATCCCTCTTTTCTCTCTCCTCTCTGTCTATATATTGATCACTGTCTCGGTCCCTGTATCTCTGTCTCTCTGTTCCTCTCTCCCTCCTCGGTCACATTGTGCTCTATATATAGCTCTCTCTGTCCCTGTCTCCTCCTCGGTCACATTGTGCTCTATATATAACTCTCTCTGTCCTGGTCCCTGTCTCCTCCTCGGTCACATTGTGCTCTCTATATATAGCTCTCTCTGTCCTGGTCCCTGTGTCTCTGTCCCTGTCTCCCTCCTCGGTCACATTGTGCTCTATATATAACTCTCTCTGTCCTGGTCCCTGTCTCTCCCTCTCTCTGTCCCTGTCTCCTCCTCGGTCACATTGTGCTCTATATATATATATATATATATAGCTCTCTCTGTCCTGGTCCCTGTGTCTCTGTCTCTCTGTCCCTGTCTCCCTCCTCGGTCACATTGTGCTCTATATATAACTCTCTCTGTCCTGGTCCCTGTCTCTCCCTCCCTCTGTCCCTGTCTCCCTCCTCGGTCACATTGTGCTCTATATATAACTCTCTCTGTCCTGGTCCCTGTCTCTCCCTCCCTCTGTCCCTGTCTTCCTCCTCGGTCGCATTGTGCTCTATATATAACTCTCTCTGTCCTGGTCCCTGTCTCTCCCTCTCTCTGTCCTGGTCCCTGTCTCCCTCCTCGGTCACATTGTGCTCTATATATAACTCTCTCTGTCCTGGTCCCTGTC
Organism: Lithobates sylvaticus; assembly: GCA_028564925.1. NCBI lineage: Eukaryota > Metazoa > Chordata > Amphibia > Anura > Ranidae > Lithobates > Lithobates sylvaticus. The sequence continues at coordinate 63,748,638 of CM053029.1, forward strand.
TCCCTCCTCGGTCACATTGTGCTCTATATATATAGCTCTCTCTGTCCTGGTCCCTGTGTCTGTCTCTCTGTCCCTGTCTCCCTCCTCAGTCACATTGTGCTCTATATATAACTCTCTCTGTCCTGGTCCCTGTGTCTGTCTCTCTGTCCCTGTCTCCCTCCTCGGTCACATTGTGCTCTATATATATAGCTCTCTCTGTCCTGGTCCCTGTCTCTAGCCTCTCTCTGTCCCTGTCTCCCTCCTCAGTCACATTGTGCTCTATATATATAACTCTCTCTGTCCTGGTCCCTGTCTCTCCCTCGCTCTGTCCTGGTCCCTGTCTCTCCCTCGCTCTGTCCTGGTCCCTGTATCCCTCCTCGGTCACATTGTGCTCTATATATAACTCTCTCTGTCCTGGTCCCTGTCTCTCCCTCTCTCTGTCCCTGTCTCCCTCCTCAGTCACATTGTGCTCTATATATATAACTCTCTCTGTCCTGGTCCCTGTCTCTCCCTCGCTCTGTCCTGGTCCCTGTATCCCTCCTCGGTCACATTGTGCTCTATATATAACTCTCTCTGTCCTGGTCCCTGTCTCTCCCTCTCTCTGTCCCTGTCTTCCTCCTCGGTCACATTGTGCTCCATATATAGCTCTCCCTGTCTCTTGTACTATCTATGTAACCTGATGACACACAGTCTGCAGATACTACAACCATTACCTGGAATTTTATTCGCTGAGGATCACATGCAGACACAGAGCATGGCGTCATCGCCAGGGTACCCTACACTCCCTCTCACCCAGACAAGCTGCAGAGCATCTCATCCAAACCACGCCACAGGACTTTTCATACCTGCAGAACTTCTCACTTATAGATCCGGCAAAATACCTATACATGACACAAAGAATGTCTATACACCTTGCATAATATCTAATCAAAGATATTACAGAATATACCCCCAGCAGAACATTTCTCCAATTCACAGCCTGCAGCAGATCTCATCTCTAACCCCACCATGAGCACTTCACATATACCCTGCAGAATATCTCAACTATAAACCTCAGAGGACATCTTAAATTGTCCTAATTCTGTTCTTGGTATGCCTTTGTTTCAAGGCTTGACCTCTTTAAATAGACATTGTCACCTGAATATTCAGAACAATGACAGTGCCAGGGGCGGACTGACCATTCGGCTACTCGGGAACTTCCCGAGGGCCCCGGACCACTAGGGGGCCCCATCAGGGTTGCCAGCCTCAGTAAAACCAGGGACAGTATGTCAAAATCTGTGGGTTTTTTTTACATCTGTTTCTGAAATGTCTCTTACCGCTATCCTTTTGGTCTAAAAATGCAGAGATTATAGCTTGCCCACCTCTCCAGTATCTTCTCAGCCAATAGAAACATGTCTGTGTATACTGTGTGTACATGTATGTGTATACTGTGTGTGTGTATACTGTGTGGCCCCATAATCTCTGATTGCCCGGGGGCCCCATAATCTCCTATTGCCCGGGGGCCCCATGAGTTGTCAGCCCGCCCCTGAGTGCCTCCTAATTTCCTATCCACCGGCAAGCTATATTCATCTATCCATAGTCCCCCACTGACACCTCACTGCAGGTATCCAGTTTAAAATGGTGTCAGAGTTTACCTGGGCGGATGATGTCACTGCTCCCCCCTTGTGACAGTGATTGCGTACATTCCCACTCCCCCCATGCCAGCCTGAATGCACTTGGGCCAATTAAAGGACAAAGGGCATATGAGGTTGCAGGGAGGCCACAAGAGAGTGCGGATTGGGGAGAATACCGTTGGAGGACATGGCTATCTCTTAAAGGAAATCTGTCATGATTCTTCCAATTTAGTGAGGCAGAAAGTTTACATTTCAAAAGACAGTTCAGCCAAAACTGATATTTCAATTATTAATGAATGCTGGCCAGGTACTCCGTCCACCAGATCCTTAACTCTAAAACTGGATCTTTCAGTAACTCTGCAAACGTTGCATAAATAAATTCTTGACACGTCTCAATATACAGCAACAGTATGATTTTTCATTTTTCAATATCATTTTAATATTGAAAGTCTGCTGGGGAGCCCCAGTCTTTGACTTTGCCGGGGCTGAGAATGATGTCACGAATCTGCTGCATTTTACTACACAGAATCAGCATCACCAACTGTGCAGGACAGGGATTCCTTCTACTGTGCTTACATCATTACAGGACATGCCACTGGAGGAGTGAGACTTCATGGTGCGGGTGGGGGGAGAGTTGGGTTTTCCATCTGCCTGTCTGCAAGATCTCACAATAAACCAATGATATACTAAACCAGGGAGTTGTTTACGTAATGGAAATATTATTTTTGGCCACCTACCCATCCTCATTCTCTTATTCTGACCTTGCCAACCTCCTTCTCTGATAGTCCCTCTCCAATCTCCTTCTCTAATTCTACCTTCTCCATCCTCCTTGTCTGATTCTTCCATCTTCAGCTTCTGACTCTAACTCTATCCTCCCCAGCTTCCTTCTCTGATTCTTCCCTCTCCAGCTTCTTTCTCTGATTCTACCCTTTCCAGTCTCCTTCTCTGATTCTACCATCTCCAGCTTTCTTCTCTTTTTCTACCCTCTCCAGCATCCTTTTCTCATTATACCCTCTCCAGCCTCCTCCTTTGATGGTACTTTTTCCAACTGCCTTCTCTAATTCTACCCCCCAGCTTCCTCATCTAATTCTACCCCCCAGCTTCCTCATCTAATTCTACCCCCCAGCTTCCTCATCTAATTCTACCCCCCAGCTTCCTCATCTAATTCTACCCCCCAGCTCCCTTCTCTAATTTTACCCTCTCCAGCTTTCTTCTCTGATTCTACCTTCTACAGTCTCATTCCCTGATTCTACGATCTCCATATTCTTTCTCTTATTCTACCCTATCCAGCTTCCTTCTCTGATTATACCATCTCCAGCCTCCTTTTTAATGCTACCCTACCCAACTTCCTTCTCTAATTATATTCTCTCCAGCTTCCTTCTCTGCTTCTACACTCTCTATCTTTCTTCTCTGATTCTACCCTCTCCGGCTTCTTTCTCAGATTCTACCCTCTCCAGCCTCCTTCTTTAATTCTACCCCCTCCAACTTCCATCTCTAATTCTACCCTCTCCAGGTTTCTTCTCTCATTCTGTCCTTCATAGCTTCCTTCTCTTTTTCTACCCTCTCCAGCTTCCTTCTCTGATTCTACCCTCTCCAGCTTCTCTCTCTCAATTATACCCTCTCCAGCCTCCTCCTTTGATGGTACTTTTTCCAACTGCCTTCTCTAATTCTATCCTCTAGCTTCTTTCTCTAATTCTACCCTCTCCAGCTTCCTTCTCTAATTCTACCTTCACCAGTCTCCTTCCCTGATTCTACCATCTCCAGCTTCCCCTCTCCAATTTCCTTTTCTGATTCTACCCTCTCCAGCTTTCTTCTCTGGTTCTACCATCTCTAGCTTCCTTCTCTGTTTCTGCTCTCTCCAGCCTCTTTCTCTGTTTCTGTCCTCCCTAGTGCTCTTCTTGCTTGTGGATTGTGCCCCAGAAAGTTCAAACACCATACTCACCTACAGTAGTTAGGGGTCGAGGGAAACTCAGTAACTCTGCAAACGTTGCATAAATAAATTCTTGACACGTCTCAATATACAGCAACAGTATGATTTTTCATTTTTCAATATCATTTTAATATTGAAAGTCTGCTGGGGAGCCCCAGTCTTTGACTTTGCCGGGGCTGAGAATGATGTCACGAATCTGCTGCATTTTACTACACAGAATCAGCATCACCAACTGTGCAGGACAGGGATTCCTTCTACTGTGCTTACATCATTACAGGACATGCCACTGGAGGAGTGAGACTTCATGGTGCGGGTGGGGGGAGAGTTGGGTTTTCCATCTGCCTGTCTGCAAGATCTCACAATAAACCAATGATATACTAAACCAGGGAGTTGTTTACGTAATGGAAATATTATTTTTCTCTAATTCTACCTTCTCCATCCTCCTTGTCTGATTCTTCCATCTTCAGCTTCTGACTCTAACTCTATCCTCCCCACTCCCTCTCCAATCTCCTTCTCTAATTCTACCATCTCCAGCTTTCTTCTCTTTTTCTACCCTCTCCAGCATCCTTTTCTCATTATACCCTCTCCCAGCTTCCTTCTCTGATTCTTCCCTCTCCAGCTTCTTTCTCTGATTCTACCCTTTCCAGTCTCCTTCTCTGATTCTACCATCTCCAGCTTTCTTCTCTTTTCTCTACCCTCTCCAGCATCCTTTTCTCATTATACCCTCTCCAGCCTCCTCCTCTTGATGGTACTTTTTCCAACTGCCTTCTCTAATTCTACCCCCCAGCTTCCTCATCTAATTCTACCCCCCAGCTTCCTCATCTAATTCTACCCCCCAGCTTCCTCATCTAATTCTACCCCCCAGCTTCCTCATCTAATTCTACCCCCCAGCTCCCTTCTCTAATTTTACCCTCTCCAGCTTTCTTCTCTGATTCTACCTTCTACAGTCTCATTCCCTGATTCTACGATCTCCATATTCTTTCTCTTATTCTACCCTATCCAGCTTCCTTCTCTGATTATACCATCTCCAGCCTCCTTTTTAATGCTACCCTACCCAACTTCCTTCTCTAATTATACCCTCTCCAGCTTCCTTCTCTGCTTCTACACTCTCTATCTTTCTTCTCTGATTCTACCCTCTCCGGCTTCTTTCTCAGATTCTACCCTCTCCAGCCTCCTTCTTTAATTCTACCCCCTCCAACTTCCATCTCTAATTCTACCCTCTCCAGGTTTCTTCTCTCATTCTGTCCTTCATAGCTTCCTTCTCTTTTTCTACCCTCTCCAGCTTCCTTCTCTGATTCTACCCTCTCCAGCTTCTCTCTCTCAATTATACCCTCTCCAGCCTCCTCCTTTGATGGTACTTTTTCCAACTGCCTTCTCTAATTCTATCCTCTAGCTTCTTTCTCTAATTCTACCCTCTCCAGCTTCCTTCTCTAATTCTACCTTCACCAGTCTCCTTCCCTGATTCTACCATCTCCAGCTTCCCCTCTCCAATTTCCTTTTCTGATTCTACCCTCTCCAGCTTTCTTCTCTGGTTCTACCATCTCTAGCTTCCTTCTCTGTTTCTGCTCTCTCCAGCCTCTTTCTCTGTTTCTGTCCTCCCTAGTGCTCTTCTTGCTTGTGGATTGTGCCCCAGAAAGTTCAAACACCATACTCACCTACAGTAGTTAGGGGTCGAGGGAAGGGGTTTAGGCCCCAGCTGCTCTCCCCGAACACTGCAGTGCCTTTGAACAGGCAGGGGGCAAATCCCACATATTTCTGAAAGAGGAGTTGCAGCTTCCAGCCCCAGGAGCCCGGAGTAAAGCGAACCTGTTCATAGATGTCATTCTCTCCGAAGCAATACACCGGCACAAGGTCTGCCCTGCAGGAAATGAGAGATGCAGTTATACAGTGTGATCTCATTAAAGAGCATTCATAGCAAAATGTTTTTACTTTAACTTTGGATTGAGGAAGAATGTTTGGAAACCCTATCAGGTTTTTTATTTATTTTTTGCTATTGTTGCCACATTGGGGAGATTTCCCTTTACTTCCTGTTCCAGAAACACAACAGCAAATGAGAGAAAATCTCTCCAAAATAAGGGGATGTAGCCCAGTACTTGGCTATGATGAACATGTTATGACAGCTTGGAGGGGCTCTTTACACTGTCTCTGAACTGATGTGCCTTCTGCCAACAGGGAGACGGGAAGTCAAGGAGCTCCATAGACTTGTATGTTGGCCGCAGTGGAACGTGAAAATGACTTTTAGGAAGGTAACCATACTCTATTGACCATTGAACTGCATTTTCCAGAGGGAGATTGTCAGGAGGACGTGAAAGAGCTGCATTTTCTCAGGCTATAGAGGACACAGCTTCCTCTTGCTATGAGGGAGCTTGGAGAGTGCACATCGCTGTCCAGTGTGCACCATCACTGCTGCATAATGGCAGCCTGAGCAGGATCTGGAGTGCTGATTCCAGATGTGCCAACAGCCAGAGTCACCTAAGTGCAGAGCAGAGAGTAGACTAATCAATGTTTATAACCAGATGGTGAGCTGCAATAGCACTGGGACTGGTGAGCTGCTGCTGTGGGGATTTACTATCTGCTGCTAGAGAGACTGAGCCCCTTAGGAACTGATCATATAATGATCTAGTAGGCTTATTCTGGCCTGCAGGCTTGACCGAGACTATTCTCATGTGCACCAACAGTACAACTGGGCCCCGGATAACCATCTGAAGAGTTAGGACTAAAGACTATCCCTTTACAGCTGCTACACAGAGACCTTCACGTATTGCTTATGCTAAGAAGTACCCCTCAGGGGACATTGCCTATATCCTTGCCCTTTTTTCTACAGTGCACCCAAACTACTTATAGTATTATTGTTCACATTGCAGTTAATGCTTATATGCACTGTTTATTGCTGATTTTGCTGATTCATGAGTTAATCCCAGTCTAAAGCCCCATACACACGGTCGGATTTTCCGATGGATTCTGTCCTATCGGACAATGTTGTCGGAAATTCCGACCGTGTGTAGGCACCATCGGACATTTTCCATTGGATTGTCCGATGGACAAAGTTGTATCTCCTGCTCTAAAAATTTTCCGACAACAAAGTCCGATCACACCAATTCCGATCGTGTGTAGCGAATTCCGACAGACAAAGTGCCACGCATGCTCAGATCACATTACAAGACCAAAGCTATTGGCTACTAGCCTCTACGTAGTCCCGTCGTAGGCAACAAACGTCACCACGTTCAGAATGATCGGATTTTCCGACAACTTTGTCCGACCGTGTGTACGCAACACCAGTGTCGGACTAAATCCGTCGGAAAAAATCCGATGGATTTGGTGGTCGGATTTTCCGACCGTGTGTATGGGGCTTAATGGTAGAGGACTCTATTCTACGTTACCTTGGCATAATGATTATACTGTCTAGCGGACTGAGTCTGAACCTACCTTCTGTGTGTTAATTTATGCTCAAACCACCCTTTACTCTAACCCATATAAATACATTGAGTTAATTTACTGCTAAACAGTCTTTTGTCTATTTTCTGGTACTAATTCACAGTCAAGTTAAAAGTATTTATACTCGTGTTCTTTTCAGTGTTTACAGTAACTTTCATTCAATCAAGTGTGTCAGAGGGGCAAGTGGCAAGTGACTCCTTTGGGGGTAGCACTACAGGGAAATCCCCTCTTAGGGCCTTTTCACATTACGTGGGTGCACGCACATTCCTGTGGATTGCAGTGGATTCTAAATGGCAGAACCAGGACAGGTTCATCCAGGGCCCAGGCCAATGCTAATGCATGACATTGAATGGGTGTGCCAGCCTGCACCCATTCTCTGCCCCCTTGCCGTAGCTGCCCATGGTTAGCATGGAGTGAGCACTGTTTTCTAGCAGTTTGAGGGAAGTTGCACATGCACAGTGTGAAGCATCAAGTCGTGGCCCACTGATTGCCAACCAATTACCGGAAGTGTGCTGAGAGGGGGCGTTCCTGGCTACTGCACGGCCAGGTCAGCTGTCCTTTCTGTCTGGGCCCTGCTGAATGACACCCAAATGCACAACAGAGGTGCTTTGCAGTATGGCGTGCTGTCAAAAAAATGTGCAGGTTTCATTTCTGGGCCACTTAGATGTGTGCCAGTCCATTTATTATTAATGGGCTGCCTAATGAAGCTGCACACATACTGTAAACCTATGAAAAAAAATGTATGTGCTTTAATGCACCATAACTCAATAGTTAGGTTTTAATCTATCCTTACACAGCTGTTACCAGAAGAGGTGAGAGTTAAATTACCACTTTGAGCTTTCTACTATGCAGTAAATAGCAGGTCACAATATGTAACCTATCAGTAAATGTTTGTAGTGCTCTTCCTCTAAGGGTGGTGGTGTGGCAGGTCAACATTTACCTTTCAAGGTTGGATCCTTGGTGTATAGTTTGGTGAAAAACAGTTGGGCACTTTAGTCTTTTTACAATTTGTCGATGAACTAAATTCTAGAAGACAGGGTTGGGGTACACAGTACCCAAAAAGAACACAGGTGTTTAATAGCTGACCCTCTAATATCAGCCTCTTGGCAGTATTTGCCCTTTTTATAACAGTCAGATCTGTATATGTCCCTGTAGTAGCAGGCAATTAGCATTATTATGAAAGGTAAATCAGTGCAGGGCCGGCATGACAGGGGTTAATGGGGCTTGTATGGTGAGGAAAGGGGGTGGTCCGGTTGGCTGGGGATGGAAGTGCAGAGTGGAGGGGGAGGAGCCGGGAAGTGTATCTGTCAGAACGGAAGGGGAGGCACCATTTAGCACGAGGAGAGATGGTAAGGAATTTCCCTCCCACCCACCCTACAATTAAGTGGATATGGTGGGGGTATGCACCAACACAGGTGGTTGGTTGCGGCAAGGTCCTTTTTTGGGTCAGATGGGCACAGCAAAAAGACATGGTGTAGGGACACGTCTGAGGGACGGCTCCCAGTTGGTATACGGGTACCTGCTAGTTGTCTCTGAGTTGAGGATTCCACGACTGGAGGCCAAAAAGTCACTAGCAGGTACAGTTATGGGTTATGCCTATGGGGGACCTTGCGCTTCAATTTGTGATAAAACTTGATATATATTAAAAAGGTTTATTATGTTAATTATTATGTTAATTATTTTATATTTTGTTAATAAAATGGCTGCTATGGCCAATTTACCCCATTTCAGTGTCGTATGGTCATTAGTGAGGAGTGGGGGGGTAATGGGATAGCAGGCACAAGCCAAAGTTAATGCCATAGTCAAGATATTTCACTTTCTCATATCAATTTAGCTCTTGACACTTTGATAGCAGCCATAGGAACCTTGATTTATGAGAAGTAAATGTTTCATGTAGGTTCCAGGGGCAGTTGCACCTCTTCAGCACTGAAGATTCCGTTACAGATGCCCCATTATGTCTACTATTGTGCTGCCCAGGATCCCTCGGGATATGCCCTCCAGCAGGGCAGCTGAAATTCCCTGAGCCTCTAGCACAAGCCCCAAGTTGTGGCAAGGTCCAGGAGAGAAAAAAACACTCTAGAAAGTGTGCACCAAACATTCATCAACTTTCCACTGCTCTACCACTGAACCAAAATCTTGGGTGATTGGCTAGGGTGGGTAGATATTCGTAACTCAGTTAGCCCTCGTTTACATGTGCAGTAGAGTTTACCGCCCCCCTAAAAAACTTTTCAGAGTGGCTTGGAGGCAATATGTCACCTGCTGACCTTGCTTTAACCATTGAAAATTCACACCGTGGCGCAACTGCATGGATCATGCAATGGTGGCATAGTCTCATTCACTTGAATAGGTCACGTATGGTAGCGTTGGAAAGATTTTATTACACCATGGCACACCAAAACATGGATCAACGCGGTCTCTTTTTATTGCCCCTCACTGTCAGTGTGAGCAAGGCCTTATTATTACCTACCACACTAACTACCGAAAGCATCTTAACAGAAGCAGGCAGAAGCAATTAACACAGGGATACGCTACATGTTGGTAGTTATACCACAATACAAGATCATTACTGCCACCGGTCAGAACAGGTCCATGTGCCCTTGTTTCTTTTGGTTCCTGATTGCCCCAGAGGAGCATCATTTGGTGATGTAACCTACCCATTCTCCAAGGCCAGTCGGACAAATCCCTTCCTGCCCCCCAGTGTGATGACATGTTGTCCTGGACTACTTTGCAGGGACTCCGCTGCTCCTCCCACCACAATAAATAGTGCATTCCCAGTGCCGCAGCTGGTGAGGATGTATTTCAGGCTGTCCTTATTTACAGGAGCGCATCCTAGGAAAGAAGGTAGAGGAAAAGGTAATAGGACATAAGAAAAAGACTTTACTAGATTAAAGCCTAATGCCGCGTACACACGGCCAGACTTTCCGGCAGAAAAAGTCAGATGGGAGCTTTTCATCGGACATTCCAACCGTGTGTATGCCCCATTGGACTTTTTCTGCCGGCATTTCCGATGGACTTAGATATAGAACATGTTCTAAATCATTCCGTCGGAAATGCAGATGGAGCTTAGTTCGTTGGCAAGTCCAACCGTGTGTACGGGGCATTAGGCTCCATTCACACCTGAGCAATCTGCAGAGACTGCTGCAGCTCGTTTTTTCTAGCTTTTTTTTTTTTAGAGGAGCGTTTTTGGAGCGGCACCAGAGAAGCTTATGTACCAAATCTTGGCACAGAGCTAAGAGCGTTTACAGTTTCGATTTTTGTCGCATGTTTTGTCTCTCAACGATCGCCGCAAAATCACCCTGCATTGGGGGTGCCATAAAGAAATAATTCTGGAATTGCGGGCAGAATCGCAGCAATTCCGCCCATGGTCCAGATCGCTCAGGTGTGAACGGAGCCTAACTCAAGACAATAGTTAATGTAGATAGGACGTTCACTTGTAAAGCGTTAAGCAACCTCCAAAATACTTCAAATAAAACATAAAAGGAACAACTTAAAGCAGGACTTATCTCCCAAAAGAAGAAAACACAGCATTACAGATACATAGGGAAAAAAGCAACATGGAAGAAGAGGTGAGTACGGCTTTAATAAAGAAAATCCTACACAAAATAAGTATATACCTGCTAACTGGTGCAGAAATAATATACTGGTACCTCTATTAAAATAATCATACTAAAAACATTCAGGGCTCTTGCGCATGGTCAAATAAAAAATACCATGTGTTTAGGCATTCGGGCATTTTTTTTTTTTTTTTAATAGACCTAAATGCAGTCCATTGTTTTTAAAGCGGTAGTAGTCTATGGAAAAAAAAGAAAAAGTTTCCCCCTGCAAGGTAATATCATAATTTGCTAGTATGCCGTTCCTTCAGAGCGCATGCACCAGTGAAGTAACCAGCTGCTACTCATTAGAATATCTCGTAAACGGTGTACGTTTAGGAGATATTTATTTTACCTACAGGTAAGCTTTATTATAAGTGTAGCAAGGTCCCAGGCCTCCTTCAGTCTAATGAGAACCTCCAGGGCCAGAGATAGCTGACATCCTTCTGTATATGGTGGGTTGCAAGACGGTGGGTGTAATGCAAGGTAGATTCGTGGGCACCAGCAATCTAAGAACTTTGGGAGAGAGAGTTAGGGCCAGGACACTCTTAAGAAATTGCAACTTTAATTGTCAGACTCTGAGACTTCTACAGGAGGACAGCCATGCAGGGAAAGGCATCCAGCAAGACGCCACATCTGTATGTGCAGGAATGCTGTCTCCTATGGCAACAGTCTTTAACAGTTCCTAACACATAGTGTAATGCCCTGTACACATGATCGGACATTCCGACCACAAAATCCGGATTTTGCCCGAAACTTGTCTTGCATACACACGGTCGCACAAAGTTGTCGGAAAATCTGATCGTTCAGAACGAGGTGACGTACAACACGTACGACGGGACTACGTAGAGGCCAGTAGCCAATAGCTTTCGTCTCCAAATTTCTTCTGAGCATGTGTGGCCCTTTGTGCGTCGGAATTCTCTACACACGATGGGAAAAAGTCTAATCGGATTTTGTTGTCGGAAAATTTTAGTTCCTGCTCTCAAATCTTTTCCGTCACAAATTCCCTGACGGAAAAAGTCCGCTAGAGAGCACACAAGATCGGATTTTCCGACAACATAATCCGATCAGACTATTTCCATCGGAATATCGGACCGTGTGTATGGGGCACAACAGTTCCTTCACTTCCACTACAATTGTAGTTCTTCAGCCCACTGAGCTCCCAGTCTCCCACTAGACTAGATGATTCACTGCCACTGAATCCCTTGAGCTCCTTCAATCACCCCCGCTTCTCTGCTGGGTCCCTAGCTTGGCACTCTAGATACTTCTCAAGCTTCACCCCACTGGCCTGCTCGGTCTCTGGCTTGACACACAAGGCTGCTCTGCAAGCGTCACCTCCGCTGGCTGGGTCCCTGGCTTGATACCCGCTGAAGTTTCCCGATTCCTCACCATCCCCGGTTGGTGAGAATACTACTCCGGTACTTGCTTCAGCTACTCACTGTGGTCCCTGGTAATAAGTTGGTTGGATCCTTAGTGGCTTCCCCTCTACCTCCGACCACGATAGGTTCTTCAGCCGGCAGAACCGTCACTTCTGGTTGGACAGCAAGCCGCAATCCCAACCCTGCAGTGCTCTCTTGCTTCTGGATAAGCCCTCAGACAGCCTAGCAGCCAGGTGTGCCCAGGATAGGTGTGTAAACCTTTAAGTGTGGCTTAAACGCTTATATTCTGTCTAATTTATTAAAGGTGTAATTATGCTATTTTTGCACCAGTTTGCAAGAGGATACTTATTTTTTTGTAAGAGTTTCTTTTTGAAATTGGGGTATTTTAAAGATCAGGGTCTCTGGGTCTGACAGAGCTTTTTTTTTATTTAATGTTTTTTTTTCTTAAGTTATTATAAGGAAAGATTAAAGCTTTTTTTTTTGCTGTCTGTGTCTCAGCACAGAACACACACAATTTTATTTTTTTAGTAAAGTCTTAAGGTTAAGATTCCATTCATTTCTGTCATGGGCTCAGGACACGAGGGCCAATCTTCCTATTGGGGTCAATTTAACCACTTTAGCTCCGGAAAATTTGGCTGCTCAATGACCAGGCAATTTTTTGCGATACGGCACTGCTTTAACTGACAATTGCGTGGTCATACGACGCTGTACCCAAACAAAATTTTGTGGGAAATAGAGCTTTCTTTTGGTGATATTTGATCACCTCTGCGGTTTTTATTTTTTGCGCTATAAACAAAAGAAGAGCGACAATTTAAAAAATAAAACACAATTTCTTTTACTTTTTGCTATAATAAATATCCCACATTTTTTTTCAAAAAAAATAATTTTTTCCTCAGTTTAGGCCGATATGTATTCTTCTACATATTTTTGGTAAAAAAGAAAAATGCGTATAGTGAATGGTTTGCGCAAAAGTTATAGTGTCTACAAAATAGGGGATAGATTTATGGCTTTATTTTTATTATTTATTTTTTTACTAGTAATGGCGGCAATCTGCGATTTTTATTGAGACTTCGATATTGCGGCAGACAAATTGGAAACTTTTGACACATTTTTGGGACCATTGACAATTATTCAGCGATCACTGCTATAAAAATGCACTGATTACTGTGTAAATGTCACTGGCAGGGAAGGAATTAACACTAGGGGGCGATCAAGGGGTTAACTGTGTTCCCTAGTGTGTTTTCTAACTGTAGGGGGGATGGGACTGTCTAGGAGGAGAGAGAGATCATTTTTTCATACTTAGTATGAACACACGATCTGTCTCTACTCCCCTTAAAGAATCGGGATTTCTGTATTTACACACACAGATCCCGGTTCTCGCTCTGTCACGAGCGATCATTGCGCCCGCCGGTCACTCGCATCGGCTCCGGGTACACTCCTAGTGGCCAAAAGGAAAAGCAACGTAAGGTGATGTTGATTTGCCCAGCCAAGCCAACCAGTAAAACTGCGGCGGCTGGTCCAGAAGTGGTTAATGAAAAAGTGAATGATTTCCAAAATGACCAGTACCTTATTACAAGATCATTAAAATCAAAAATGTATCCTGATCACTGTATGAAATTAATTCCATTTTTTTTTTATATATCTTTTGTGAAAGTGGCCTACCGTACCGGCTCAGGTGAATTGACTGCATGCACTTAACAAATAAAAGCAGCAAATAATACAAAGTTATTATTTAATTTAATCAAAAAACGTACCGGCTGACATGACATAATCACGGTAAATGGGAAGTCTGAATAAGCCCGCGAGGACTGCCAGATAAGGACGGACACCTGGATACAGCTCGGAGAAGCCGGTGGCATCAGTACCAAAGTTGCAAAATGAGGAAGTAGAGAAAATGCCATGGGGGTGACAACCAAGGACGTAATTCCTGTCGGGGCTGAGTGGAGAAGCCGGCACCAGCTGTTAAGATTCAAAAGATACCAATAAACAATAATAATATTAAACATGATGTGAACTGTCTAATACAGTGGTGGCCATCGTTCTTGAAATGGGGGGACTCAATTGGGGCCCTCAACTTCACCAAAGGACTGCACATACAATATTAGTGAATATTCAGTGTCAGAGAGAGCAGACATACAACAGAATATAGTCAAAGCCTCTGGGCATGATACAGGAGATGGTCAGACTGCAGACAGGTTCACCACTAGACATGTGCAATTCGTTTATTTTTTTTTCGTTATATTCGTTCATTCGTTATCGTACGAATGAACGAACGATTCGCTAAAAATTTTAACAAATCGTTCGAATCGAACGAATCCGAAAACAACGAAAATCCGAAAAAAACTAATTAGAAACAACGAATCTACGAAAGAAGAAAATCCCAAAAAACTAAAACAGGAACAACGAAAATCAAAATGAACGAAAAAATTCATACATTCGTAACTTTTTTTTTTTGTGTTGAATTGGTAATTTTCCGCGTCCCTTACAATGGCGCTGCTTAACGTGCTTCGAATGGATTGAACGAAAAAATTTGTACATTGATAACTTTTCTTTTTTTTTTTTCGATTCGTAATTTTCCATGTCTCTTACAATGGCGCTGCTTAACGTGCTTCGAATGGATTGAACGAAAAAATTCGTACATTCGTAACTTTTTTTTTCGATTCGTAATTTTCCTTGTCTCTTAAAATGTAATAATAGCATACACATTACATAAAATTATGAATTATGCTCCGATTACGAATCTACGAATGTTACGAATTTTACAAAAGTACAAATAAATACGAATGCGTTCGAATTTCGAATAAACGAAAATTAAACTAACGGAAAAACGACTCAACGAAAAAATAACTCTTACGAAAATAGGAATCGTTACGAATACGAACACCGACGACTTACGAATTTACGAATCGTTACGAATCAACGGAAACGAAAAAAAACAAAACGAAAAAAAAAACGAATTTTTCTGTTATGCACATGTCTATTCACCACTGTGCTGCCTCTTTCTCTGTCCAGTAACAGACTGGGAATGGTGTAGAATGACCCGGGCTCAGAGAAATTGTGATGAATGACACTGGTCATCAGACTGAGGACATATAGCAGCAGAAAAAGGGACTGCATGGGAAATCTCTGTATTACTGCATTTGCTTTTATCTTGTTAGGTTGGATGGATTTCTTCTTGACACGACATCAAGTTGATGGATAGTTTTTCTCCAGAATTGTTTGTCTTCTGTTTGGGTCTTGAGTCTTCACAATGGTATGTTCCTACTTTCTGTGAATATCATGCAACCATCCTATTGATGGTCATCTTCTTTTCCAAGCAGAATAATGTTTTTTCCAATTTTGTTGTAATCAGTTCTTCTCATAATGTGTCCATAACATGACTTCAGTCAAGACTTTAGTCATTTGGGCTTCTAGTGAAACATTGAGCTTGGTTTGTTGAAGGATCTATAGAATATGTCACCAACACCAACGTTCAGAGGCATCCACACTTTTCCAGTCTTGTTTCTTTATTGTTCAGCCTTCTCATTCATACAGTGATAGAAAATACATTAGCCTGGACAATTATGAGCTCTGTTCTTGTAGGCACATCAGTACCTTTAGAATATCTCTTCTAGAGCTTTCAAGATCTTTTATAGATCTTTTATCCTTGCTCTTCTAAGTGCCAGTCTATGTCACATTTCTTGATTTCTGGGTCCTGTGTAAAAATTGTTTCATAGAGGCATAAACTGTCTACTTCTGCTATGTCTTCAACATTAACAGAAGTTTTCATAACCTTAGTTAGTCTTGTTTTCATAACTGTCTTTGTACAGTATATTTAACTGAAACAAGATAATTCCCATAGAACTTGGTTCCACCTTATTCACATAGTACTTGGTTCCACCTTCTGAACCCAAAGCAGGCTATAAACCTATACAATAACATGGCAATGTATAAATAATTAATGTAAGAGAAGCCAAAGACCAGATTTACCTGTAGCGCACTCCTAGTTGGGTGCTAGCTAGGTTAGGTAAATGTGGCTCTTTAACTCCTCTGTAATCAGTGGAGCAGCATTTGATTGTTTTGGTCCACTCTGAGTTTCACTGGTTATGGGTTTGACTGCTTTCCCCTGTTTTCTGGAGAGTTCTGGAAATTAGTGGGCTGGGAGAGTCAAATCTACAAGTTGAATATTTATGTGGTCCTGGCCAATCCTTGGGGGAGGGTGTCCAGTCAGGGCATTAATAGTTTGAGGCCTAGAGTAGAGGGGTTCTTTCCCAGAAGTTCCCAGCCCTTAGGGCTTCTGCCCTTCTGGGCAGTCCAGCTGTACTTCTTCATTTGCTCATCAAGGTCCCAGCTGTATTAGCTGTGGGGCCTAATCTACTGAATTTTTGCTGGAGCTGACTGAGGGATTTACCTAGGGATCTGGTCTGAAGAGCCCACAGGAGACATGTCTGGCTGATATTAAAAGGAGGCATCCAACTATCCAGAGACATTTGCAAGTACAGACAGTGTGCAAGATCCCAGTGACTGTGTGCTACTTCTATCCCTCATACATGAGTGCCAGCCTGTGTTGAAAGGTGGACATTCCTTACAGTGCCCCTGTGTAGTTCAGCCCATTATTTGCTGCTGAGTGTCCTTATGTTACTACTTTGCCCTACATGAGTATTAGACATGTGCAATTAGTTTTGTTTTATTTCGTTTTTCGTTTTTTTTTCATTATTTTCGTTCATTCGTTATCGTACGAATGAACGAACGATTCGCTAAAAATTTTAACGAATAACGAATCGTTCGAATCGAACGAATCCGATTAACGAATCGTTCGAATCGAACAAATCCGAAAAACAACGAAAATCCGAAAAAAACTAATTAGAAACAACGAATCTACGAAAGAAGAAAATCCGAAAAACGAAAACAGGAACAACGAAAATCAAAATGAACGAAAAAATTAGTACATTCGTAACTTTTTTTTTTTGTTGAATTGGTAATTTTCCGTGTCCCTTACAATGGCGCTGCTTAACATGCCTCGAATGGATTGAACGAAAATATTCGTACATTCGTAACTTTTTTTTTTTTTTTTTCGATTCGTAATTTTCCGTGTCTCTTACAATGGTAAGGTTAACGTGCTTCGAATGGATTGAACGAAAAAATTCGTACATTCGTAACTTTTTTTTTTATTTTTTTCCATTCGTAATTTTCCGTGTCTCTTACAATGGCGCTGCTTAACGTGCTTCGAATGGATTGAACGAAAAAATTCGTACATTCGTAACTTTTTTTTTCGATTCGTAATTTTCCGTGTCTCTTAAAATGTAATAATAGCATACACATTACATAAAATTATGAATTATGCTCCGATTACGAATCTACGAATGTTACGAATGTACGAATAAATACGAATGCGTCCGAATTTCGAATAAACGAATAAACTAAAATTAAACTAACGGAAAAATGAATCAACGAAAAAATAACTCTAACGAAAATACGAATCGTTACGAATACGAACACCGACGACTTACGAATTTACGAATCGTTACGAATACGAACACCGACTACGTACGAATTTACGTATCGTTACGAATACGAACACCGACGACGTACGAATTTACGAATCGTTACGAATCAACGGAAACGAAAAAAACGAAACGAAAATAAACAAATTTTTTTGTTGTGCACATGTCTAATGAGTATCCCACCGTTACCCTGAACCCATCCAAGTTCAAGTTTAATAAAACCTAACCCTAAACTATTTATTGAGCCAGAAGAGTGAATGAGACTGTGTGCTTGGCTGTGAATACTGTAGTTTGGGAAAGAACTTTGGGACCATTCATTGGGCCCTTTTGGGGGTGAGCACTACATACCCACGTGGATTGTGGCACAGACCTTTCTTCAAAGCCCCAATAAAGTAAAAAATGGCAAAGTCTAAGAATCAAAACTAAAGAACCAAAATTCAAAGATCACCTAAAACATACATTGGGAATTTTAGCAAAAGTTAGTTGTTTAAACATACAAATGTTATTAAATAAATACCTTGATTGGGAAATAGTCTCTAAAATGCTTCCACACTGTCCAATTCCTTACCCACTGCACTCTGCGACCACCTGCCAGGAGACAAACAAGACCCAGTGAGTCCTGTGTCCTAAATAATATGAGAATATCATATGAGTATGTCTAAGAGCATCAAAAAATATATCAAAGACTGTTACCTCGAGATGGAGTGTCCCAGTCAATTAACAGCCAGGAGAAATAGACCACTGAAATCAGCCAAAATGAGGTGAAGAGGAGATAGATGAGCAGCAAGGTGAAAAATGTTCCTGGGTGGAGACAGAAAAGCAGAAAATGAACTGCACTGTAAAAATTGAGTTTTCTTTTAAATTAAAACTGATCATACACCAGTGGAACTTGTTTGAAAATTTCCATTTTCTGAATTTTTGTTCAATTTTCTAATGGTTAGCGGGGTCAAATTGACCGTTTTTTTTTTTTTAAACAAAATTCTAACTATGAATATGTTTTTTTGTCTGGGAATAATATAATGAAATCTGTTTAATATGCCTGGGAATTCATTAAAGTAGCAGGTCTGGATGAAATGGCAAGGGCTTTTGAACAAACTGAGTGGGCTCGATGTCAAGAAAGAATGTTCGGGTGAACAATTTTTTCTGAATTTCGGTATGAGTGTTTGAATAAAAATCTAACCATGTATGGAAAGTTTCATTGTGGGACCTTGGGCGTTCTATACCTGTAATAAAAAAATAGATTTTTCTGAGCCTCTCTTACCTCTAGGAGGGTGCTACACAGTGGCGGTGCGTCCATAAGGGCACGCAGGCGCCTCCCCCTCTCTCCAGCCACCCCCTCTATCACTAATAGATAGATTCATGCATTGCAACCCCCTATTCAGGTACCCGGCCCCTTTTCAGCACCGGGCGCCTGAATTACAGCGGCGGGGGGTGTTTTTGAAGCAACTGATTAGCGCCAATGACGCTAATAGGCGTCAAAAAACTTAAACCATGAGCACCATGCTTGGCGCTTGCAGTTCACCCAGCTGTGTTAGAAAAGTGTATGAGCTGTCTGGGGGATAATTCCCCCAGCCAGCCGGAGTAGTTTCTCTTAGTGTGGTCGTGGCAGCCGCACCAGACATATGGGTTATTCAGGAAACAGTATGGAAGCTCCTTCCTGGTGTTGCACATGGGTAGTTTGGCTTTCACACGCAACCGCATCTGCAAACCATAAAGTGCAATACTGGGGGAAGAGCTACACGGCAAAGCTAGTACATCATCTAACCCTATTTGTTACATGTCACTGTTTTTTACTATAAGCAATGTCAATATTATTCTGTGATTGTAATGCTGTACCATTTTGAAAATTAAATAAAGGAATTACAAAAAAAAAAAAAAAAAAAAAGAAAAGTGTATGAATATTTGCTTTCCTAACACTGAACCGCCTCTCCACCAATCAGGTGCTCGGGTCTGTTACCCGTCACCTGATTGGACGAAACAACAGGCGCTGTGATTGGACACCTATCAGGCATCTAATCATAGGAGAGGATGGGAGGAGAGGACGGGAGAAGACATTAAGGACATGGAGGAACATGGAGGAGCATGGAGGACACCGCTCGCCGCCGGGTTGGGGGGCACAGTGGCAGCATTCGTTGGGCACAGTGGGAGCATTTGATGGGAACATTTGATGGGAACAGTGGGAGCATTTGATGGGCACGGTGGGAGCATTTGATGGCACAGTGGCAGCATTTGATGGGCACAATGGCAGCGTTTGATGGGCACAGTAGGAGCATTTGATGGGCACAGTGGCAGCGTTTGATGGGCACAGTGGCAGCGTTTGATGGGCAATTGACTGCAAGGCTGCAATTGATGTTTTTTTGCGCCCCCCCAAAAAAAAAATTTGAGCACCAGCCGCCACTGGTGTTACACTAGTATGCCTTGCAAAGCAGCAGCACCACAAGGATAAAGAATGTGACTGATGAGAATGACTACACAAGGTTATGGACATTACCTGTTACTGGTCAACCCTGTGCTGCCTTCTGTATGACATTCACTGCCACTAACCTATAAGAGGAACTTCAGCAAAGAAGATGCTGTGGGTGAGGGACAGTATGGGCTGGAGGAAGAAGACACAAACTACTCAATGAATGTATATACAGTAGCTCTGAGGAAGAATTGGTGTTGTTAACTAAAAAGAAGCCCAATATGTAAACTACATTTTTGGCTCCTCTGTAAACATTGGAGCGGTGTGTGATTATTTTTGGCTGCTCTGGGAGAATACTTCTCCCTGCCTTCTCGTGGATTCTAGAATGTAGTGTGCTGAAAGAGGCAGATGCCCTGGTCTGAATATTTATGTGGTCTCAGCCAATCCCTGGTGGAGAATGCTCAGTCAGTGGCTGAGGAGGGCATAAAATGTTTTCGGTCTGGAGCAGCAGGGTTCTTGTCCAGAAGGTGAAGATCCCAGCGAGAAGGGCTGCTGCCCTTCTGGGCAGTTTAGCTGAAGTTTGCAGGAGTTCATCAAAGCCCCGGCTTAGTGGGACCCGGGGGACCTATTCTCTGGATGCAGTTGGAGCCAAATCAAGGGCGTTTGCTCAGAATCTGTCCTGAAGATGACAGGAGAAGTGTCTGGCCAATATTGGATGGAGGTATCCAAGTATCCAGAGACGTTGTGAGTGGAGGCCTGGAAGTAAGATCCAAGGGACTGTTTGCTGCTATAACCACTTAAGCGACTGCTCCAGTGTTGCTGAACTGGGACTTGTCCTTGCTTGGAGTCCTAGTGTTGGTTGTTTTCCTATTATCTGCCAAGAGGGGGATTGCCCAGAAGAGAGTAGACAGGGCAAAGAGTATCCTCTGGTTACTTTGTGCACTAGATTGTGAGTGTTCCAAAGCCTACCCTGCACCCCAACCAGGGGTGTTGCTAGGTCTACAAAAGATCTGGGGCTAGAGCCCAGAGCAGCGTAGTAAGAAAGTCATATGCTTGGGTAGGCATACAGATGTATATACAGTATTATATGTGTGTGTGTATATATACCCAGAGAGCCCCCCACTAACATCAGAGTCCCCATAGAGCCCCCCTTAAATCAGAGTCCCCAGAGAGCCTCCCCCTTGCATCAGGGATCCCAGAGAGCCTCCCCCTTGCATCAGGGATCCCAGTAGGGTGACCACATTTCCAAACTGCCATTCAGGGACAATTTTTCCAAGGCCCGGGTGGGGGGGGGGGTGTTGAATGTAGTTTCGGGGTTGGCGGGATTTCGGTTTCGGATTTGTCGGGTGAATGGCTGGTTTTAGCACTTATATCATCCCAATACCATGCTTGAAATGTATTTCTATTATTACATTGTAATAATAGACCCCCCTCCCTTAGTACAGACCCCCTTCCCTCAGTACAGACCCCCTCCCTCAGTACAGACCCCCCCTCTACTAACTATAGACCCCCTCCCTCAGTCTGGCCCCCTCTATAAGCCCCCTCCCTCAGTACGGACCCCCCTCCAGTAACTATAGGCCCCCTCCCTAAGTACGGACCTCCCCACTAACTATAGACCCCCTCCCTCAGTACGGACCCCCCCTCTCCACTAAGTATATACCCCCTCAGTAAAGACCCCCCCCCCCCTCCACCAAGTATAGACTGCCCTCCCTCAGTACAGACTTCCCCCCCACTAAATACAGACCCCTTCTTCCTCAGTATAGACCCCTCTGACTAAGTATAGACCCCCCTCCCTCAGTATAGACCCCCTTCAGTACTGACCCCCCTCCCTCATTATAGATCCCCTCCCTCATTATAGACCCCCCTAAGTACAGAACCCCCCACAGAACAGACCCCCCACTAAGTAGAGAACCCCCCAGAGTACAGACCCCCCTTCCACTCGTGCTAGTGGAGAGGTGAGTGTCAGAAATGTGCTAGGGAGGGGGGCACTTTTTACCCTTTTCCGGATCACTATCCCTGTCCATCTACATACACATAATATAAGCTTAGAACAGACCTCAGATCAGCGCCAGGAATGCACAGCGGTGTCCTCTTCCCTCTCCGTGTGCTTGTAAGTAGCCGAGGAGGGGGAGGCGGCTTCGGTCTGAGGCAGGGAGACATCCAGGGGCAGAGCTGCAGAGATAATAACTAAGGATGGCCTCAGGCGTGTTCGCACACTCCACGTGCAGAGCCTGCAAGGAAGTCGGCACGGCGCTGCGCTAATCACAGGCAGTGGGACATGTGCCGATGTGCGGCTGCAGAGATCGGGAAAATGTCTCACTGCCTGTGATTAGCGCAGCGCCGTGCCGACTTCCTGGCGGGCTCTGCATGTGGAGAGTGCGAACACGCCTGAGGCCATCCTTAATAATAACCCTGACTGACTGCAGTGCTGGTGATTGAGTGTATTTGAGGCTGCCACCGCTGATAGCTTCGTCCGGCATGGTGGAGAGCGTTAGGCACGGATGAGGAGAAAGTTAACTTCTCCTCCGCTTTGCATGCTGGGCAGAGGGAGTCGCGCCTATGTGGTCACTGGTTGCTAGCCGCTTGGTGGCTATAGCAACCAGTGACCAGAGTCTCGGGTGGCGCTGGAGGCAGAGCTTGCTCGTTGCTCTGTCAATTCCATTCCGGGACACTGTATTGTCCCGAAATGAAGGTGCCCGGGACCCGGGACAGACCTGCCAACTGCGGGAATGTCCCGGGCAATCCGGGACACGTGGGCACCCTAGATCCCAGAGAGCCCTCCACTTCCATCAGGGTCCCCAGAGAGCCCCCTTACATTAGGCTCCCCAGAGAGCCCCCCTTACATTAGGGTCCCCAGAGAGCCTCCCCCTTAAATCTGGGTCCCCAGAGAGCCCCCCACTTACATCAGGGTCCCCAGAGAGCCCCCCACTTACATCAGGGTCCCCAGAGAGCCCCCCACTTACATCAGGGTCCCCAGAGAGCCCCCCCTCCTCTTGGGGACCCTTGCAGAGACTCAGGGCTATGGGCCCCATATTCGGGGCTATAGCCCCAAAAGCCACCCCCTAGCGATGCCACTGACCCCCAACCAAGTTCAATGAGCAATAGTACAAAAAAACATTTCCTGCCTGGTCATTGAGTTGTGAGGATGTCCAAGTTGTTGTGTGCCTGACTGCCTGTACACCTGGGGCAAAACAGCGGGACCTGACAGTTATCTGCGCTACACTAGTACGTGAATTCTAACATTTCAGGGCTCTGCAATCTAATAGCTACTGACTCATCCACACGTTTCTTATAGCTCTCAGTCAAAGTCATCTAAGTTGATTCTCTGCCCATCCCATGTCCTAGGAACTCTGTCCTCAGCACATCTTCCCAAACATCTAGCCCACTAACATGAGGACTGTTCTAAAAACATAAGTACCCATAATTTATTTCCTCTATAGATCAGTAACAATTTTACTGCTTCTTTTGAGGACTTATGAGTCATCATGGCTCTAATTAGATTTCACAGCTTGCCTGTGTGCAGGAAGAAAATTAGGAGGTTAAATTGCAAAAAATGTAAGTCCTTCTTTATTTTAAAAGCAGCGCTGCAGAAACCCATCCAACTTTTGATCAGTACAGCTTGGTTAATTATATATGTAAGAGGTTTTACCAGGCCTTTAAGAGATTTGACCCTACTTTACCTTCTAATTTAGGAAAAGTTCTCCACAATCAGGAGAAAGGGTTCCTCTTGTGGTTGTTGACGTGTGATGGTCATTCTTTGGTGGCATTCAACCAAGTAACACTTTTCTCTGTATGGTGTGAGATAACTAGGTCTGCCATTTGAGCAATTATTATTATTATACAGGATTTATATAGCGCCAACTGTTAACACAGCACTTAACAACATAAGGGCAGACAGTACAATTACAATACAATTTAATAGAATAGGAATCAGAGGGCCCTGCTCATTAGAGCTTACAATCTAAAAGGGAGGGTAAAGAGATACAAAGGGTAATAACTGTGGGGGGGGGGGGGGGGGGGGGGGGGGGGGGGTGAGCTGATGGAGAAAATAAAAGTACAGTTGTTAGGTGGGGACAGGGTAGGTCTCTCTGAAGATAAGGGTTTTCAGGGATCGTCTAAAAGTGGACAGAGTAGGACATAGTCTGGCAGATAAGGGTAGGGAGTTCCAGAGAATGGGAGAGGCTCTAGAGATGTCCTGAAGGTGAGTATGGGAGGAGGTGACAAGGGAGCTAGAGAGCAGGAGGTCTTGGGAGGAACAAAGAGAACAATTTGGTTGGTATTTTGAGACTAGGCTAGTGATGTAGCTTGGGGCCGACTTGTGCATGTCTTTGTAAGTTGTTAGTATTTTGAATTTAATTTGTTGGGTGGTAGAGAGAGGTGGCAGACACTGAATGGTTGGTTGAGTCTGGCTGCAGCATTCATGATGGACTGAAGGGGGGGATAGCCTATTAAAGGGTAAGCTAATGAGGAAGGAGTTGCAGTAGTGGAGGCGAGAGATGACCAGGGAGTGAACTAGGACCTTTGTGGCGTCATTGGTTAGGGCAAGAGTCTCTTGTCCTCATGGAATATGGACCGGGAACCTCCAGGGGTTTTCAGTGCCCTGGAAAGTTTTTAAATATTCTCATGGAGAAGGGCTGCCAGTAGTCAGTAAAATTCCTTTGATGACTATATGCCTCTCAGGTCTGACCCAAGGAGGAATCAAAGTGGATTGGACTCCTGCAAGAGGAGGTGTTAGTCCTGCTGAGTTGTAAGACCGAGAAAGTCGGTTTGTGTTTGCAGAGGGATTTGTTTGAGTCTCAGACAACCACAATCAGAGAGGTTGCTGAGTGCTGCAGGTCATATCCTGGGGTCACAGTGAGAGTGATCTAAGTTCAGATGATGTGTGTCCTCAACTTTAATTCACAAATGGCACACTGGACATGACATTGAAGGTTCACTTACCCATTAGGAGAAAAGTCATCACCCATTGAAACACACTGATGGCCAGGATATGTTTCCTTACAGAGTCCTCCATACTGAACCTTATTTGTATGTCACCTGCCCATGAGAGAAACAAATTTAACGTGCAATCATAAAAACGCAGTCAGAACACAATATATATAGCCACATATGGCAGTACCCCATTATACAGCTCACAACTTTGTACAAAAAGTTGAATGCAAATGTACCAATTCTTACTAATAGGAGATAGTAGTTACTATGCTTAGCCCATCCATGCCATGGCAGATCAGATCTTTACACCAGCTAACTAAAGTGGCAGAGTCTAGAGAAAACGCATGTGTCATAATAACTCATCCAAAAATCCATTGGGCTAGGGAGAGTTTCTCCACTACAGTAATTCTCAAGAAGCTCCACGATGAAAAATTGAGCCTAGGTTGGATGAAGACAGCCATGGAGACCACAATTTCTGAAGTTTTCTGGGACAACCCTTGTGTTGATAAATGAACATAGAATGGGAGTTGGGACTTTGTGTGAGGCAAGTGACAACCAAATAAGGTAATATGTGTATAGTGACTTAGCAAGTTTATTGTCATAAAGAGGGTATAAAATCGCACTCAGTATGAAGTACATTATAAAGCCCCTATAGAGCAGCACTTAACAGTTACGGATGTATGGAGTGTACACTCCGTGTAAGAAAATAATAAAATATAGCAGAGATTATAAAATATATGCAATGATGATTGTATAAAACATGGTTGCATCCTGTCAATGCTCAACGCGTTTCGTGTTAATCAAATCACTTCTTCGGGAGCAGATGCATCCACTAATCTGCAAGAATGGACAGTATAAATAAGTATAAATATGTTATTTTTTGAATTTTTATATTGCATAAATGAAGGAGGCGTGGAAGACATTCTTTACTGTGCAATTGTATCGCTTACACGCTTTCCCCTTCCACACGGCCAGGCAACAGGATTTTTCACACTTTCTTCACAGGCTCAATAAACAGTCTAGGGGTTTTGCTTTTGTTTATTTAGGGGATACTTTGGATAAGGAATGTGGATGCATTGGATGCCCAGAACTGTAGAACTTGAATCAACTCTTGAGGACTTCCTAATGTAAAGGCTGTTAAGAACTGACTTCAAATGTGCTGTCCACTCGTGGGAGTGATGGTGCAGCTAAGATAGCAACAAAAAAGGTTCCAAACTGAAGATGCAGATGCTGCCCCTTGTAGGAATGAGAAACCGATTGACCGCTGCTTTGTCCCAGAGAGTCTCCTTACTGCCGTGCTCCAGACTTACCATTCTCCCAAGTTTTCTGGCCACCCTGGGAAGAATCAACTCTTTTGGGCCACTTCTCAACAATTCTGGTGGCCTAGTCTACGTGTTGATGTAACTGCCTTTGTAGCTGCCTGTTCCATGTGTGCTCAGAGCAAGACTCCACGACATCTTCTAGTGGGCCTCCTACAACCCATATCCAATGGAGAGAAGGCCTGTACCCCCTTGTCTATGGATTTCATTGTGGAGTTACCCAACTCCCAGGGCAACACAGTTATCCTTATGGCGGTTGACCGGTTCTCGAAAATGTCTCATTGTATTCCACTTAAGAAGTTGCCCACTTCTAAGGAACTGGCTTCCATTTTTGCTCAGGAGATCTTTCGCTTACATGGGCTACCCAATGTGATTGTCTTGGACAGGGGTAGTCAGTTTTTGTCCCAGTTCTGGCGAGCCTTTTGTGCAGAGTTGGAAATTTAGCTTGCTTTCTCCTCTGCATTTTAGCCGCAGTCTAATGGGGCTGAAGAACGAGCCAATCAGTCCTTGGAGCAATTTCTATGTTGCTATATTTCTGACCATCATAACAACTGGTCAGACCTCTTACCGTGGGCGGAGTTTGCTCACAAAAGTGCCTTGAATTCTGCTTCCCAATTGTCCCCGTTTATGGCGAACTATGGTTTCCAACCTTCCATGTTGCCTGACTCATTTGTTCCGCAGAGTATTCCTGCGTTAGAGGAGCATCTCCATGGCCTTCGTTCCACTTGGGCACAAGTCCAGGAGGCTTTGCGACCTGCTAGTGATAGGTACAGACTCCATGCTGACCGCAGACACCTGCCAGGTTGGGGACAGGGTCTGGCTGTCATCTCGCAACCTCCAACTTTGTGTTCCCTCTCTGAAGTTTGCACCTCGGTTTATTGGGCCTTTCCGTATTCTTCGCAGGATTAACCCAGTGGCTTACGCATTAGACCTTCCTTCTAATAAGGGTATCTCAAATGTATTTCATGTCTCCTTACTAAAACCTTTGGTCTGCAAACGCTTTACTACCTTGGTACCAAGTCCTTACCCTGTACAGTTTGAGAACCATGAGAAGTACAGTCCATTGCTGACACCTGTAGGTGCCCCTGTCCTCCTCCGTGATTTCCATAGATGTTTTCCCCTCAAGTCTGGTGGTCCTCTGAGGGGGAGGGGTCGTTAAGGAGGGGGTACTGTTAGGGCTGGGCTCAGCCCTTCCTTCCTCTGAGCTGGCCACTCAGCTGTCGGCTAATTGCCAGCTCCTATCTCTCCACAGTGACTCACCTGTTGATGATATCCTGCTCGTCAGTCCTGCCTACCCAAGCTGTCCAGCCCGGATTATCTCTACCTTCGCCTTGGTCAACATCACAGAGACGATCTCCTGTGTTCCTGTTAAAGATTTGCTTGGCTGACGTTCCTTTTAGCTCCAGATCCTGCTTGCTGTTCCACTACGCTGATCTTATGGCTTCCTGACTTTCTGGCTTGTCTGACTATCCGTTCCGGTTACCGAACTTTGGCTATGTTTTGACTATGTTTGTTCCATTTACTTTTATTATTAAACAAGTGTGATTTAACTGTATTTATGTCTCGGTCTGATTCATGGTTTCTGACAGAATATGGGGGAAGAGAGAGGGCAGCCCTGCTGCGTCCCGTTTGATATGTCAAAAAAGTCAGACCTAGTCAGACTTTTATCGCCGCAGCGGGCTGTGAGTAGAGTGCAGAAATCCAGCCCAGCATGGAGGATCCAAGGCCAATATGCTCCATAGTTGCTCGGATGAAGGACCAATGGACTCTGTCAAATGCTTTGTCTGCATCTGTGGAGAGCAAAATAAGCGGTTTCTTGGATGTCCTCGCTGTGTGAATCAAATTTATGACACAAAGCATGTTGTCACGAGGCTCTCAAAGAGGGACAAACCCTGCCTGGTCTTTATGTATTTGACTCGGGAGATGAGGCAGCAATCTATTGGCCAAAATCTTTGCGAAAAATTCGGTATTTAAAAGTGCAATTGGGTTGGTAGCTGCCACACTGGGCCGGGTCCTTGCTCTCTTTGGGTATCAGGGAAATGAAAGCTCTAAGGGTGTCCACCGGCATTGACCTCCCCTCCACCAAGGAGTTGAGAGCGGCTACTAGGTGCAGTGTCAGCAAGGCGTAAAACGTCTTGTAGTAAGCAGCCTTCAGACCGTCAGGCCCTGGCTACTTTTTTGGTTTGTGCTGGGCCAGTGTATTACCCAATTCCTCCTTCGTGATAGGGGCCTCCAGTTGTTCTTGCACAGAGGAGGGGAGAGAAGGCATACCAGAGGACTCAATATAGGTGTGAATATTCGTGTTAAGACCAATAGCGGCTTCGAAGGTAGGTGTTGAGTCTAGGTTGTATGAGCCATGGAAGAAAGAATAAAATTCTGCAGCCATCTCATCCGACAGAGACAGCCTCCCCCACAAAGGTGAAGTGATATGTGGGATATAATTTTGTGTACGAGGTCCACGAAGCACCCTTGCGAGGGAGTGTACTGGGCTTATTCAAAAATTCATACATAGTCCTATGAGACCAGGCCAGTTTCAGGGTGTTTAATTTTATGGATAAGCAGGGAGTTGAGTTCTTCTCGGGTCTTAAGTAACTCACATTGTACCGAATGGGCGATACTGGCTTTGTGGGTGCTCTCTAGACGACGGAGTCGGGCAAGCAAAGTGTCAACCTGCACGGCCCTTTCCCGTTTTAATCAGGGTGCCCCTGATCACTGACTTGTGGGCTTCCCAGACCACAAGCGGGTTATCCACTGAATCCTCGTTCAGAACGAAGTACTCAGAGAGGGTAGCTGTCAAGGTTTGACGGACTTCAGGGGATTGGAAAAAAAGCCTTGTTGAGACGCCATGATGGAGGGCTCCGAACATTATGGCCTAACTGTAAGGTGAGATGAATGGGAGCATGGTCTGACAAAAGTATGTCCTGAGCCGAGTGAACCCGCGGGAGCACTCTATGGGGGATCAGAAGGTAGTCTAAGCGGTAGTAGGTATGATGCACTGAAGAAAAAAAAAGAATAGTCCCTGTCACATGGATGTAAAAAACGCCAAGGGTCGATAAGTTGTAAGAGGTGGCATTCCTCTTTCAGGCATTTGAGGCGAGAATAAGAGACATGTGACATACCCCTGGATACATCCACGGCTGGGTCCATGGCAAAGTTTAGATCACCACCAAAGACCAGGGTCCTCTCTTCAAACTCCAGAAGGGTGGGTATCAAACTTCGTAAGAAGGGGAGATGGTCCACATTGTGGAAATATGCATTGGCCAGTGTAACCATAACTTCACCGATTTAACCTTTTACAAAAAGAAAACACCCCATAGGGTCTTGCTGTATGGCTGATAATGACCAGGGCACCGTACTCGCCAGTAAGATGCTCACCCCCTTCGATTTTGAAATTGGGGAGGGACTGTGGTAGGCCGTTGGGAAAGCTCTGTTAGACAAACACGGGACATGGTTGAGACGGAAGTGCGTTTCTTGGAGAAAAAACACCTGTGACCTGTCGTTTTTCAGGTCTGTCAGGAGTCTGGTACGCTTTTCGGGAGTACCCAGGCCCCGTACATTAAAGGAGGTGAATTTAACAGTGCCCACCGCCATGGTAGCACCCAGACAGGGCCTCCAGCTAGAGGAGGAACTGCACCTGGGAGAGGGATGACTGAGGGGGGGGGGGGAGAGACAGAAAAGGGAGGAGGAGAAGAAGAAAGAAAAAAAGAGAAGGGGGGGACAGAGAACAGAAAGGGAAAGGTGGACTAGCCGGTAAGGATACACACGAGGATATACAGAACAAGGGAGGGGGGAGGAAGTTGAGAGGTGGAAGGATAAAATGTACTAAAAGGTATCACGTACCAAAACCCTCTCACGGAGCGCAAGTCGCTCCGTAAGGAGAAAACCCTAGTTAGGGTAGTGGTAGGGTCAGGAGAAAACAGCAGAGGTGCATGGACTGGGTAGCCGCATAAGTATGTCTCCAACGTGAGCTGAGTGAACCCGCGTGAGCACTCTATGAGTCAACAGTCATATATACTGCTAGAAGGAGACAAAAGAGTTAATGTAAAAAACGGGTATGCGTGCCTGTGAACCGTACACGATGCAATAGACATACATACAGGTAGACATTTAAAAGCATTGCAACTCTAACCCCACTGATCACCCCACACTGTTTTCAGGGATCAAATGGCTGCAAGGCGTCCACTTGGAGAGTTCCCCGCCCCCACTGCACCACAGTAGTTGGGGAGGGAGCGGTCAACCCCAAAAAAGTAGAAGAAAAAAAAAGTCTGCGGCCCCAGGAGGCACTCTGGGTACTTCAGACAGAGGGTTGGGGAGAGGACAGTCGGTTCAGGAGGTGGGGAACTCACCAGAAGACAGACATTGATGGGTAGATAGTCCCCAGCAATCAATCAGGGCAATCATCATAGAGCTTAATGGGGAAGACCAGGACCCTGAAGGGCCCCAGGAGCTATGTAAAATAGAATACACAGGTTCGTAGAAATCGCTGCCTTGCCACAGTTCCAAGGAATCGTTCATGCTGGATGGTGGTGTGGGAATAGAGAAACGGATCCAACACATATTAACTATAATGGGAACAAGGACCTTAGCAATGAGGGTATGGCCTATGGGGTACCATCTAACCATCAACATTACACATCAAGCCACTGTTCCCAATTGTTGTGAAAAACTGGGATCTCACTGCCAGGGAGCAAAGTAGAGGAGTACCCTCCACAAATCAATCTTCTGAGGTGGCTGGTGTGCGTCTAGGTGGTTCAGTACTTGATGCACGAGACCGAGCCCTGCGTATCCTCTGCGGTCTCGGAGAAGGTGGGCCAGCAGGATCCACCCATAGGTGTGATTCTAGCCAGTCGGGTACATGAACCCCAGGCCTGTCAAGGAATTGAAACAGTGGCAGAAGCTGGTCAGTGGAACGTAGATAGAACGAAGAACCTTGCTTATGGACAATGAGGTGGAAAGGATGACCCCATCGATACGTGGCCCCTGTGTCGTGGATGACTTCCAGTAAAGGGAGTAGTATACCCCGCATCACATCGGCCTGTCGGGAGATATCCGGGTATACCCTGATAATAGCACCGTCAAAGTCTATAGGGCCATGGGCCCACGTCTGACACTGAATCTCTTCCTTGATGCCATAGAAATGGACCCTGCACAGAACGTCTCTAGGTGAAGAGGGGGGAAGGTGCAGCTGAGGGTGGACCCTGCACCCGATGGACTATGTCTAGCTCAATTTCTGCGGTGGGAGCCTTGTCCAGGAGTTGATTGAGAATGCCTGTTACTGTTGCATGCTGGTCAACTCCCATAGTTGCCTCTGGAATACCCCGGAGACCGAGGTTGTTTCTCCTGTTCCTGTTTTTCCCCCTGTCACTGATTTTGAGTTGGATGTCGATGAGGTGTTGACGGTAAAAGACCTGAGAAGCCTCCAGGGCCTCCAACCGGGTGTCAGTTGTAGTTTTGGAAGTCTCCAGGGTAGCAACCCGCTCCTCAACCATGTCCATCTGTTGTTTAATGTCATGTAGTTCCCGGGATAGGGTGGACACAATGGATCTAGCCATAGCCTGGATGTCCTGCTGTGTCGGCAGGTCTGCTATCAAGTCCCTAATGTCCCCCTCTTGTTGCCCCCCCAGATGCTCGGGAAGTGGTAGAGCCCGTGGGGGACTCCACACGCGGCAGCTCCGGTGACAGGATGGGAGAAGTCAGGCGGGAGGATTGTAAGGGAAACTCATCCATCCCCGGCTTTTGAGTGAGCTGCTTCTTAAGCCCGGCCGGAGCGCCGGACGGCCCGACTCGTGGCGGCACCATCTTGAATGTTGCTGGAGGTGCTGGGGCCAGTGAGGACGACGAGTGTATCGGAGAAAGTATCGGGTGATATCCGTGATCCGAGGCTCCCCAGTGGTAAGAAAGGGTTTCCGATCCCCAGGCATGTATCGCAGAGAGCTCTCCAAGAAGCGTGTTCACGCCACCATAAACAGACCACACCCCCCACAATAGAATACCACTTGAAAATAACCTGAAAGTATAAGCAAAGTTAAGCATAGATTCTGACAATACTTCTAGAAAGAGAAACCCAGGCCGGCCTGTTCAACTTTTTTCCTAATAAGAGATGAAGCTAAACAAGGATGGTATAAAGGGCCCTTTAGGTAGCAATGACAGAATGTCCTCGTTGCAGATCTGATGGTCTTCAACGGCAGTCGGAGCTCATTTACTGTATCCAATAAGGTGTAGTAACAGAGTGCTAGTATATCTTGTGCTTATTGCAGCTAAAGATGCCGATGTACAGTGTTCGAATAGAACTGCAGTGAAGTGTTCCCAAAGTAAAGCTGTCTGTACACAGTGTCCCAGTAAAACAACCAAAGAAATACTTGCAAAGGTGGGCAATTGCCCTCTCACCAATGACCTGGCTGATCAAGCGCCTTCAAGACAGCGACTCCCGAATAGACTTCATGACTGCGGACCCGCTTGTGATGATCACCCAAATCCAAAACACGAAGCATGGGTTGCTGTATGGTCAAGTTGGTGCTGATCAAATGTCCGATGAACAGCAGGCATCGCTGAACCCCTTCTCGGTTAGGCAGGAATGTTGTACACCTGCGTGGTAGGCCGCAATCTCACTCTCCCTGCACGGAGAGATCTACCACACACGAGGCCCGGGAAGAAGAGAGCCTGGGGCGGGTCTCTGGTTTCTTTTGTAGCCCTTCCCAGCAATCTCCCCGATGATAGCAAAGATCCCTGGGATATTTGGTCCAGGCGTATAGCCATGCGGAGAAATCGCCATCTGGTGGAACTACTAATCCCACAATCCCTTTGGTTGGGCTCACAAATGCGATGTCAGTTTAGTAACACCGGGCACTAGATGGATAATATAATATACAGATAGGGCAGGGAATAACCTCTAGTTGTAGTCCATATTGCTACACATTTTAGAATGGGGTTCCTGAAGATTGTGCAGAATTTTACAGGGTGTCACGACTGAAAAAAGGTTGAGAATCACTGAGGTAGTAGATGTGTATGAA
Organism: Lithobates sylvaticus; assembly: GCA_028564925.1. Classification (NCBI taxonomy): domain Eukaryota; kingdom Metazoa; phylum Chordata; class Amphibia; order Anura; family Ranidae; genus Lithobates; species Lithobates sylvaticus. The sequence goes on from CM053029.1 coordinate 63,781,712, forward strand.
TTATTTTTGGAGAAGACAAATATTGTTTAGTGTCACCTCAAGAAGGAAAAAGCCTAAAAAAAGGAAACTAATGCGGCGACTAATTCTAAGGACTGAAAATGTGGCAATAGTCTAAAACCAGTCTTTTTGTAAACAAAGTCTATATGAATATTGCAGCAGCGCTATAGTCCCTATTCCACCGAGGACTTGCGGTAAAGATACAGATGAATCCACGAACAATAATAATAATCTGGTAAATAGAGCACAGTAGTCCCTTGTGTGAAAATCATAGAAAAGCTTCCACCGATTGTTATCCACCAAGAACCCACCACGTGAGATCCAGACTTCCCTATGGGGATGCACTCACCAGAAATTAGATAAACAAAGGCCCTTCAATCAATCATCAGCACCACCGCTCCTCTCCTTACTGTCTCCTCTCAGAAGCAAGCCATCAAATTAGCCTCATGCAGGAAGAAAAATAAGGTGCATAGCGTAGTACAGTTTTTTAAAATATAGGTATTTTATTGAAACATCCAAAAGAAGCCCCCCCCCCTAGTACAAAATGCGTACCATTGAACACAATTAACCACTTCAGCCCCGGACCAATTTGCAGCTAAAGGACCAGGCCCCTTTTTGCAATTCGGCACTGCGTCGCTTTAACTAACAATTGTGCGGTCGTGCGACGTGGCTCCAAAACAAAATTGGCGTCCTTTTTTTCCCACAAATAGAGCTTTCTTTTGGTGGTATTTGATCGCCCCTGCGGTTTTTATTTTTTGCGCTATAAACAAAAATAGAGCGACAATTTTGAAAAAAATGCAATATTTTTTACTTTTTGCTATAATAAATATCCCCAAAAAATATATAAAAAAACATTTTTTTTTCCTCAGTTTAGGCCGATACGTATTCTTCTACATATTTTTGGTAAAAAAAATCGCAATTAGCGATTATTGATTAGTTTGCGCAAAAGTTATAGCGTTTACAAAATAGGGGATAGTTTTATAGCATTTTTATTAATATTTTTTTTTTTTATTAGTAATGGCGGCGATCAGCGATTTTTATTGTGACTGCGACATTTTGGCGGACACATCGGACATTTTTGACACATTTTTGGGACATTTGTCATTTATACAGCAATCACTGCTATTTAAATAGCACTGATTCCTATGTAAATGACAGTTGTAGTTAGGGGGTTAACCACTAGGGGGCGGGGGAGGAGTCAGTGTGACGTGTTGTGTTTTTTTTTACAGTAGGGGGGCGTGGCTGTACGTCTGACGTCATTGATCGGCGTTCCCGATGACAGGGAACCGCCGATCACTGACAGTCAGTGTAGGAAGCGCGGGGAGAGGTTTGTTTACATAGACCTCTCCCCGTTCTTCAGCTCCGTAACCCGATCGCGGGATACCAGCGGCGATCGGGTCCGCTGGTCCCGCGGCCGGGGTCACGGAGCTCCCGACCGGGTCGCGCGCGCGACCACGGGCAGGCACATGCACGATCACGTACCGGTACGTGATTCTGCCTGCCCGTGCCATTCTGCTGACGTATATATGCAGTGGCCGGTCGGGAAGCGGTTAAAGAAGCACTGTGCCTGATCATGCAGCATCCGCCGGAACTCCGCTTGTATAACATCACCGTATAGAACTGTGCTGTGTTTCCTGAAAGCTGAGACCGCCTGGAGCGCACGGTGAGGCGCACAACGTCACTTCCGGTTGTAGGTCACGACCCTGACGCGTTTCGTCACTTCCTGACTTCGTCTGAGGGCGCCCTGCCGATGCTGCCTGATCAGGCACAGTGCACTTTATGCTTCTTTAATTGTGTTCAATGGTACGCATTTTGTACTAGGGGGGGGGGGGGGGGGGGGGGCTTCTTTTGGATGTTTCAATAAAATACCTATATTTTAAAAAACTGTACTACGCTATGCACCTTATTTTTCTTCCTGCATGAGGCTAATTTGATGGCTTGCTTCTGAGAGGGGACAGTAAGGAGAGGAGCGGTGGTGCTGATGATTGATTGAAGGGCCTTTGTTTATCTAATTTCTGGTGAGTGCATCCCCATAGGGGAGTCTGGATCTCACGTGGTGGATTCTTGGTGGATAACAATCGGTGGAAGCTTTTCTATGATTTTCACACAAGGGACTACTGTGCTCCATTTGCCAGATTATTATTATTGTTCGTGGATTCATCTGTATCTTTACCGCAAGTCCTCGGTGGAATAGGGACTACAGCGCTGCTGCAATATTCATATAGACTTTGTTTACAAAAAGACTGGTTTTAGACTATTGCCACATTTTCATATTTTGTATTTCTAAGCAGCTGCTTTTACCTTTGAATGGGTGTATATTTTTAGCAATTTTATCCAGTATATATAGATATTTTTAAGAGTACACATCCAAATAAGCGCGGGGGGGTGAACCTCAGGGTGTTTTTTTAAGTTTCATCCTTTTTAATTTATAATTCTAAGGACTGTTAAGCTTAAATCTATTACTTTTTTGTTTGTGGGTTTATATACACTTTCAGATCATGTTTGCTTGTGAACGAGAAGTCAGCATGAAGCAGAAGGTGATTTCATACAGAGAAATTAACAAGGGCATGTGCCATCTGGCATTGACTCCCCTTTTATCTAATCATTTCTGGACTTTGACACTTGTTATTGATACACATATTGGGATCAAGGTCTCAAAGGACTTCACTCCTACTTCCTGAGCATCTATTTATATTATCTGTAAAAGACAGCAATCTCTGTTGTACTCCGACACATGTAGAAAAAGATTGATTCAATTTACGTGGGAATTTATAAAATATAGCCAGCCAAAAGGTTTATCTTTAGTTTTGGATAGCGCATGGAAGGTTTAGAACCTCTGTCAGGTTTAATTTTGCTCTGTGTGCATTCCCCCTCTCTATGTGTCCTATTGACTCTTGAAAATTATATAAAGTCAAAATGTTACAGCTGTCACTGGATTAAGAATAGAGGGTGTGTAACTGGACTTGCAAGGATTAAAACGCACATGCATGCACGCGCCATGGCACATATGTGGACACACAGACACTGATCCTGATGCCCAGAGGCCTATTTAAACCCAAAGCCTGCCTAGTATCATTGCTAGATGGTATTGAGCTTTACCCTTGTGGTTTGTGTTTTTGAAAGCCTGCTTGATCCTGTTACTGACCTGGCTCTCTCTGACTTTTCTCTGGCCCCACCCACTAAAGGCTGTGTAGGCTGGTGCAGTCTGTATACCCAACTGTAGGTGGCGCTTGACCAAAGCGGCAATGCAGAAGGGGCAGGAAGTTGTGAGGAACTGGGTTCCTTAATGACTTCCTGCGGTCACTAACAAACAGCTGTCCAATTGGACGCTGGAACCCCATGTGACCTTGGTGGCCAACTTGGGCAGGGCAGAGTCTATTTAAGACTCTGGCTCCTGGATTTGGCATGCTTTATGTTAGTGACTAGTGTAGGGACAGGTTACCCGTCTGGCAGGGACAGTGCTTAGCATTAGGGAAAGGTTCCAGGGGAGTAGGGAAAGTGCAGGGACTACACATTCTCCTCTCAGAAACCCTCCCGTTTGGGTGTGGAATAGCCAGGCAACATTCCCACCCCTCACTGTAGAAGCTATTGGCATCATTTCAAGATCACGGTCCACTACTACTGTTCAGAAGTGGCCCCAGTTAGCTGTGCTCACCCGCCCAGGCCTGATTGTACGTTTTTTGGGACTGTGTCAATATATTGTTCTATGCTACCTCAGCCTCTAGGGGTTCTATTTGCTGTCGGCGCACCACGTCGCATCCTACCCTCGCTTGGTGTAGTCGGCAGAATTCAAACCTGTGCGGGGAGACCCCAATGGATTTCCAGCAAGTTGGAGCCCAAGTAGGAAACGCACTCCCTATCAGTGGCCTCAGAAGGTACAGAACCATTAAAAAGATGGCTCCACCGCAATCTGCTGAGACTCTACATGCTGAGTTCCACCAAACCTGCTGCCGACAGAAGGGTCGACAACCCCGAGGATGTACCACCAATCCAGAAAGTCCCTTTCGAGAGGTATCTGCCTCCCTTTGAACCTGGGCCTCTACCCCCAGCTAATCCCAAGGAGGAGAGTACTACAGTCCCAAAGTACCGTTTCCAGAGATTCCTAGTCCTGCTGATTCTCTGGAGTCCTCCAAAGATGCAGGCTCTGGCTCAGGTGATGGGGGTGTTGCTGGCCCTGTTGACCCTCTACCACTTGAAGCCTCGCAGCCGCATACACAAGATGACAATTCTGAAGGTGAGCTACCAATTGTCCTACAATTAAAGTTGGTCATCTATTATTGCATTTATTTATTTTGGAGAGCCAGTATAAAGGAAAGGCAGTGACAGTGGAAAAAAGCTATTTTCCTCAATCTCATCCCGCCAGCCCCCACTACTCAGGCATTCCCTGCTCCTTAGCTGCATGTATGCAAAAGGGCAGGGCTTGTGACATCATTGAGCTACAATGGCCACATGGCCATATTAGGTCAATGGCTTAACAAGCATGCCCCAGCCATAGCTAATTGAGCCAGTGGGGGTGAGATCATGTGACAACTTCCCACAGGTTCTGGACCAAGTTCAAACTGAATTCAGATCATGCCTAGCTGGGAGGTATGCTACTACATGCTGCCTGTGTAGTTTGCTCAATATGGAGCCATTTGTTTCTTGTAGCGATCATCTGCTACTCCTAGTGATCAATAACTAGTGAATTTGATAGCAGAACTGAGTAAATAAAACAGTTCCTATACTATTCTGGTGAGTGACAGCAAGTGGTTTGATCTCTTACTAGTAAGAAATTAAAATTGACCATATTAGACCTTCAGCAGTTGATCGCCAATGGTTTAGCTGAAGCTCTAAAATAACAAGGCTAAGGCCCCTTTCACACATGCGGACCATATGTCCGTATTTCATCCATCCGTTTTCGGATGAAATACGGACATACATGCATGCCTATGGGATAGCGGGTGTCTGCGGTAAAAAACCGCTGACACCTGATATCGTCCGCCTCCGCTATGGTCCGATTCTGCAGACGGAGGAAAACCCTACTTTCTATCTGTCTGCAGAGCAGATCGGATGAACACGGACAGACGGTCCGTGTTCATCCGATCCTCCATAGAGGAGAGCGGAGATCTGACAGGGCGGTCCCTGCATAGAGCCTAAGAGCTCTTTCACACGGGACGGATCCGTAATGATCCGCCCCGTGAACATCCGCTACTCCGCTGATCCCCGCTGAGCCGGCGGATGACAGATCAGTCAGATCTCCGCTCTCCTCTATGGAGGATCGGATGAACACGGACCGTCTGTCCGTGTTCATCCGATCCGCTCTGCAGACAGATAGAAAAATAGGGTTTTCCTCCGTCTGCAGAATCGGACCATAGCGGAGGCAGACGATATCGGGTGTCAGCGGATGCTCATCCGCTGACACCCGCTATCCCATAGGCATGCATGTATGTCCGTATTTCATCCGAAAACGGATGGATGAAGTATGGACATACGGTCCGCATGTGTGAAAGGGGCCTTACAAGAACGTCTAGCAGGACTGAAATATGTCGACGGCCCTTTTCTGAAAATGCTAGCTGCCTATCTGAAATACATCAGAGTCACAGACCTGGAAATAAATGAAAAGTGTTGCAATTGCTAATCCATAGCCTTGGTTCTTGGTCAGCAAAACATAACTGATAAGTAGGCAGCTAGTATTTATCACAGATTAAGTTAAGGTGGGCAAAGGTAAATAGTAAGGGTGTGATGGTGCAACAGTTTGAACATGTCACCTAATCATGAAGAGGGTTCACCTGCTCACAAGGCTGGACAACTGTGGTCACACTCAGGACTCTGTCACCCTGTATGGAGATAAAGCTGATTTAGTGTCAGAAGGAAAAAAAATCTATACATACTGCAGGTATATAATTATATCTTGCATATAAATGCAGATTAGGCTTTTAAAATTCCATGACTATGGTAGAGCAGATACAAACTGCTTATTATCTAAAATACCATAAACCCTACATACCATCTTAAATGACCAGACGACACCCATTTTATTAACACCGGCCATTTTATTAACATCTTAACATAACATTTATTTAAAACAATACTCTCCCAGATACATAGTAACTATGTTGAGGATCATTGAAGGTACTGACCAAATTTTCTTAGTATCAGCGAGTCCACACAAGGACCCCAGTCGCAGCTTGCCGACTCGGGTACAATACCGCTCTGCACCTTCCAAAGCAGATACCCATCTCCCAATGCCAGTTAAACCTTGGTTAACTGGCATGAAACTGAGGATTCCATAACATGATGGTTCCCCACTTATGCCATCTTGTTCTTACTTTTCAATGCCTCCAAAGATCCCCAACTGCTACCACTTACCCCCAAACACATCATATAATATACATTACAACACAAATAATAGTTGATCACAGACTGATCAGAGACTGATAACCGGACCCTGGCCCCTCCTATTCCCATGAATGTACTTCTAAGACCACCCCCTACCATATTGGGTTCACTGACACTAATGCTGAGGGTTATTATTGAATCCACTGACACCAGTGCTGAGGGTTATTATTGGGTTCACTGAGACCAGTTCCTCAGATAGTTATAATATTCACTGACACTAATGCTGGGCGGTTTTATTGGATCCACTGACACCAATGGTGGGGGTTATTATTGCATCCACTGACACTGGTGCTGGGGATTATTATTGCATCCACTGACACCGGTGCTGGGGATTATTATTGCATCCACTGACACCGGTGCTGGGGATTATTATTGCATCCACTGACACCTGTGCTGGGGATTATTATTGCATCCACTGCCACCTGTGCTGGGGGTTATTACTGGGTTCACTAACACTAATCCTGGGGATTGTTATTGTATACACTGACACAAATGCTGGGGGTTATTATTAGGTTCCTTGACACCAGTGATGGTGGTTGTTATTGCATCATCTGACACCAATGCTGGGCAGTTTTATTGCATCCACTGACACCAATGCTGGGGGTTATTATCGGGTTCCCTGACACCAATGCTGGGGGTTGTTATTGCATCCACTGACACCAGTGCTGAGGGTTATTATTGGGTTCACTGAGACCAGTTCCTCAGATAGTTATAATATTCACTAACACTAATGCTGGGCGGTTTTATTGGATCCACTGACACCAATGCTGGGGATTATTATTGCATCCACTGACACCGGTGCTGGGGATCATTATTGCATCCACTGCCACCTGTGCTGGGGGTTATTACTGGGTTCACTAACACTAATCCTGGGAATTGTTATTGTATACACTGACACAAATGCTGTGGGGTATTATTAGGTTCCTTGACACCAGTGATGGTGGTTGTTATTGCATTGTCTGACACCAATGCTGGGCAGTTTTATTGCATCCACTGACACCAATGCTGGGGGTTATTATCGGCTTCCCTGACACCAATGCTGGGGGTTGTTATTGCATCCACTGACACCAATGCTGGGGGTTATTATGGGGTTCCCTAACACCAATGCTGGGGGTTATTACCAAGTTCACTCACACTAAAGCTGGGGGCTATTATTGCATCCACTGACACCAATGCTGGGGGTTATCGTTGGGTTCCTTGACACCAATGCTGGGGGTTGTCGTTGGGTTCCTTGACACCAATACTGGGGGTTATTACCAAGTTCACTCACACTAAAGATGGGGGCTATTATTGCATCCAATGACACCAATGCTGGGGGTTATTATTGCATCCACTGACACCAATGCTGGGGGTTATTATTGCATCCACTGACACCAGTGCTGAAGATTATTGTTGCTGTGTACCATTTGGTAAATTTCCCTTCATTTCCACAGGAAGTTAGAGACAACCTTACAAAATGAAAGGAATTCTCCTCTTATGCCCCGTACACACGAGCAGATTTTATGTCTGAAAAAAATTGGATGATTTTTCCGACGGAATTCTGCTCAAGCTTGGCTTGCATACACACGGTCACACAAAAGTTCTCGGAACTTTCGACCATCAAGAACGCGGTGACTTACAACACTACGACAAGCTGAGAAAATGAGCATGCGTCGAATTGTATCCGAGCATGCGTAGGAATTTTGCGCGTCGGAATTTGTACAGACGATCGGAATTTCCGATCCAAACTTTTCCGACCGAAAAATAGAGAAACCTGCTCTCAATCTTTTGCTGGAGGGAATTCCGCCAGCAAAAGTCCGATGGAGCGTACACACGGTTGGAATTCCGGACCAAAAGCTCACATCGGTCTTTTGCTGGGGGAATATCCGATCGTGTGTACAGGGCATTAGACAATTATCCCCAGAACAGTTGTCCCCATTGGAAGATTTTCCCTCAACTCTTGTTCTGGGGTAACTATAAAGTTTTGGATTTCCTCTCATTTTCTTTCTGAAAACTGAACGCTGAAAATATATGGGACGATATATGGACAATATATGAAATATGTACCAGTATGATCTGCGGCTTGCGAAATTCCTTTTGGACATGATGTCACCAGTATATCCATGTGTATTTCATGTGCGCAGCACATTATACTGACTATACCATAGATAGACTCGTAGTGACATCACCTGCTGATAACTAGAGGTCATCTGGGCATAGGAATCCCTAAATCCCTATCTTCTGTGCAATAACAGGTGTCTTAATGAAGAGTACACACACTGATCAAGGTCACACACCTCCTTCCCTACCTAGGTCACACTAGACAAACTGGCCATATTAAATACTCTAAAGCCTCATACACACGATCGGACCGTGGACCAACTTTCCTGTGGATTTTTGTCCAAAGGGCGTCCAAGTTGGTATTGCATACACACGGCAGGACTTTTTCAGCCAACTTTCACCAAATCACTTGGTTTTTCTGCTCTTTACCGCCACCTTTGGTCAACTTCTGTATTGTTGTCTGATCTTTTGCATTGGTTCTGCATTGGTTTGTACAAAAGTCCGTTGGTTTTGTGTACACACGGTCGGACTTTGGTCCATCGGACTTTTGTTGGCAGAAAGTTGGTCCGTTCGCACAGCCAACAAAAGTCCGATGAAACCTGGAAAAAGTTGGTCCGATGGAGCGTACACACGGTCGGATGTTGGTCCAAAACAGCTAATTTGCATGTTGGTTGTCAAAAAAGAGTTTGTATTGTATATAAAACTAATGGAATGAATGGCTTCTGTTTGGAAAAGACTGATTAATTGGCTAATGCCGCGTACACACGGTCGGAATTTCCGATGGAAACAGTCCGATGGGAGCCTTTCATCGGACTTTCCAACCGTGTGTATGCCCATCGGTCTTTTTCTGTCGGCATTTCCAACGGACTTTGGATTTAGAGCCTGTTCTTAATTTTTCCGACGGAAAACCTTTCTATCGGATTTTCCGATCGTGTGTATGTAATTCCGACACGCAAAATTCTGACGCATTCTCGGAAACAATTCAACGCATGCTTCCCTTTTATAGTGCCGATGAACGTGTTGTCTGTCGCGGCGCTATTGACCGTTGGAATTTGGTGTGACCGTGTGTAGGCAAAACAGTTTGAGCGAAATTCAATCGGAATTCCGACGGGAAAACCATCAGAGCTTTTTCCGACGAGAATTCCGATCGTGTGTACGCAACAACTGATTGAATGCTCATTAATCATCGTCGTTATTTTATTTATTTTTTTTAAGTTGTATTTAGAAATACAATAAATAATTTTGTGTTTTTTAATTACTAAATACTACAACTTTATTTTTTTCTTTATTTTTAGAAGTTGTTTTTCTCTTTTTTATTTTTTTTATTTTTATGTCTACTGTGCGTTTTTATCATGCACGTTTGCATGCATTTGATGCACAGTTTTATGCACATTTACATGCAGTTGAAATGTGATTTTCCATCTGTGTTTGTCCTGTGAGCCCATTTTCTTCTTCTTTCTATGGGCATTTATGTGCATTTGCACACATGTTTGTGGTGCAGGAAAATGCAGCATTCTGTACTTTTTTCACTGCATTTCACTTCGCATAACCTAGATTTTGGACTGTCTATGCAGTTGGAACTCAGTCAAAACTCCATCCAATGGCACCCAACTGCATCTAGTATGAATGAACTCTGAATTACAATATTTTATTTTTCATTTTTTTATTAAAGTTGTGAAGTTTTTTTTTTGTTTTTACAACAATTTAACAATATAACATTTTTATTTATTGCATAAGTTGCTTTTTTTCCTTTCTATCCTATCTTCTTCAATTACATGTTTTTTGTTGTTATTAAAGTGGAAGTAAACCCTTCCACATGACTTTGGCCTACAGGTAAGCCTAGATTAAGGCTTACCTGTAGGTCCAATAAATATCTCCTAAACCTACATGGTTTAGGAGATATTTAGCGATGAAAAGGCATCGCTGTCTACGGCGCATGCGCCGTAGACAGCGGCGCGCAGGCGCACTGAGGGCGCACTGCATATGCCGCTCTCACAGCAATATGCCGATCTCGTGCGCATGCGCGGGAGTGACGTCATCGCCGCTCCAGCGAATGATTGCGCTGGAGCGGCGAGACCCGGAAGTCACTCCGGCCCTGCATGGCGGCGAGGAAGATGGAAGATAAGGACGGCTTCGGGGGCTTCGTTTTCAGGTAAGTTTTTCATAATGAGCTAGTATGCTATGCATACTAGCTCATTATGCCTTTGCCTTGCAGGGTGTCTTTTTTTTTTTTTTTTTTCTTTAATGTTGTTTTTTTTTTTTTTTTTTTTTTTTTTTTTTTTTTTTTTTTACAGAGGCTTTACTTCCTCTTTAAGCCCTGGTTCACATTGATGCTACTTTGAAATCACTTGAAGTAGCATGATTTCAAAGTAGCAAGTCAGTACGATTTCAGGTGCTACTTGGCTGACATATGTGCCATCTTTTTCACAGATGTCTATTGAAGTCGCACCCGAAATCGCCCAAAGTAGTGCAGGAACCATTTTTACAAATCGGTGCGGCGTCGCAAAGTCGGTGTCGCAAAGTCGGCAGTTGGAACGGTGCCATTGCCGCCAATGGGCTGTGACTTGTCATGCGATTTGATCTGTCAAATCACGTGACTAATCGCTCCAATGTGAGCGAGGGCTAAAATTGTGAATGTTTTTTATTTTTTAAAAGCAATAGATAATTTTGTATTTTTTTTTTTTAATAACTAAATATAAAAAATGTTGTGTTTTTTTTCCTTTAAGTTATGCGCTTGCGGACCGCCCACCGCCAGTGTTAATTTTTTCGACTAAAACGACTAAAACATTTTCGCCGACTAAATTAATACTATTTCAGTCGACTAAAATACGACTAAAACAATTGAGATGACTAAAATACGACTAAAACTAAAATGGGACTAAAACTAAAATGCCATTTTAGTCAAAGGACTAAGACTAAAACTAAATTGAACTATGTCTTCAAAATTAACACTAGTCTGTAGTGAATGTTCATACCTCAATACCATAAATAATAACATTATTAGATTTTTCACTCCAGCAGTATATAATGAGTTTGGAAATTGTGGTGAAATGGTTACACCCATTAGATTTTAGATGACTAAAATTAGTTTTAGTCGACCATAATGTACTGGAGATTTTCGTTGACTAAAACGTAGGACATTTTAGACGACTAAAATGTACTGGAGATTTAGTTGACTAAATACGACTAAAACTAAAACAATAGCAGAAGACTAAATTGGGACTAAAACTAAAGTTACATTTTAGTCCTAAGACTAAGGCTAAAACTAAATCGAAATTTGCTGCCAAAATTAACACTGCCCACCGCACATTTACTGCGGCAGGGCGGCCTAGCTCTGCGAAACAATGTACCTGTATGTTGTTGCCTCTTCCTGGGTCTGCGGCGCACGGGCGCGCAACCGGCGACCTGCTGTGATTGGACACAGCAGGAGCCAATCAGCGGGTCCGGCGGATGCGGTGTCCGCCGGGACCCCCCGATCATTGACAAGAGAGGCAGAACAGAGGTCTGCCTATGTAAACAAGGCAGACCGCCGTTCTGTCAGAGAGGAAAATAGAGATCTTGTGTTTCTGCTAAGCAGGAACACAGATCTCTGTCCTCCTCCAGTTAAGCCACCCCCCCCCCCACACACAGTTAGAAATCACTCCCTATTAGCAACCCCTTCCCTGCCAGTGTAATTTTTTTTAGCACTGATCACTGCATTAGTGTCACTGGTCCCCAAAAATGTGTCAGTATATTTGTCCGCCGCAATGTCGCAGTCCTGCTAAAAATCGCTTATCGCCGCCATTACTAGTAAAAAATAAAAAATTAAAAATGCCATAAAAATATCCCATAGTTTGTAGAGGCGATAAGTTTTTTCCAATTTTTTTTTTTGGATAGGTTTAATTGCAGAAAGTATAAAATATTGTTTTTTTTTTAATTTGTGGCTCTTTTTTTGTTTATAGCGCAATTTTGTTTGGGTACAGCGCCCCACGAACCGCGCAATTGTCAGTTAAAATAACGCAATACAGTATCGCAAAAAAATGGCCTGGTCAGGAAGGGGGTAAAACCTTTTCGGGGCTGAAGTGGTTATAGAGACGTTTATCAAATTGATATTGGAGCTAGGAGACTTTAATAAATGCACCACCTCCTTTAAATATGACCAAACAATATATACCCAGAGAGCACAAAGTTGGAGTTTTAAGGTGCAGGAAGATCAATCAAGAGCAAAATTTACAAAAAATTTAACATTTTTATTACATACATATTCTAAACAATTTATAAAATTTAGGCCATAACGACCCAGTGGTCAAGATACAAAAGTGTGGTTGCCTCTACATGTTTCACCACAAACGTGGCTTCTTCTGGAGCTTTTGTAGAACCTTGTTATTTAATATTTGCCACCTTTCAGAATGGTCTTGGTTCCAAATGATCCCCTAGACCCATCAAAAGGTTTTATGGGGGACATCTGTGCCAAATAGGATTGCCCTATAGCAGCACCTAGTGTTTCAAGGAATTTTAACCACTTAAGCCCCAGACCATTTGGCTGGCAAAAAAACAGAGCGCGTTTTTCCGATTCGGCACTGCAGCGATTTAAAGCGGTTCTATACCCTCAATTACAACTTGCCTTAATCTAGGCTTACCTGTAGGTACAAGAAATATCTCCTAAACCTGCACGGTTTAGGAGATATTTGCACAGAACGTTTTACAACGTTGTCTACGGCGCATGCGCGCCGTAGATAACGGTGCATTTACAGGGTTAATCCCCATTCATAACTACGGCTCACCGCAGTTGAAGTGTCCCGCGTGCATGCGCGAAGCGACGTCTATGCTGCTCTGGCCAATTGATTGGCCGGAGCGGCGATACCCGGAAGAGAGATGGCTGCGGCTGGAGGGGGAGAAGAGGACGGCATCGGGGGCCCCGATCTAAGGTAAGTGATGCATAATGAGCTAGTATGCTAGTCATACTAGCTCATTATGACTTTGTCTTGCAGGTAGTTTACAACGGGTATACAACCGCTTTAACTGACAATTGCGCAGTTGTGCGACATGGCTCCCAAACAAAATTGATATCCTTTTTTCCCCACAAATAGAGCTTTTTTTTGGTGGTATTTGATCACCTCTGCGGTTTTTATTTTTTGCGCAATGAACAAAAAAATAGCGACAATTTTGAAAAAAAACGCCAAATCCCCAAAAAATATATAAAAACTTTTTTTCCCTCAGTTTAGGCCAATACATATTCTTCTACATACTTTTGGTAAAGAAAATCGCAATAAGCGTTTATTGATTGGTTTGCGCAAAAGTTATAGCGTCTACAAAATAGGGGATAGTTTTATGGCATATTTATTAATAATTTTTTTTTACTAGTAATGGCGGCGATCAGCGATTTTTATTGTGACTGCGACATTATGGCGGACATATCGGACATTTTTGGCGCTATTTTGTGACCATTCACATTTATACAGCGATCAGTGCGATTAAAAATGCATTGATTACTGTGTAAATGTGACTGACAGTGAAAGGGTTAACCACTAGGTGGCGCTGTAGGGGTTAAGTGTGTCCTAGGGAGTGATTCTAACTGTGGGGGGATCGGTGACACTGATCACCGATCCCGATTACAGGGAGCTGTGATCAGTGTCCTGTCACTAGGCAGAACAGGGAAATGCTTGTTTACATCAGCATTTCCCTGTTCTTCCTCTCCGTGAGACGATCATGGGTATCCCCGCGGACATCGAGTCTGCGGGACCCGCGATCACACTTGCGGAGGTCGCGGCGCAAACCGCTTCTTAAAGGACAGGTACATTAATCTGCCTGTACGTGCCCTTCTGCCGACGTATATCGGCGTGAGCTGGTCGGCGAGCGGTTAATGAATCGATCCACACTGTTGCTAGTGAGGATCTTAACCTGTTTAGAAGGGTTTAGCCCTTGTGATAGATTGAAATAAAAAATATTTATTTCAATCGTTACTGGTTAAAGAGGTATCGTGCGGACACTCAGCCAAGGAACAGTGATATACTAAAAGAGGGAATTGCTCAGATGGTATAATTACCCTATAAACTTGCTGGCAATAGAAGAAGTTTTTTTACGGAAATATTGATCAATCGGTTCATTAAAATTCCTTGAAACACTAGGTGCTGCTATAGGGCAATGTCTCTTTTTCCTCTTTTTTGGCACAGACGTTCCCCATAAAACCTTTTGATGGGTCTAGAGCAGGGGTCTCAAACTGCTGGCCCTCCAGCTGTTGCGGAACTACAAGTCCCATCATGCCTCTGCCCATTGGGAGTCAAAACTTGTAACCATCAGCCTTGCAATGCCTCATGGGAATTGTAGTTCTGCAACAGCTGGAGGGCCACCAGTTTGAGACCCCTGGTCTAGAGGATCATTTGGAACCAAGACCATTCTGAAAGGTGTCAAGTATTAAATAACAAGGTTCTACAAAAGCCCCAGAAGAAGCCACGTTTGTGGTGAAACATGTAGAGGCAACCACACTTTTGTACCTTGACCACTGGGTCGGTATGGCCTAAATTTTATAAATTGTTTTACAATATCTATGTAATCAGGGCCGTTTTTAAAGCAGGGCAAAAGGGGCAGCTGCTCTGGGCCCTGTCATTGTTGTGGGGCCCAAAGCAGCTGCCTCATACTTGCCAACTATCCCGGTTTAAATTCCCTCGTCCCTTGAGGTTTTAGTCCTGTGCTGTGTCCCAATATCTCAGTGTGAAGTGCTGCTACTAATGGTGCCCAGCTCTGCCCTGATTTTTTTTACAACTGCCAGTAAATATCAGGGGCTGATAATTTCATGCTGTGTTGACTTTTTAAGTGTAAATCAAGCAAATTACATTGTTATAGGTATTGTCAGTGTTTCCATATCATGTTTATACTGTTCAAATATTCACTGTGGTCGTTTTCAATAGGAGTTCTGTAATTTTTCATGTTGCCAGTAAAAAAATGTGCTCCGCCAGTAAATTTCCCATGTTTTGTCAGTAAAAAATGCCGCGGGAGGGTTGGCAACCCTGGGTGACATTCATATGTAAATAGCGGCGGCCGGCGGCATTGATATATATATCATGCCCCCTAGGGGTGCAACGGATCGTCACCGATCTGTGATCCGAACGGGTCACCCAGTTCGGATCGGCACACGCTCCGCTGCCTCGGCCTTAGGAAAGGCCGCGGCTTCAGCCTAGCTCCGGAGCGGCGGCCATCTTGGTGCACCCGTCGGCTGTTTACAATGTGATCACTCCGTCAAAGGACTCTCTCCCCTCTGTGTACAGATCTGTACAGTGGAGGGAAGAGATCGGATGGCAGCAGCGCTGTGGGATGGATTTGTAGTGCCCACAGCGCTGCTCTGTGACAATTGCAGTCACAGCCATCCCTCCATACCCTGTCAATACTCTGCAATACCCTGCCAATACCCTGCCAATACTCTGCAATACCCTGCAATACCCTGTCAATACTCTGCAATACCCTGCCAACACTCTGCAATACCCTGCCAATACTCTGCCATACCCTGCCAATACTCTTCAATACCATACAATACCCTGCCAGGACCCTGCCAATACCCTGCCAATACCCAGCCAATACTCTGCCCATACCCAGCCATACCCAGCAATACTCCGTAATACCCAGCCATACTCGGCGATACCCAGCCATACTCAGCCAATATTACAGTGGGGGAGATGACGTGTATATTACAGTGGGGGAGATTGTGGATATTACAGTGGGGGAGATTGTGGATATTACAGTGGGGACTATATGGATCTGGAATTTTCACAGGTTTTTGCAAATTCAATTATTATTTGCTGATCCGAAAAATCCGATCCGTGACTCTGATCCGAGGAATGATCCGATCCGTGAGTTTTTTGATCCGTTGC